>OY740789.1:47612821-47915483 GCA_963514005.1 Raja brachyura | reverse complement strand
GTTGGATTGCATCACATAACTGTACTATAAATCTGCTCTGAATCCAAACATATACATACTTTTCTCCGCAAAGCCAGTAACAGATTTTATAACAAATAATCTTTCCATAAATGGCCAGCAAATTATTTCTCAAACACTTTATGAAACAAGTTGGCTCTTTATCAATATTTTTTTGCTGCATACTTGCCTTGCGTGCTTCTACATGTAATATTATAATCATTTTATTTTTACTGGGAATTTCCTAGGTTTGAAGGTCATTTTGCAAGCATGACCTGGCATTCTGGGTTAGTTGAACCAAGGAGGGTCCTGACCAGAAAAGTCGCCTATTTATGTTCTCACGAGATGCTGCCTAACCCGCTGAGCAACTCCAGCACTCTCTGTCTTCTCCAATAACATTAAAACTGCAGAAGAGCCTTGGAAGACACATGTTCTAAAGGGGGCAACTGTTTTAATGTTGATGAGAAGCAAAGACATAGATTTAAGTTGTGTGTCTGTGGAATTCTCTGCCTTGGAGGGCGGCGGAGGCCGGTTCTCTGGATTCTTTCAAGACAGAGGTAGATAGGGCTCTTAAAGATAGTGGAGTCAGGGGATATGGGAGAAGGCAGGAACAGGGTACTGATTGTGGATGATCAGCCATGATCACATTGAATGGCGGTGCTGGCTCGAAGGGTCGAATGGCCTACTCCTGCACCTATTGTCCAGTGAAAGGGGAAGATTTTCCCTGAGGGGTAACTTTTTCACTCAGTGGATTGTGGGTATATGGAATGAGACCAAAATAAGCACCCACCCGACTGTGTCCCATATGCAGGCGAGCCTTCCGGGCTCGGATCGGTCTCACCAGTCACCTCCGAGACCACAAACAAAAACATTGAAGTCATGGTCATCTTGGACTATGAAGGACGAACAACAACAACAACAAGAACAACTCCATGTTCACTCCAGGTAAGAGGTTAAGTGAGCAGAGGAAACACAGAGGATGATTTCAAACTTTTGTGCCTCATATTGTTGACTCCTGCCTCATTGTCCCTTGGGACTAAGTTATGGGCCTGTCCCACTTAGGCGAGTGAACGACGACTGTCAGAGTGGAACATACGCATGCACGCACACCCTCCCTCCCTCCTACCTTTCTTCACCAGCCCATTATGCAGGAGGGGGAGCACTGCCTGAGGAAAATTCACTCGGTGCAAAGCCAATGTGATGCAGACACCACACTGCGATGAACAGGAAGGTTGGCGCTGTAATTAAGACTGTGAAAGCACAGTGTACGGGAAGGGTCACATAAGTCCTTTAAGAGGTGGGAGAAGGAGTAGAGACAACTTTTAAGAAGCCAGAGATACACGGGCTGTGAAGCTCGGCGGACATTAACGTTACCTTGGTTCTGAAAAGTACTGTTTATGTTTTTTTTCCCAATGAGCCAATGAAATTCACTAGTCAGCACTGGCTACAACCTACAAGAACCTTTGACCTCCTGGCAACCCACTAGGACCTCCTGGCGACCCACCTACGACATGAAAATTCTCGCTACTCTCCATGGCAGCTTCATTCTGGTTGCCGCTAATTTTTCAACATGTTCAGGAGACCATAATGAGGCCGTGACTAGTTCCCAGAATGCGGGAACTCCTCATGACCATGAAGGCGATTTTCCACAAGCAACCACCCGCGAACACCTGAGGACTTATGATCAAGGCTGCTTTACTAAAGGGAGCCGAGGGAATGCTCTGTGTTCTGTTTCACAGCGACATGGCTCACCCCCCAGTTCCCCAGACTCAGCGGTCCAGCTGAAGTGTTCTCCATCCACCATATGGGACCGTACGCAGGCATCTGGGAAAGGGAGAGGAGGGGATGTCTGCCTCATGGTCAACTCTTCATGGTGCTCAGACGTGGCAGTCGTATCCAACTCCTGCTCTCCACACCTGGAACATCTGGCGGTGAAATGCCGTCCCTTCTACCTACCGAGGGAATTCACCTCCATCATCCTGACCGCGGTCTACAGCCCACCCCAGGCAGACATCCGTCGGGCACTGGAGGAACTGCTCGCCATAGTCAACAAGCACCAGACGGCTTACACCGAGGCATTTACCACCGTAGCCGGGGACTTCAACAAAACCAATCTGAAGAAATCACTCCTAACTTCCACCAACATGTCTCCTGCAGCACCATGTGGCGACCGCATAGTCTCCTGCAGTCGCCTAAAAATTTGCCGAAGTAAGACAGGCCCATAAGGATAAACTCCCGATCTTCAAAAAGGAACAAAGGTATTGGAGGGAAATAGTATGAATGAGGAGACTGTCAAAAGACCAAGGTGGCATGGAATTCTTTATTGTCACATGTGACTTGGCACGGTTGAAAGTGAGGGAGACAGGAGGAGTTTGAGGGGAGACATGATAGGGGTCATAGATTCATATAGCACAGAAATAGGCCCTTCAGCCTTCTGGGTCCTGATCAGAAATGTCACCTATCCATGTTCTGCAGAGATGCTTCGTGACCCGCTGAGTTACTCCAGCACTTTGTGTCCTTTTGTCCCTCTCAATCCTTGTCCACTCACACCCTACTGGGAGAAATTCCAAAACAGCATCAGGCATAAGATTATCAACTCTTGCTGAATGATGGCAAAGATCAGGAAATCCAGGATAGAGCATTTCCCAGGTGGGTCCATCGGGTCTATTCATGGCCTTCAAGATGACTCAAAGCCTGCTGATCCTTCAGGCAGATGGCAGTACTGGTTCAAAATCCCAGTGACCTCGCGCACACTCAAATACAACAATCAGCATTCACCATCTAACTGTTTTAAGAGCAGTTTAGGAAACATTATAACTGACATATAAATATAATTGGTTCAAATATAATTTTAGAAATTGTCACTGGTATATCAGATTCGGAAACTATGCAGTTATAAACCCATTTCAGATTATAAAACTTTGAATTTCTGAGCCCATTTCAGATTATAAAACTCTGCCGTTACAAATCCATTACAGATTCTAAACTTTGGAATTATAAACCCATTTCAGATTCTGAAACTTTGCCCATTTGTCCAATAAGCCCGTGTTAGATTCTGAAATGTTGCAATTATAAGCACATCTCAGGAAAAAAATCTTACTTAATAACAGATATATATATTTTTTATATATTATATATAATATATGATATATATATATATAGTGACGTTATTGTGCAGCTCTATCACATGGTATAAACAACAAAAAAAGCAAGGCAATTTTACATGCAAGGAGGGTACAGTGTTTAGTGCTGAGAATTGTTCCTACCCTGGTTTAGCCGAGCCTCTGACCAGAGATCACTTCTTCACTGCGATTGCAGCTATCTTTCACGTAGACCTAGTTAGGAATCAATGCAATGGCTATAGATGGGCAGGCAACTGCTGCTGCCTGGAGCTGAGAAGCATCAGATGACGATGCATTTAAGTAGCATAACAAGGAAAGTCCTAGCGACAGCTCAATTCCCAATTTGCACGCTGGCTGTAACAATCTCTGCTTTGTTGCAACCATTTCACATGTGAAATAAAGAAGTAATGTATTCAAAACATTAGCAAGCAACTGCTGACATTACTTTCTTTGGGTGCTCAGCTATATTTCATTTGGAGAAAATTCATACCAAATTTTTCAATCTTTCATTGCTGTAGGATTTGTGCCAAAAGCTTGGAGAACAAAGTAATTACAGGCTAGTTAGTTTAAATTTAGTTTAAGATGGTAAATCTGTGGAATTCATAGCCACCACCGTTGTCCGTGGCAAAGTCACTGGGTATTTTTAAAGGGGAGGTTGACAACTTCTTGATTAGTAAGGGTGTCAAAGGTAATGGGGAGAAGGCAGGAGAATGGGGTTGAGAGGGAAACATAGATCATTCATGATCAAAAGGCAGAATACTCAATGGGCTGAATTACCTAATTTTGCTTCTATAACTTAAGAAAATGAGACTAAAGAAGGGTCTCGACCTGAACCATCGCCTACCCATGTTCTCCCAAGATGTTTTTTATATATCTCACTTCCTTGTCCCCTGATTCTCAGTCTGGAGAAGCGTCTCAACCCTATTCCTTTTCTCTAGAGAAGCTGCCTGACCCAGTCAAAGTTACTCCAGCACTTTGTGACTTCCATAATATCCCCCTGAAGATCACATTTCCCTTTTCACCCCTGACTAAAAGATGGTAAAGATTAGAAAGCATTATCACATGTGTGTACATTGGACTTGGAGAGCAGGGACCTGCAGGCCTGGTGTTGGAAAGTAGTATTAGTATTGGTATTAGTTCATTATTATCACGTGCACCGAATTACAGTGAAAAGCTTTATTTTTCATACCATCCAGGCAGGTCATACCATACATGAGTACATCAGGTAGTGCAAAAGAGAAAATAAACAATGTGCAGAACCTAAAAGCAGGGAAAGTGCAATTAGGAAAGAAAAGTGCAAGTGCTGCAGTGAGGTAGATGGTAAGTTTGGGGTAAGATCTATTTTGTAATTGGCATAGTCCTGATGGATTGAATGGCAATCGTCTGTGCTATAAATTTTATATAAATCTATGATTCAAATTGGCCCAGGCCAATTAGCAAGAACACAATAAATAAGTAAATACGACACCTAGTGTTTCCTGTTTAACCCTTTGGCAAAATATCTGATGTCTCAATGATGATTAGATTACTTTTATTGCACATTAGATTTATTATTTAGATATAGAGGTGTGTCTGGCAATGGGAGACTCGTTTACTGTGTAGCTGGGGTTTGTGGTTATCATGATAGGTTTAAAATAGCTGATCTGCTATCTGAAAGTAAACAAAAATAATAGTCAGGTAGGGAAATATTTTTACCACTGAAAATTGATCTGTATATTCAAATAAATAATTTCCTTTGGTGAAGCAGCTACTCAAAATCTAAAGAGAATAACTTGAACATTTTCCTCCAGTTATATTTTAAGGTGTAACATTCCAATATAGACATAGTCCCTCTTTTCTATTCATCACATTCATGGCTTTTTTAAATATTAAAATTGGGCTGCAGGAGCATAGAGTCATGGAGTGATACAGTTGTGGAAACAGGCCCTTCAGCCCAACTCATCCACACCGGCCATAATGTCCCAGCTACACTAGTCCCACTTGCCTGCGCTTGGTCCATATCCCTCCAAACCTGTCCTATCCATGTTTCTTATTGTTTCTTAAATGATGGGATAGTCCCAGGCCTCAACTACCTCCTCTGGCAGCTTGTTCCATACCCACTGCCCTTTGTGTGGAAAAAGCTACCCCTCGGATTCCTATTAAATCTTTTCCCCTTCACCTTGAACTTATTTCCTCTGGTCCTCGATACCCCTACTTAGGGCAAATGACTGTGTATCTACCCGATCTATTCCTCTCAAGATTTTGTATACCTCTATACGATCTCCCCTCATCCTCCTGCACTCCATGGAATAGAGACCCAGCCTTCTCAAACTCTCCTGATAGCTCACACCCTCTAGTGATGGCAACATCCTGTTAAATCTTTTCTGAACCCTTTCAAGCTTGACAATATCTTCCCTGTAACATTGTACCCAGAACTGAACATAATATTCTAAATGTGGTCTCACTAACGTCTTATACAACTGCAACATGACCTCCCAACTTCTATACTCAATACTCTGACTGATGAAGACCAAAGTGCAAAAAGCCTTTTTGACCACCTTATCTACTTGTGACTCGACCTTCAAGGAACCATGCAGCTGAACTCCTGGATCCCTCTGCTAGACAACATTACCCAGAGACCTACCATTAACTGTGTAGGTCCTGCCCTTGTTCGACATCCCAAAATGCAACGCCTCACACTTCTCTGTATTAAATTTGATCCAGATCCTGCTACAATTTTTCACAACCATCTTCACTATCTGCAAACCACTAACTTTTGAATCATCAGCAAACTTGCTAATCTTGCCCTGAATGTTCTCATCCAAATCATTTATGTAGATGACAAACAGTAACGGGCCCAGCACCGAACCCTGAGGCACACCACTAGTCACAGACCTCTAGTCTGAGACGCAACCTTCCACCATCACCCTCTGCTTCCTTCCATGCAGCCAATTTGCTATCCATTCAGCTATCTCTCCTTGGATTCCATGCGATCTAACCTTCCAGAGCAGCCTACCATGCGGAACCTTGTTGCACACCTTACTGAAGTCTATGTATACAGCATCTACAGCTCTGCCCTCATCAACCTTTTTGGTCACGTTTTCAAAGAAATCAATCAGATTTGTGAGAAACATAGTACAAAATCATGCTGAATATGCCTACAATATTCTGTTGTGCTGCAGCAAGCAAGAATTTCATTGTCCTATAGAAACATAGTAACATAGAAAGTAGGTGCAGGAGGAGGCCATTCAGCCCTTCGAGTCAGCACCAACATTCATTGTGATCATGGCTGATCATCCCCAATCAATAACCCGTGCCTGTCTTCTCCCCATATCTCTTGATTCCACTAGCCCCTAGAGCTCCACCTTACTCTCTTAAATCCATCCAGTGATTTGGCCTCCATTGCCGTCTGTGGTAGGAAATTCCACAAATTCACAACTCTCTGGGTGAAAAAGTTTTTTATCACCTCAGTCTTAAATAACCTCCCCTTTATTCTAAGACTGTGGCCCCTGGTTCTGGGCTAGCCCAACATTGGGCATATTTTTCCTGCATCTAGCTTATCCAGTCCTTTTATAATTTTATATGTTTCTATAAGATCCCCCCTCGTCCTTCTAAACTCCAATGAATACAAGCCTAGTCTTTTCAATCTTTACTCATATGACAGTCCCGCCATCCCAAGGATCAATCTCGCGAATCTACGCTACATGGCCTCAATCACAAGGATGTCCTTCCTCAAATTAGGAGACCAAAATAGTACACAATACTCCAGATGTGGTCTTACCAGAGCCCTATACAACGGCAGAAGGACCTCTTTACTCCTATACTGAAATCCTCTTGTAATGAAGGCCAACATTCCATTAGCTTTCTTCACTGCCTGCTGTACCTGCACGTCAACATTCATTGACTGGTGTACAAGGACACCCAGGTCTCGTTGCACCTCCCCCTTACCTAACTTAACCCCATTCAGATAATAATCTGCCCTCTTGTTTTTGCTGCCAAAATGGATAACCTCACATTTATCTATATTATACTGCATCTGCCACACATCTGCCCACTCACTCAACCTGTCCAGGTCAGCCTGCAACCTCCAAACATCCTCTTCACAGTTCACACTGCCACCCAGCTTTGTGTCATCTGCAGACCTGCTAGTGTTGCTCCTAATTCCCTCTTCCAAATCATTAATATATATGGTAAACAGTTGCGGCCCCAACACAGAGCCTTGTGGCTCTCCACTCGCCACTGCCTGTCATTCTGAAAAGGACCCGTTCACTCCTACTCTTTGCTTCCTGTCTGCCAACCAATTTTCTAGCCACGTCAACACCCTACCCCCAAAACCATGTGCTCTAATTTTAGTCACCAGTCTCCCGTGCGGGACCTTATCAAAGGCTTTCTGAAAGTCTAGATACACTACATCCACTGGCTCCCCTTCATCCATTTTACTTGTCACATCCTCAAAAAATTCCAGATTAGTCAAGCATGATTTTCCTTTCATAAATACATGCTGACTTGACTAATTCTTTTACTGCTATCCAAATGCCCCATTATTACCTCTTCAATAATTGACTCCAGCATTATTCCCACCACCAAAGTCATTCTAACTGGTCTGTAATTCCCCGTTTTCTCTCTCGCTCCTTTCTTGAAAAGTGGGAAAACATTAACTATCCTCCAATCCACAAGAACTGATCCTGAATCAATTGAACATTGGAAAATGATCACCAATGCGTGCACTATTTCTAAAGCCACCTCCCTGAGGACCCTGGGATGCAGACCATCAGGCCCAGGGGATTTATCATCCTTCAGTTCCATTAGCCTACCTAATACTATTTCTCACCTAATGAAAATTTCTTTCAGTTTCTCTACCCCCTTAAATCCTCTGTCCTTCAGTACTTCTGGGAGATTGTGTCTTCCTTAGTGAAGACAGATCCGAAGTATCTGTTCAACTCTTCTGCCATTTCCTTGTTCCCCATAATAATTGCACCCATGTCTGCCTTCAAGGGACCCACATTTGACTTTGCTATTATTTTTCCCTTAACATATCTAAAGAAGCTTTTACTGTCCTTCTTTATATTCCTGGCCAGTTTTCCCTCGTACTTCATCTTTTCAGCCCGTATTGCCCGTTTTGTTTCCTTCTGATGTCCTATGAAAGTTTCCCAATCCTCTGGCTTCCGGCTACTCTTTGCTGTGTTATACATCTTTTCTTTTAGTTTTATTCTATCCCTAACTTCTCTTGTCAGCCACGGTTGCCTCCTACTCCCCTTAGAACCTTTCTTCCTTTTGGAATGAAATGATCCTGCGTCTTCCAGATTATGCCCAAACATTCCTGCCATTGCTGTTCCACCATCATTCCTGCTAAGATCCCTTTCCAGTCTATCTTGGTCAGCTCCTCCCTCATGCCTTCATAGTCCCCTTTGTTCAACTGGAACACTGACACTTCTGATTTAACCTCTCCCTCTCAAAGGTTCCTTGAGATTATTTTGATAATCATAAAGATCTACAGTGGATAACAAATAACATAGCCGAGATCATCACGCAAACCAAACTCCCTTCCAATCACTCTAACTTCACTTCACGCTTCCTCAGCAAGGCTACCAGCATAATCATAGATGAGTCTCGCCCCGGTCACTCCCTTTTCTCCCCTCGCCTATCAGGCAAGAGGTACAGATTCAGGGACAGTTTCTTCCCAGTTATAATCAGGCAACTAAACCATCATTTCACCTACTAGATAGCAGTCCTGACCTGTACTTGATTGGAGACCCTCGAACTATCTTTAATCGAACTTTATGTTCAATTAAACATTATTCCCTTTAACCTGTATCTGTACACTATAGACAGCTTGAATGTAATCATGTATAGTCTTTTCACTGACTGGATAGCATGCAACAAAAAAGCTTTTCACTGTACCTCTGTACATGAGACAATAATAAACTAAACTAAATTATAATACAGCATATATATAATAGCACATTTGACAAATAGTATATGAGTAAAATGAAGGTTGTAGAGATCACGATAATTAAATGGGTGAACACACAAGGAATGGAGAAACAAGGAACTGCAGATGCTGGTTTACAAAAAAAAAAGACACAAAGCACTGCAGTAACTCTGGACTAATTCTGGAGAACATAGATAGGTGACATTTCAGGTCAGGAACCTTCACACAGGAGGTGGGATTAATTGAAGAAGAGTGTAATATAAAGCACTTTGGCAGGACTTATAAGGAAAGACTGCATAATATATTTTGTATTGGATGTTAAAACAGGGCTGTGGCTTTAAACCTAAAGAGTCACACCATTATCTGTTCTCTGGTTGTGGCAGTTGTCTGTAGAAGCTTGCTGAATGCACTTGGGCACACCCTTGGAATAAACAGCTGAGCTCTTAACTCTGTTCACAGCCTCACCCACAAAGTCAGACAAAGAGCATGGTGATGTTGTGTAAGTCTATGGAAGGTGTGTGTGGGATGTGGGAACGAGTAAACCTGAGAGGTGTGCAAGGAGGAGCTGTGCACAGTGATTGTCCGAATACAATCTGCAGTCACTGGGAGACTTGGAATATAGCAATGTTACAAAATTTTGAGATTTAAAAAATCAAGTCTGCAATTTATCCCATCAGATAAAGCATAAAAAGAAGTTTAATTTGACACCTAATTCACTTTTATATCTTCAGTATTAAAAAAGCTATGGCCATTTTCATACTCGGAAATTAGCATCTTGTTCCCTATTGCTTTTCCATTGACTTAACACAAAAGCTGTGATCAAGGACAGTCAAAAGCCCATAACTTTCTTAAAAATTAAGAGAACGGAATGAAATTTTCAGTTATTATAGATTGAAGCTTTCTGAAACAAATATGAAACAATCTTACTTGGATGACCTGAAATTAAAGCATATAATTAGTTAGTTATCTAATTATAGCTAATTACAAAATTCAATTACTAGATCTAAACATCTATCCATTTCTTAAGAAAAGGTTAACATTTTTAAAAGCCTAATTGTCCAAATAACATTCACACAAGAATTCACAATATAACATGATTTTTAAATCGCATTGCCATGAATTTATGGGCCAAATTGAAGGAATTTAGTGTTTAATTCCCGTAAATTAATGGGCATTTAAATCATCTTGTGAGTGGGTTTTTGTGGAACGCGATCGTTTGAAACGTTGCGGTTTGCGGTGAATTTAACCCCCAGTCGGCAGGAAAAATACTGCCGCTTTGTATATTTTCTGTCACCTTTTCGCAAAATGAAATTTTGATTAAAGGCATCCTAAGAAGCAAGTAAAAATAAACTGTGTACCTTGTTTTGTCCCCTACGTGAGATCCGTCCCGTTGTCGGCATTCACGGCTTTAGAAGATGATTTTTAATTAACTCATGCTAATAAATGATCCAGCGTAGTTTAAAAATAACTCCATAAAACAAATGTCGGAGCGATTTCTCTTCAGCAACTAAACCCCCTGAGATTAATTGATTTTAATAGTCTGGAGAAAAATGGCATTTTAAACCCGCCCCCCTCTCAAAGGCGCTAAAGTCGCGCACACGGGCAGTGGCAGAACTGCAGTGCCGCTAAAGGTAAGTTTTGTAACATACCTATGGAGTGTGCATTGAATGGGCGACTCGGTGGCGCTGTGGTAATGTTACTGTCTTACTGTGCCAGAGACCTGGGTTAGATCCAGACTATGGGTGCTGTGTATACAGACTTCATACGTTCTCCTTGTGAACCAATGGGTTTTCTCCGGATGCTCCGGTTTCCCCCACACTCCAAAGACGTGCAGATTTGTAGGTTAATTGGCTTCTGTAAATTGTCCCCAGGGTCCAGTTTAGAACTAGTGTATGGGTGGTCCATGGTCGGTGTGGAATCGGTGTGCCGAAGAACCTTTTTCCACGCTGTATCTCTAAACTAAACTAAATTAAATGAAGTATCTCATCAAGGTTCCATCACACCAACAGTATTACAGATGTGAAAGGAGTCCATGGTAATGAAGCTATTGGGAAATTATCAGAAAAAGACCAACTAGTGCTAATATGCTTTGGTTGCATCAACCCGGCATCTTGCAGGCAGGTTGATGTCCAGTTCAATAAAATTGTTGCAATTTTATGGAAACATTTTAAGCCAGTGCCTTCAGAAACTTTTGAGAAACAGGTTTTTGGACAGGTACATGGATAGGATTGGTTTAGTGTAGAGATACAGCGCAGCAACAGGCCCTTTGGCACATTGAGTCTGCGTCTAGGGACAATTTACAATTATATTTAATACAATTATACCAATCCAATTAACCTACAAACCTGTGCATCTTTGGAGTGTGGGAGGAAACCGGAGATCCCGGAAGAAAAAAACACGCAGTTTACGGGGAAATCGTACAAACTCTGTACAGACAAGCTCCCGTAGTCAGGATCAAACCCCGGTCTCTGGAGCTGTAAGGCAGCAGCTCTACCACTGAGGGATACGGGCCAAACACAGGCATTTGGGACTGGTGTAGATAGAGCATGTTGGTCAGTGCTGGCAAGTTGGGCCAAAGGGCCTGTATCCACGCTGTGTAACATTTTGACTTGTTATGGCTAAGACATCCTGAGAAACACATCACATCTTACGAGTTTACAACAAACGTTACTTAACGCCTCGTCTGGAATATTGTAGACGTGGATGATTGTTCTGGCATTGAAGTTCAAATGTAGAAGAGCTGATTAAGTTACGTTACAGTGAGAGAATTTCAGCTGGAGCTGAGAAAAATACAAGCTTTATTACCAGCTTTAATTTTTATGCTGGGGAAGTGACAACATAAGTGGTGTGTGTTAATGATAGATTCATGCAGCACCAGAGGAGGCTCCTGTGTTGTATGAGACCTTTATTAATAATATCGCTAACGAGTACTTGTTTTGATTTTGGTTTCCTCTCAGATTTCCTCCACTACAGCAGATGCTAACTCCAGGCAAACATAAATGTATAGGCTCCAGTCTGATCCTGCTAAAGTGGACATTATTTAAGTCAAGTGGATATTATTTATGTTTGTTAGAACCTTTTCCCAGGATGGAAAAATCAAATACTAGAGAGCACAGCTTTAAGGTGAGAGGGGGGGGGGGGGGGGGGGGGGTGGAAGATTGCAACCTTCACGTGGTCTGCCCTGTTTCGACTAATGCAATCAACTCGACGTGCACAAACGGAAGATCAAATAGAGCAAGTTGTCCAACAACTTTAGGCTGTGCATGCCACACGAAAGAAGAAGAAGGTGAGAGGGGGAAAGTTTAAAGGAGATGTGCAGGGTGAGTTTTTTTTACACAGAGGGTGGTGAGTGCCTGAAACATGCTGCCTGGGATGGTGAGTCATACATATTATAGTGGCATTTAACAACTTTTGTATAGGCATGTGGATATGCAGGAATTGGAGGGATATTGGTTTATGTGCAGGTAGATAAGTGATGGAACTCAAAGTACTGGAGTAACTCAGTGGGTCGGGCAACATCTTTGGCGAACATGGATCGGTGACGTTTCAGGTCAGGAGTCTTCATCATTTATCTATATTCACCAGAGATACTGCCTGACTCGCTGAGTTACTTTAGTGCTTTGTGTTCTACTGTGTATTAACCAGGATCTGCAGTCCTTTGTTTCCAATTCTAGATAAGTGATGGTCTTGGCATTATGTTCATAAGTTAAAGGAGTGAAATTAGGCTATTCGGCACATTGAGTCTACTCCTCCATCAATAATGGCTGATCTATCTTTCCCTCTCAACTCCATTCTCCTGCCTTCTCCCCTTAACCTTAACGCATGTTCAGCATAAACACTGTGGTTCGAAGGGCCTGTTCTTGCGCTGTACTCTTCTATGTTCTATATTTGAACATAGTGACAGAACATCATCTGGAAAACAACGAGCTTAAAGTGTAGCAAATTGTGTGTGTAATGTTAGATTGAAACTTCAATGAACAACATTTTGAAATAGGGACAAGAACTTTTTAAAAAATCCTGTAGGTATCACACAATCCAGCCTATTAACACAGTTGTCTAATCAGTTATGTACTTTGCATGGAACGCTTTATCTACTTTTGCTTGTCTACATTTTGCGCACAATCCATTTTAATTTCATAGCTCTTGGTCATTCTTTTTATCAACAGACACCCTGAATTTCTCTGACATTTCCTTATTGTTCAATGTATTGTTTATTGTTTAAAATATTTAATGTTTTGTGTCATTCCTGACTGTCACTGTATGTCATGTTGTTACCTGCGAGTGGAGCACCAAGGCAAATTCCTTGTATGTGAATACTTGGTCACTAAACATATTCATTCATTCATTTTAAAGCCGGCAGGGCTTAATGTGATATTGCGATATAAATTATTTAGAAACTGAGAAGCATTCTTTCCTGCACTTGACCTTTGGTATTTTTAATCAAACTTACACAGACGGCACTATAAAATACGATGCACATTTAACTAGAGGTAAAACAATTTGACTGTTGTTTCAGGAATAGAGAATGCACATAATTAAGCAATAAAAAGCAACTTTGATTTAATGCCTTTACCTTTTCCTTTTGTTCTGTAGGTTTACTCCTTCAAGTTTTCCTCTTCGGACTTGCATGCATCACTTCCTAATGCAGATCTGCAGAAATTTGCATTCCTCACGATTGTCAGTGTTATTAATTCATCATCACAATGAATGTAAATTTGTGCAAAACCAACAAGATTACACCACCACATAAAGGTCAATATGGGAATGGGAGCAGCCAATTATATTATGGTTATTGTAAAGAAATGGTTAGCAACTGGAAGATCCAGTAGGCCTTGGCAGACTGAGTGCAAATGTGCCATTTGCATGATTTTACTAAACTCTTCTATAATTTTACTTCCTGTATAGGTGAAACATTTATCTTGATTGTCAACTTTCTTTACACTTTATATTCTCCACTCATGTTCACAGAAACTCTAGACTTTAGAGGCACTGTGGGGAAACAGGCCCTTCTGCCCATCGAGTCCATGCCGACCAGCGATCACCACTAGCAAGATCTTACACACTAGGACAGTTTACAATTTACAGAAGCCAATTAACCTGCAACGTCTTTGGAGTGTGGGTGAAACTGAAGCACCGAGAGTAAACCCACATGGTCACAGGGAGAACGTACAAATTCCATACAGACAGCACCCATAGTCACCGGGTCTCTGGTGCTGTAAGGCAGCAACTCTACCACTGTGCCACCCCATAATATAATTTTGTATTGAGAGTGGAGGGAAAGATGGACACGAAACAAGATAAACACAAAATGTTGGAGTAACTCAGCGGGACAGGCAGCATCTCTGGAGATAAGGAATGGGTGAAGTTTAGGGTTGAGATCCTTCTTCAGACTGAAACGTCACGCATTCCTTCTCTCCAGAGGTGCTGCCTGTCCCGCTGAGTTACTCCAGCATTTTGTGTCCATGATTTAAACCAGCATCTGCAGTTCTTTCGTACAGAGGATGGACACAAACATGTACACTGACAATGAAATAGATTTCACATTTTGCAGCTAGGATAGGATATTCCACATCAAAGTCATTATTTAACTATTACATCTTCTATGTTTACTGATTGATTGTGGCTGCATTAAAGATGAGTAAGGTGTGACCAGCGGAAATTTCAGCTGGGTGGGATCAAATGTCTAAGTCCATGAGTCTATTTTTAAAGCAGTCAGACGTTGGTAGGGAAGTCCACCAATAACTCACTATTTACATGGAGGTGGCAATTAGCCAGCACTTGTGAGCTCTCAACAAAATATTTCTACAGCAGTAGATAATTATGGAAAAGCGAAATCTATTATCTATACATATTGTAATCTATTATCAATTGAGTGGTAGAGTGTAATTTGTTATCAAGAGAGTGGTAAAGAAAGCATATGGTATGCTTGCCTCCATTGGTCAGGGCATTAAGTATAAGGGTCAGGATGTGATGATGTGGCGCTATTGAATATTGATTAGTCGCAATTGGAATATTGTGTTACGTTTAATTAAGGGCACCACCATGGCGCAGTGGTAGAGTTGCTGCCTTCCAACATCAGAGACCCAGGGTTGACCCTGACAACTGGTGCTGTCTGTACGGAGTTTGTACGTTCTCCCTGTGACCGTGTGGGGTTTCACTGGGTGCTCCTCTATTCCTCCCACACTCCAAAGTGTACAGGTTTGTAAGTTAATTGGCTCTGGTAAAATTGTCCCTAGTGTGTAGGATAGTGTTAGTGTACTGGGTGATTGTTGGTCGGCACAGACTTGGTGGGCCGAAGGGTCTGTTTCCACGCTGTATGTCTAAATTCAGGTTCTGGTCACCCCATTACAGGAAGGATGTGGAGGCTTCCAGAAAGTTCCAGAAAGTTTAGTTTATTATTGTCACGTGTACCAAGGTACAGCGAAAAGCTTTTTTATTGCGTGCTATTCAGTCAGCGAATAGACTATATAAGATTACAATCAAGCCATCCAGTGTACAGATACAGGATAAAGGGAATAACATTTAGTACAAGAAAAAGTCCAGTAAAATCAGATTAAAGAAAGTTCAAAGGTCTCCAATGAGGTAGATGGAAGGTCAGGACCAACCTCTAATTGGCGATAGTTGCCTGGATAAGGGGGGCATTAGCTACAGGGAAACGATGGACAGATTTGGATTATTTTCTCTGGGACGAGGGGAGACCTGATAGAAGTATATTAAATTATGAGAGGCAAAGATGGGGTAGACTGTCAGAATATTTTCCCCAGGATGGAAAAAATCAAATACTCAAATACTAGAGGGCATAGCTGTAAGGTGAGAGGGGGAAAGTTTAAAGGAGATGTGCGGGGCAGGTTTTTTTTTGCAGAGAGGGGGGCGAGTGCTGCCAGGGTTGGTGGTGGAGGCAGATATAATAGTGACATTTAAGTGGCTTTTGGATAGGCACATAGATATGCAGGGAATGGAGGGATATGGATTATGCAACGGTAGATGAGAGATGGTCTTGGCAATATGCTTGGCACAGACATTGTGGGCTGAAGGACCTGTTCTTGTGCTGTACTGCTCTATGTCAATGTATATATCTATGAGTAGATAATTAGATGGGTATCGACATACAGGATTTATTACTAAATTAGGTCCTGCTCGCATGATCATGGAGGTATTTACGGTGAAGATTGGAAAACTATTCTCAAACAGAGGAATCCTATGGAAGTTCATAACAATATAGGCTTTTTGTAAGTGAAGATTAACTGTGATAAGAGATGAGTTAGAGACACAAAAAACCTGCAGATGCTGGAATCTTAAGCTAAGCACAATGTGCTGGAGGAACTCAACAGGTCAGGCAGCATCTGGAGAGGGAATGGACAGATGACGTTTCAGGTCAGATGGCTTGAGCAGTTGAGACAGAGGTTGTGGAGGGTAATGTTCAGGTTAGGGGAGAGAACATAGATACAATCAGGCTGGGATGGCACAGTGGCATATTGGTGGAGTTACTGCCTTACAGCGCCAGATACCCCGGTTCGATCCTGACTGCATGCTGTCAGTATGCAGTTTGTATGTTTCCCCCAGTGACCATGTGGGTTTTCTCTGGGTGCTCCAGTTTCCTCCCATATTCCAAAGACATGCAGGTTTGTAGGCTTCTGTAAATTATCCCTAGTGTGTAGGATAGAACTAGTGTACGAGTTGATAGCTTGTTAGCACGGAGGCTATGGGCCAAGTTTAGGTCTCTAAAATAAACTAAACTAAACAAACGTCTTAAAATACACATATGCACTGCTATATCACAGTTAATGGTTTGACATTGGGGTAATCAGTAATTATTTTTAGTTTAGTTAAGTGATACTGTGCGGAAGCAGGCTCTTTGGCCCACTGACTCGTGTCCATACACTAGCTCTATCCTACACACTAGGGACAATTTACAATTTTTACTGAAGCCAAATTAACCTATAAACCTGTATGTCTTTGAAGTGTGGGAGGAACTGGAGCACCTGGGGCAATCCCGAAGGGTCACGGAGGGAACGTTCAGATAACACCCATAGTCAAGACCGAACTCGGTCTCTGGCGCTGTAGGGCAACAACTCTGCCGCTGGGCCACCCTCCTAATTATGCTGCTAGACTTCCATTATCCTGTGAACAAACCATAATTCTGAACAAATCTGTCCATATTAAGATGAAATTGATATCTTATTCATTTCAACTTTGACTATTGTCATTAACACCATATTAAACTTAATCCACATTACCATAACATTTAAAACAATGTTTACATTATGTTTACAGCAACTTACAAGAAGACACAGCAGAATGAGGTTCTCACTGGTCGTGGATATGTACACATGTAAACTGACCTTAAATTAACATCGACATGTTGAGTTTCTTGCAAGCTCTCAATGCAGAAACTGCAGTTCCATCAATCTACCAAATGCTTGTATAAACACTTCCTCTTGTAGGGTCAACAATTTACGGATGGTTTGAATAATTAACATTTCTAGGCCAGGAATAGCCAAACCAGATTAGCTAATACATGTCGGACAGAGTCTTGATAAAAGATATCTCCTTAATTCCGGTAACAACCAAGATAAACCCTACAGGTTTAAAGCAGCAAGCATGATGTTTTCTTAGTCCTACCTGTTGCTCATAATACACGGCTCGTTCAGATTATTTCCCCAGACAAGTTGGGGCCAGGATCGAAGAGTTTACACTCGGCTTCTAACTTCCCTCTTCATCAACAGCAATTACAAAATACTATTAAACCAAGACGTCATTAAACGTCGCTCTCAGCTGATAGGAAAAATAGATGCCACAGATTGGCATAATGCCACTTCAGATAAACACTTAAGGTTGAAGATAAACACTTAAGGTTAAACACTGGCAGTAAAGGGCTCTGCACTTCATAAATAATGATGCAATCTTTGCTGTTTGCAATTCAGTATGAGTGTTACAGTTGTGGAAAAACAACTCAAGAGGCATTTAAAACCATATAAAAGTTGAACACACGTTCTACTGCTCTTAAATAAGAGCTAAACTTATGAACTGAATGGAGAATATGTTTACCGAAATGCAGTCTTGGTTTATGTATTTTCCAAACTGCTAGAAATTGGAGAGAGTTGTGGATGCAGCCCACTCCATCACACAGACCGGACTTCCCACCATTGACCCCATCTGCACTTCACACTGCCTCGGTAAAGCAGCTGACATAATCAAAGACTTGTCCCATCCTGTTCATTCCTTTTTCTCCCTGTTCATGACCGGCAGAAGTTGCAGCAGCTTGAGAGCTGCACCACCAGACGCAGTTTCTTCCCCTATATTATCAGGCTTCTTCCATAAGCAAGGAAGTCTGATTCTCCTCTACCTCATAGAGGACATAGTTTAGTTTTGTTTATTGTCACAAGTACCTCGGTACAAGTGACAATAATAAACTTAAGCCTAAACTTAAATCTAATGAGCTGTAAGCAATCCAAAGGAAATAGTAAATGTAGCATTACTGTGCACTAAACATAGAAACATAGAAAATAGGTGCAGGAGTAGGCCATTTGGTCCTTCGAGCCTGCACCGCCATTCAATATGATCATTGCTGATCATCCAATTCAGTATCCCGTACCTGCCTTTTCTCCATACCCCCTGTTCCCGTTAGTCACAAGGGCCACATCTAACTCCCTCTTAAATATAGGCAATGTACTGGCCTCAACTACCTTCTGAGGCAGAGAATTCCAGAGATTCACCACTCTCTGTGTGAAAAATGTTTTTCTCATCTCGGTCCTTAAACTGTGAGCCCTTATTCTGGACTTCCCCAACATCGGGAACAATCTTCCTGCATCTAACCTGTCCAACCCCAGAAGAATTTTGTAAATTTCTATAAGATCCCCCCTCGATCTTCTAAATTCTAGCAAGTACATGCTGAGTTTATCCAGTCTTTCTTCATATGAAAGTCCTGACATCCCAGGAATCAGTCTGGAGAACCTTCTCTGTACTCCATCTATGGCAAGAATGTCTTTCCTCAGATTAGGTTTGTACACCACAGTTTGAATTGTAATTGGAACATAGGAGATAGAACAGTACAGCATAAGAAAATGTGCCTACCGCCCACAGTGTCTGTGTCGGACATAATGCCAAGACCAGCTCTTAACTACCTGCAGATAATCCACATCCCTCCATTCGCTGCATATCCATGTGCCTACCCAAAAATATTTTAAATGCCACTATCATATCTGCCTCAACCACCACCCCTGGCAACATGTTCAAGCCACTCATTACCCTCTGTCTAATAATCTTGTCCTGTACATCTCCTTTAAACTTTGCCCCTCTCACCTTAAAGGTATGCCCTCTGGTATTTGATTTAATTCCTGATGCAAGTCACACAGATGGGGTCTATAAAGCAGAATCTGCCAGAATCTGAGGACTGGGAGATTTTCAATTCCAATCTACAACCATCTTAGCACTGGTGTCCCACAAAAGTGGTTGGAAGTTGTTTTGGAAGGAAACCAGGAATAATGCCATGATGGAATGGCCCGGGTATGGCAAGGCACATAATGGGCAGAGTTCTGTATGAACAAGGAACTATAGACGTTGGTTTACAAAAAAAAGTACCTGAACATAGTGGCCTTTAAATGAGAGTGGAAGAGGAATGGAACGAATTGGTGTCAATGCATTTAAATAGGTTTTATTTATAAATCAAAAATAGAATATTTCAAATTGATTTAATTTACCTATTACATTAATTTTTAATGGCTCCATTAAAGTTTTTCCGTAAAGACTTCAGTCTTTCTTAACAGCTTGGAGACATAATTAAATTTGGATCTTGTACTCTAACCATGTCTAATGTTCCTGATTTCCCAAGGTGCCATGATACAACTCAGGCAGTTACACTGATGGGATTTTTGTTTGAGCTTCTGGTACTTTTTGCCCAGACTCATACCTTCAAATTCATTGGAAATGCAAGTTGATACATTTCATAAGTTGTTACGAGTTGAAATTCAGATGGGGCATATCCTCAAAATAAAGGCTGAATATATGTAAGACAATAAATCAGCTTAATAAGAGATTGCCAACCAAAAAATAGGAATTCAATTAGTCTTATAGCTTAGTTTAGTTCAGTTTAGTTTGTCAATTTCACGTGAACCGAGATACAGTGACAAGCTTTTTGTTGAGTGCTATCAAAGAAAAGACCATACACAATTATAACCAATCTGTCCACAGAGTACAGATACAGGATAAAGGCTATAATGTTTAGTGCAAGATAAAGTCCTGTAAAGAGAGAAGTTAAAGTCCAACAAGGTAAGGTCTGATTAAAGATAGTTTGAAGGTCTCCAGTGAGGTATATGATAGCTCAGGACCGCTCTCTAGTTGGTGAGAGGATGGTCCAGTTGCCTAAAAACAACTGGGACATTTCCCAGCATCTACTTGATCTACTCGATGCTTCCACATTCTCTGCTTCTGTTTCAGCATTCCCAACATAACATGGGTTCTCTCGTTCACAGATGCAAGTATGAGATGGAAAGTTGTATCCTATGACTAACTTAGAATGGAAAGCCTGCATTCCAACATTTCACAATAGAAATCTCCATTTTTGCAGGCAGTACATTTGTGCAAAGTATCATTTAATTGCAATAAATGTTTGCACAAATACAAAATGTTTACTTCAAGCCATTATTGGAAATTTAAAAGTGTTTGTGTCCTTAAATTGTCACATGCACCAGGAACAGCACAATGACATTCTAACTTGTTACAGCTTTACAGTCACATTAACACAATAACATAGGAGATGAATGTGCAATAATCAATAATACAACATATTATCAGCAATACTAGGTAATGCTGGATTCAAGGATGGGGAATCTGTGGAATTCATTGCCACAGATGGCTGCGGAGGCCAAGTCAATAGATATGTTTAAGGTGGAGATTGACAAATACTTGATGAGTAAGAGTGTCAGGGGTTATGGGAGAAGGCAGGAGAATGGGGTTGAGAGGGAAAGATAGATCAGCCATGATTGAATGGAGGAGTAGACTTGATGGGCTGAATGGCCTAATTCTGCTCCTAGAACATGAACATAACTTATGAATTAAAAAAAGTCCTCACTTAGTTCCTCCATTAACTGCTGAAGGGGAATATTTAACATTAGATGTATTGCCTATGGTTTATATAGCAATTTAGTACTATTTCTGACAAATCTAATGCTTTGCAGATACAATATAAAGTAGCAATTGTTTAAATAGCAGTGAAAATCAATTTATCTCTTTTTGTCTTTGATTAATGGCCTGATCGTTCGTGTTTCCCAACCTTGCTGTGCTGATTGGTATAATTTGTATGACTGAAGTAGGGAATAGCTCGAAAGACTTGAATCCTTTGACTCAAAGTGGTTAATCAGTCTTAAAAGCTGAAGAATAATGAGACATAATAATCATCCTTCATGAACTGTTTCAATTACTATACAAATTTAAAGTCATCCTTAACTCAGATTACATAGTATGACTAGAAAAGGCTGTCGATTAAAATTAATTGCATTCCTAATATACCAACTGCCACACTTAAAACAGTTAATAAAGAACTTTAGTCATAATATTAGTCGTTAGATTTACATATACTGCACAGAGAAAATAAAAATTACGTTTCAACAAATTTTAGGAGAAATATCGCAGGAAGATTGTAAATAGTGCTTTTATTCTATTTTATTATAGGGTAAATGTTCAGTCCATCAACTGTAAGACGGCATAAAATGACACATTCACAAATAAAGTTTGTTAAATAGCTACCTCACGACGAGATCTAACCCCGCAGTCTACTGATTAATGTGCAATCATTCATGGCTTTAAATATTAATGTATGGTAAAATCTTATGACATTAGCAAGACCCTGTCATAAATTACTTCTGTGCTGTTCACATGTCTTTCGTACCAGTGCATTTTCCCTGGCATTATTCATCGGGAGACTGGACACAGGTGTTAGACTGGAGTAGTGAAAATGGAAATACAACAGTCAGGAGGAGAAGCAAATAATGCAGCTGTTGTGTGGAGTCAATGTGTGGGCCAGTTGGATGAGTTGGATGATAGAGAGAGGTTGAATGAGTCCACAGCTGCGTTAGTTTAGTTTAGGTTTTTTAGTTTAGTTTAGAGATGCAGTGCTATTTTATAGCATGGTCTCACAATATTTAACTGTGCACGTCAAAACAAATTATTCTGACTTTGTAAAGATTATTCATAACATATTTGGAATTTGCGCGCACTTTAGCTTGGAGACACAGCGCGGAAACAGGCCCTCGGCACACCGAGTCCGCGCCGACCTGCAATCACCCCCGTACACTAGCATTATCCTACATACTAGGGACAATTTACATTTTTTATTGAAGCCAATTAACCTATAAACCTGTACATCTTTGGAATGTGTGAGGAAACCGGAGCACCCGGAGAAAACCCACACGGTCACGTGGGAACGTACAAACTACATATAGACAGCACCCGTAGTCAGGATCAAACCCAGGTCTCTGGCACTGTAAAGCAGCAACTCTACCGCTATGCCAGAGTGCCACTCTTAGTTCTCAGTTTAGTTTATTAAAGGGTACAAAATTTAGATAAGGTGTGATTAAAGAGAGTTCAAAGATCCCCAGTGAGGTAGATGGGAGGTCAGGACCGCACTCAAGCTGGTGAGAGGATAGAAACATAGAAACATAGAAATTAGGTGCAGGAGTAGGCCATTCGGCCTTTCGAGCCTGCACCGCCATTCAATATGATCATGGCTGATCATCCAACTCAGTATCCCGTACCTGCCTTCTCTCCATACCCTCTGATCCCCTTAGCCACAAGGGCCACATCTAACTCCCTCTTAAATATAGCCAATAAACTGGCCTCAACTACCTTCTGTGGCAGAGAGTTCCAGAGACCCACCACTCTCTGTGTGAAAAAAGTATTTCTCATCTCGGTCCTAAAGGATTTCCCCCTTATCCTTAAGGTGTGACCCCTTGTCCTGGACTTCCCCAACATCGGGAACAATCTTCCTGCATCTAGCCTGTCCAACCCCTTAAGAATTTTGTAAGTTTCTATAAGATCCCCTCTCAATCTCCTAAATTCTAGAGAGTATAAACCGAGTCTATCCAGTCTTTCTTCATAAGACAGTCCTGACATCCCAGGAATCAGTCTGGTAAACCTTCTCTGCACTCCCTCTATGGCAATAATGTCCTTCCTCAGATTTGGAGACTAAAACTGTACTCAATACTCCAGGTGTGGTCTCACCAAGACCCTGTACAACTGAAGTAGAACCTCCCTGCTCCTATACTCAAATCCTTTTGCTATGAAAGCTAACATACCATTTGCTTTCTTCACTGCCTGCTGCACCTGCATGCCTACTTTCAATGACTGGTGTACCATGACACCCAGGTCTCGCTGCATCTCCCCTTTTCTTAATCGGCCACCATTTAGATAATAGTCTGCTTTCCTGTTTTTGCCACTAAAGTGGATAACCTCACATTTATCCACATTATACTGCATCTGCCATGCATTTGCCCACTCACCCAGCGTATCCAAGTCACCTTACAGCCTCCTAGCATCCTCCTCACAGCTAACACTGCCCCCCAGCTTAGTGTCATCCGCAAACTTGGAGATATTGCCTTCAATTCCCTCATCCAGATCGTTAATATATATTGTAAATAGCTGTGGTCCCAGCACTGAGCCTTGCTGTACCCCACTAGTCACTGCCTGCCATTGTGAAAAGGACCCGTTTACTCCTACTCTTTGCTTCCTGTTTGCCAGCCAAATCTCTATCCACGTCAATACTGAACCCCCAATGCCATATGCTTGAAGTTTGTATACTAATCTCTTATGTGGGACCTTGTCGAAAGCCTTCTGGAAGTCCAGATACACCACATCCACTGGTTCTCCCTTATCCTCGCTACTAGTTACATCCTCGAAAAAATCCACAAGATTCGTCAGACATGATTTACCTTTCGTAAATCCATGCTGACTTTGTCCAATGATTTCACCACTTTCCAAATGTGCTGCTATCCCATCTTTAATAACTGACTCTAGCAGTTTCCCCACTACCGACGTTAGACTAACTGGTCTGTAATTCCCCGTTTTCTCTCTCCCTCCCTTCTTAAAAAGAAGGGTTACGTTTGCTCCCCTCCAATCCTCAGGAACTACTCCAGAATCTGAAGAGTTTTGAAAGATTATCACTAATGCATCCACTATTTCCGGAGCTATTCCTTAAGTACTCTGGGATGCAGCCTATCTGGCCCTGGGGATTTATCGGCCTTTAATCCATTAAATTTACCCAACACCACTTCCCGACTAACCTGGATTTCACTCAATTCCTCCTTTGACCCGCGGTCCCCTGCTATTTCCGGCAGATTATTTATGTCTTCCTTAGTGAAGACGGAACCAAAGTAGTTATTCAATTGGTCCGCCAAATCCTTGTTCCCCATGATCAACTCACCTGTTTCTGACTGCAAGGGACCTACATTTGTTTTAACTAATCTCTTTCTCTTCACATATCTATAAAAACTTTCGCAGTCAGTTTTTATGTTCCTGCCAGTTTTCTTTCATAATCTATTTTTCCTTTCCTAATTAAGCCCTTTGTCCTCCTCTGCTGGTCTCTGAATTTCTCCCAGTCCTCTGGTATGCTGCTTTTTCTGGCTACTTTGCACGCATTATCCTTTGCTTTGATACTATCCCTGATTTCCCTTGTTATCCACGGATGCACTACCTTCCCTGATCTATTCTTTTGCCAAACTGGGATGAACAATTTTTGTAGTTCATCCATGCAGTCTTTAAATGTCTTCCATTGAATATCCACCGTCAACCCATTTAGAATTAATTGCCAGACATTCTTGGCCAATTCACGTCTCATATCCTCAAAGTTACCTTTCTTTAAGTTCAGATCCATTGTTTCTGAATTAACAATGTCACTCTCCATCCTAATGAAGAACTTAACCATATTATGGTCACACTTGCCCAAGGGGGCACGTATAACAAGATTGCTAACTACTCCTTCCACATTACTCAAAACCCAGTCTAAAATAGCCTGCTCTCTCGTTGGTTCCTCTACATGTTGATTTAGATAACTATCCTCCATATATTCCAAAAACCCCTCTTCCTCAGCACCCCTGCCAATTTGATTCACCCAATCTATATGTAGATTGAAGTCACCCAACTGTTTTGCCTTTGTCGCACGCATTTCTAATTTCCTGTTTGATACCATCCCGAACTTCACTACTACTGTTAGGTGGCCTGTACACAACACCCACCAGCGTTTTCTGCCTCTTAGTGTTTCGCAGCTCTACCCATACCGATTCCACATCCTCCAAGTTAATGTCCTTCCTTTAATTGCTTTAATCTCCTCTCTAACCAGCAATGCTACCCCACCTCCTTTTCCTTTCTCTCTATCCCTCCTCAATATTGAATATCCCTGGATGTTCAGCTCCCAGCCTACGTCACCCTGGAGCCATGTCTCTGTGATCCCAACTATATCATAATCCAAGGATAACCCAAGGATGGTTCAGTTGCCTGAGAAGAGCTGAGAAGAAACTGTCCCAGAATCTGGAGGTGTGTGTTTTCAAACTTCTGTATGTCTTGCCTGATGGGAGAGGGGAGAAGAGGGAGTGACCACTGTGAGACTGGTCCTTGATTATGATGGTGGTCTTGCCGAGGCAGTGTGATGTGTAGATGGAGTCAATGGAAGAGAGGTAGGTTTGCGTGATCTGGACCAAGTCCACAACATTGAATTTGAGGAAGGATATATGTGGCTTGATATCAATGATAAAGTGTAGATTACAGACTTATAGAGTCATAGAGTCACACAGGAAAAAAACAGGCCTTTTAGTTGCCCGTGTGAACTAAGATGCCCCCATCTACACAAGTCCCACCTGCTCAAGTCCCACCATCCCTCTAAACCTTTCCTATCCATGTACCTAAGCAAATGCCTCTTAAATGCTATTAATTGTTATGGTACCTGCTTCAGCTCCCTCCTCTGGCAGATCGTTCCATATACCCACCACCATCTTTGTGAAAAAGGAAAAAAATAGTTTTGATGAAACTAAGAATGGCAGCTTTCAAGGCAAGAACAAGGGAATCAGCAATTGAGGTAACATGATCATACCTTTACTGACTGAGTTCTTTGCAAAGGTTCTATGAAGAATATTAACTCACCTCAACTTTGCTTTCTGCCTACATTAATCTGCTTTTCCACATCACTTGGTTCAGAAACAGCTACTTTCTCTCAATCATCAATCAACTTGAACAACCTGCACAACCTTACCCATCATGTTCTCCAGAGATGCTGCCTGACCGCTGGTTTACTCCTGCAATTTGTGACTTCCTTGGTAAAGCAGCATCTGCAGTTCCTTGTTTCTTCACCAAATGGAATACTGGTGCTCACCTCTTGCATTAGCATGGACTTGCGTTATTCTCCTTGCATGAATTTGCACTATCTTTTTTTGCACAGTGTCTTTCTGAAGCAGGGTCCCAACCCAAAACATCGCCTATGCATGTTCTCCAGAGATGCTGCCTGTCCCGTTGAGTTACTATAGCATGTTATGTCTTTCCTTGATAAACCAGCATCTGCAGTTCCTTGTTATTACATTGAGAACATTACAGTCAAAATGGCAAGTAGTAGAATCCCTCTTTCAGTTTACAGCTAATTCCGTATCCCACCACAAACGTTTTATTTCAAGGCCTGTTACTACTAGTCATATTGGCAATCTTTCATTGACTTCCACATCCAAATGTAGTCTCACCAGGGATCTGTACAACTGCAGAAGGACCTCTTTGCTCCAATACTCAAATCCTCTCATTATGAAGGCCAACATGCCATTCGCTTTCTTCACTGCATGCCTGACCTGCATGTTTGCTTTTAATGACTGGTGTACAAAGACACCCAGGTCTCGTTGCACTTTCCTTTTTCCTGATCTGACACCATCATGATTTTGCACACCTCTATAAGGTCACCCCTGATCTTCCTGCACACCAAAGAATAAAGTCCTGGCCTGCTCAACCTCTCCCTATAGCTCAGGCCCTCGAGTCCTGGTAACATTCTCATAAATCTTCTCCGCACCCTTTCCAGTTGAACAGCATTCTTCATACGTCTACTGAGCTCATTTAGTGGTCTGTATTCTCTCAGTAAAGTAATTAAAATATTTTGCTCACGTTTGTTGATTGAAGGTCGGTGCTCACTATCCCGGCTGCGACCATTGCTGATCATGTCAGACAAGCAAGCCTGCCAATTTGGCCAGATGTGTCTGTTTTGCTACATTTACAACTCTTTCTACAATGTCAACATGGACATCTGTCTAAACTATTCCAGCCAAGCTTGATATACCAGCCATGCTGCAGCTATTCTTTCTGAAATATATTAATCTACAGTTTAAACTTTGCCAAGTCTGTAGAACACTAGATTAAGTATTTTCATGCGCTTGTTTCTGATTGAACAGACAATGGATAATAAACCATTTTGTTCTTGGTCCTGCATTTTCCATTTTTACTGGGGGAGAATGTGAATGGAAGCCACAATAGCTTTTTTAATAACAACCATTTCCTACGGAGAAAAAGAGAGAGGGAAATTTTGAATGTATAAACAATCTTTGAAAATACCCATGGGACAATTTACAATTTCCAGAAGCCAATTAACCTACAAACCTGTACGTCTTAGGAGTATTTGGAGGAAACCGAAGCACCCAGAGAAAACCCACGTGGTCACAGGGAGAACATATAAACTCCGTACAGACAGCACCCACAGTCAGGATCAAACCCAGGTCTCTGGTGCTGTAAGGCAGCAACTCTACCGCTGCGCCACTGTGACGCACTTGAAGTAAAATGTTTGCAGTGGGATATGGAATGAGCTGTAAACAGTGAAGAATTCTGCCACTAACAATATACAGTGCCCTTCATAATGTTTGGGACCAAGACTCATCATTTATTTATTTGCTCTCTACTCCACAATTTGAGATTTGTAATAGAAAAAAACCCATATGGTTGAAGTCCACATTGTCAGATTTTAATAAAGGCCATTTTTATACATTTTGGTTTCACCATGTAGAAATTACAGTAGTGTTTATACATAGTCTCCCCCATTTCAAGGCACCATAATGTTTGTGACACAGTAATGTAATGTAAATGAAAGTAGTCATGTTTAGTATTTTGTTGCATATCCTTTGAATGCAATGACTGCTTGAAGTCTGTGATTCATGGACATCACCAGTTGCTGGGTGTCTTCTCTGGTGATGCTCTGCCAGGCCTGTATTGTAGCCATCTTTAGCTTATGTTTGTTTTGGGGGCTAGTCCCCTTCAGTTTTCTCTTCAGCATATAAAAGGCATGCTCAATTGGGTTCAGATTGGTTGATTGACTTGGCCACTCAAGAATTTACCAATTTTTAGCTTTGAAAAACTATTTTGTTGCTTTAGAAGTATGTTTGGGATCATGGTCTTGCTGTTGAATGAACCGCTGGACAATTCAATGTTTTAGAAACATTGAAACATAGAAATTAGGTGCAGGGGTAGGCCATTCGGCCCTTCGAGCCTGCACAGCCATTCAATATGATCATGGCTGATCATCCAACTCAGTATCCCGTACCTGCCTTCTCTCCATACCCTCTGGTCCCCTTAGCCACAAGGGCCACATCTAACTCCATCTTAAGTATAGCCAATGAACTGGCCTCAACTACCCTCTGTGGCAGAGAGTTCCAGAGACCCACCACTCTCTGCGTGAAAAAGTCCTTCTCATCTTGGTACTAAAGGATTTCCCCCTTATCCTTAAGCTGTGACCCCTTGTCCTGGACCTCCCCAACATCGGGAACAATCTTCCTGCAATTTGAGGCATTTGTTTGAACTTGAGCAGATAAGATGTATCTATATACTTCAGAATTAATTATGCCACTACCATTAGCAGGTGTATCATCAATGAAGATAAGTGAGCAGTACCTTCAGCAGCCATACATGCCCAGGCCATAACACCCCCACCACTGTGTTTCACAGATGAGGTGGTATGCTTTGGATCTTGGGCAATTCCTTCTCTCCTCCATACTTTGCTCTTGCCATCACTCTGATATAAGTTAATCTTCGTCTCATCTGTCCACAAGATCTTTTTGCAGAATTGTGGTTGCTCTTTTAAGTAATTCTTGGCAAACTGTAACCTGGCCATTCTATTTTTGCAGCTAACCAGTGGTTTGCATCTTGCAGTGTAGCCTCTGTATTTCTGTTCATGAAGTCCTCTGCGGACAGTGGTCATTGACAAATCCACACCTGACTCCAGAAGAGTGTTTCTGATCTGTTGGACAGCTGTTTGTGGATATTCCTTTATTATAGAGAGAATTTGTCTGTCATCAGCGAAGGAGGTCTTCTTTGGCCTGCCAGTCCCTTTGCGATTAGTAAGCTCACTAGTGCTCTCTTTCTTCTTAATGATGTTCTAAATAGTTAATTTTGGTAAGACTAAGGTTTGGCTGATGTCTCTAACAGTTTTACTCTTGTTTCTCAGTCTCATAATGGCTTCTTTGACTTTCATTGGTAAACTTTGGTCCTCATGTTGATAAAAGGTAATGGAAAGACTGGAGGAAAGACTAGGTGCTGAGAGCTCTCCTATACCTGCATTAAGGAGGCAATTAAAGACACCTGAGCAATTACAAACGCCTGTGAAGCCATGTGTCCCTAACATGATGGTGCCGTGAAATGGGGGAACTATTTATAAACACAGCTGTAATTTCTATATGGTGAAACCAAAATGTATAAAAATGGTCTTTAATAACATCTGACATTGTGCACTTTAACCACATTTGATTTTTTTCTATTACAAATCTAAAATTGTGGAATACAGAGGCAAATAAATAAATGATGGGTGTTTGTCCCAAACATTATGGTGGGCACTGTAGATTGTGATTTTTTCCTTGTGTAATTACAAGGAACTGCGGATGCTGGTTTACCAACAAAAGACACAAAGTACTGGAGTATCTCAGCGGGTCAGGTAGCATCTCTGGAGAACTTGCATAGGTGACGTTTATAATAGATAGAAATTGGAATACCCTGTTCCTTTCTCTCAGAAGCATAACTAAGCGTAAGTATGTTGTAAGAAAAAGGACACAAAGTACCCGAGTAACTCAGCAGGTCAGGCAGCATCTCTGGAGAGAAGGAATGGGTGATGCTTCGAGTTGAGGCTCTTCTTTCGACTGAGAGTCAGGGTAAAGGGAAACTAGAGATACGGACGGGTAAGGTGTGAAAATGACAGATCAAAGCAGACGATGATCAAGGAAATGTGGAATTGTTCATTTTTGGCTGAGGGGAAGGTGACAACGTACAAGGGGAAGGTACAATCAGTGACATTAATCAGGAGGACAGTGAAACCAGTGTGAGAAATAAGGTGGGGGAGGGACGGAGAGGGAAAGCAAGGGTTATTTGAAGTTAGAGAAATCATGATCATAATGCTGGGTTGTAAGCTGTTCAAGTAAAATATGAGGTGCTGTTCCTCCAATTTGCAATGGGCCTCACTCTGACAGTGACAGAAAGGCCTAGGACAGAAAGGTCCGTATGGGAATGGGAGGGGGAGTTAAAGTGTTTAGCAACCAGGAGATCTCATAGGCTTAGGCAGACTGAATCGACACTCATTTTAATTTTATTTGCAACAACTATTAGAATTGAGTAACTATTCAATTTCAGATTTATTTGAGCATGGGGTGGGTCTATCAGTAAAATCTTACAACAATTGTGTACTTATTTCTCTGTGCTGATACTCATGTTGCATTAAACAAGAAAAACCAGGACTCATAGTTACTCAGGAGACCAACCCAACTGCTGTATTGTTAAGACCAAAGTTCAGAAGCAGTGGCACGGAATCAATGCTGCAAATGTTCTCTGTAAAATTAACACTTTGGTGATTTCTCATGATGGTGTGTTCTGGTGAGAAACTGTCTATCGTGACAAATGTTTATGCAATTCAACTTTGTTAGAACCAATCTCTAACACTCACACATCCCATAATTTCTCTGACTTAATTCAAAACTTTCCTATACAGGTCCTGCGCCGATTTTCCAGCAACTGGTGGTGCGGCACCTCCATTAGGAGGGCTGCCAACATTCGGTGAGAGGTGAGAGTGAGAAATTGTGAGGGAGTGCAGCGACCGAGGGGGAGGAGGGGGGTGTCCCCCCTCCCACGGTAGGAAGCTTTTGCATGTTTCAGTTTGAAATTGTGGAATCTGGAGCATTCTTTTAACTTACACTTGATGCAACATTTATGCTTCAAATTGGATTAGGTGCGAATAAGGTTAGGCTAAATTACATTCCTAATTACTTTCCACAGTGGAGCCACGCTCTGATCAACAGGTGCAGCACATGAATGACCTTAGTATATTCATGTATGGAAATCAGATTATAATTCATGCTGTTATGTATATATAGAGAAACAAAAACATAGAAACAAGGAGTCAGACTTCCATCACTGTTCTGCACAAATAAATCAATTAACCTTACCCTTTGACTATAGAAACAAGATGAAAATAATGCCACATATTCAACCTCTATGGTTCAATTAAATTAAGATATATATGTAAAACAATTTACAGAAGCCAATTAAGCTACAGACCTGCACTTCTTTCAGATGTGGGAGAAACTGGAATTTCCACAGAAAACCATGTGGGTATAAGGATAACACAAATCTCCCCGGGAATGGGGGCCGGCCCAGGTCCTCTGTGTCCAGCTGGGGTCCGGGGGAGGTGAGGGTGAATGACCTGGGTGTCCGGGGGAGGTGAGGGTGAGTGACCCAGGTTAAAACTATTCTCATTGGTGAGTGTGGAGGAGTGTGACTTTATTTATTTATTCATATATTTTTTAATTATTTAATTCAGCGTGAGAACTTCTGTCATCAGCGTGAGAGCATGGAAATGTCCTCAAATGCATTAGTCTCACGCTCAATGTGTGAGAGTTGGCAGCCCTGCATTAGTCTGGGCAAAATTACTAGACCACACTTGAAATTCACATCCCAGAATCTACCCCCGAAATTGCAGGGCTGCCAGCTCTCACGCATTGAGCGTGAGACTCACGCATTTCACGCGATTCTCACGCTCTCACGCTGATCACAGAATTTCACACGCTCAAAAATATTTTAAAATAAAGAAAGTCACGAACAATTTAATTCGCCCAAGGCTTCCAGATCTCCTCCACGCTCACCAATGAGAATAGCTTTTTGTCGGCGGGCTTCCCGTAAAGAACGAGCAATTTGATTGGCTTAAGCCCATCGCACACTATTTAAAGTGGCAATGTAACTGCAGTACTAATGATTCCATTTGACATTCATGGAACCAAAATCTGCAGGTGCTGGAAATTCAAAATTGTTTTAGAGGCGAGTAAAAACCATGAGGAGAATATGTAAGGTGAATGCATAGTCTTTTTCCCAGGATATGTGATTCAAGAACTAGAGGGCATTGGTTTAAAGCAGGAGTGTCAAGCTGCTGGCCCGCGAAGCGGTCCAATCCAACCTGCGGCATGATTTGGTGGGAAAAAACCCATTTGCGGGAAAAAAAACTAAACTCCACATTCCTGTACAGATAGTGTGATAGGTGAGACACGGCAGTGGTCCCAGCACCGACCCCTGAGGCACCGATCACACCTCCCACCCTCACCTCAGGCGGCTCTGTGTTCGTCCGCTGCTCTGTCAACAACCGGGTGAGTGGGGGCGTCAGTGCCGTCTCCGGAGCCGCTGGGATGAATCTCGGGCTAAGGCCCCGCTCCGATGCCCAACCCCCAGGTCACTGACCCTCACCTCCCCATGACCCCAGCTGGACACAGAGCACATGGGCCGGCCAGCATTCCCGGGGGGGGGGGGGGGGGGGAGGGAAACGCTCCCCGGGCATCGCCAAGTCTCCGCTCACTCCAGACGTTGTCGCCACTTCAGTGACACACACTCTCACACACACACTGGCACATGCAAGGTTTAAAGGGATATGGGCCAAATGCGGATAAAAGGGACTTGTTTTGATCTGCATGGACAAGTTGGGATGAAGGGCCTGTTTCCATGCTGTAAGACTATTACACATTGTAGAAAGGGTGCAATTGCTCTGGAGAGGATCCAGGGGCGATTTATGAAAATGTTGGCAGGGCTGGAATTTTTTTTTCACTTTGAAGAAAGATTTGATAACTGGGATTGTATTCTCTGCAGCAACGGACGTGAAGAAAATACTTAGTTGAGGTGAATAATATGAAAATAAGGCCTGTTTCGCTTAACAAAGAATGTAGGAAGGAACTGCAGGGGCTGGTTTAAACTGAAGATAGACACATATAGCTGGAATAACTCAACAGGACAGGCAGCATCTCTGATGAGAAGAATGGGTGATGTTTCGGGTCGAGACCTTCAGGCTGAAGAGGTTGAAAAACCGCCATATAGATGTAAAACACAATGACTGGAGATGTGTGTTATCCAACTAAGTGCAGAAATTATAATCATGTCTTCATCTTTATTGATGTGACACTATAATAAATATATTACTGAAAAAATAATTTAATGGGGTGGCATGGTGGTGCAGCGGTAGAGTTGCTGCCTTACAGCACCACAGATCCAGGTTTGATCCTGACTATGGGTGCTGCCTGTACAGAATTTGTACATTCTCCCTATGACCACATGGGTTTTCTGCGGATATTTCGGTTTCATCCACATCCGAAAGAAGTGCAGGTTTGTAGGTTAATTAGCTTCTGTAAATTGTCCCTGGCGTGTAGGATGGAACTGGTATATGGTAGATTGCTGGTCAGTGTGGACTTGGTGGGCTGAAGGACCTGTTTCCATATATATAGATGGAATATATGTTTTACATGTATATCTTAATTTCATTTAACCATATACTTGGTTGAATATGTGGCATTATTTTCGTCTTGTTTCTATAAGCTCTTAAAGGTAACCGAGTCAGGGGATATGGGGAGAAGTCATGAACGGGGTACTGATTGTGGATGATCTGCCATGATCACATTGAATGGAGGTGCTGGCTAGAAGGGCCGAATGGCCTGCACCTATTGTCTATTGTCTATTGACAAAGAGTAAGGTTGATTAATTTATTTGTGCAGAACAGTGACGGAAGTCCAACTCCTCTTGCCTTGTTTTTCCTCTGTTTATCTATATATATATATATATATATATATATATATATATATATATATATATATATATATAGCACACACACACATATATATATATAACATATATATATATGCATAACAGCAAGAATTATAAATCTGATTTCCATACATGAATATACTAAGGTTATTCATGTGCTGCACCTGTTGATCAGAGCCTGGACTGTGGAATGTAATTAGGAATGTAATTTAGCCATACCTAATCCAATTTAAAGGATAAATGTTGCATTCAAGTGTAAGTTAAAAGCTACAATACGCACCAGATTGCACAATTTCAAGCTGAAAATTGCAATTGCTCCCTACCGTAGGAGGGGACACACCACCCTCCCACACCCTCCCCCCCTCAGTCGCGAATCTCCCTCGGGCTTGGTCGCTGCATTCTCTCCCTCGGTCGCTGCATTGCCTCGCAATTTCTCACTCTCACTCTCACTCTCACCAATGTTGGCAGCCCTGAAAATGTGATGCCTAGGCCGCGTAAGGCGGCCGACCTCTACCTCATTGGGACTTCCACAGTCGATCAGTGGATTAAATTTGCCCCCTGCGGCCAGGGCTCTGGAACTCTGGCCAGGCCGGAGCCAACAGATCCGCTCCCATAGCCGACTTCCATGGCCGAATTTGTGGGCCGGTATCTTCTTCCCTCTGTACCATTCATCAATATGTATCATACAATATAGAACAGTGCATAAAGTGTCAGCAAACTCATTAGAGTACGGTTGATGAAAATGGATGTTTGTTTATATCAAAGGGCAGCACGGAGGCGCAGCGGTGGAGCTGCTGACTAACTGTGCCAGAGACCTGGGTTCGATCCTGACTATGGGTGTTGTCAGTACGAGTTTGTACGTTCTCCCCGTGAACACATGGGTTTTCTTCAGGTGCTCCGGTTTCCTCCCATGCTCCAAAGATATGCACCTTTGTAGGTTAATTGGCTTTCTGTAAATTGTCCCTAGTGTGTGGCGTAATGCTAGTGTACGGTGATCGGTGTGGACCCGATGGGGTGAAGGGCCTGTTTCGACTCTGCATCTCTGAAGTCTAAAAGGAAATGCTTATGAGATTTTTAAAGCCAATGTAAATATTTCAGCATTTTTTAACTATTTTCAATGGATGGTCAGGCAAAAGAATTGTGATTTCTAAATGGAAAGAATGCTGGAAGAGAGGTGGAGGCAGGCCAAATCCTGGTGAGTGATAGGTGAAAAAAACAAAGATCTGTAGATGTTACTTTATAGCAAAGAGATAGAAACAAAGTGCTGGAGTAACTCAGCGGGTCAGTCAGCATCTCTGGAGAAAAAAGGATGGCTGACGTTTTGCGTCGGGAGCCTTCCTCAGACTGAAAGTAGAGGGTGGGGAAAGTTGTGGAGCTGGATAGTAGGAGGTGAGCAAAAACCACCAGGACCAACAAGGACCAGGACCAGGACCAGCCAAAATGACCTCGGGCAGGCCGGTGCCTGGTAGGCCCATTGTTGACTAGGGAAGGTGCAATCTCAAGAAAAGCAATGTGGAGAACAGTGGAACTGGTGAACAACTTGGGAGGAGGAAGGGAGCAAAGGGGAGGGGAGAGGAGAGGGGAGTATGAGCTGAAATTAGAGACCACTTCAAATTAGAGATTTCAATGTTCATACCGCTGGGTTGTAAGCTACCCAAACAAAATAGGAAGTGCTTTTCCTCTAATACAGGATTCAGGGGAGAGGGGTTTTGATAGGCAGATGGTTGGACAAAGGCAAGAGATGAAAAAATAAAAGGTGCGTGTCAAAAGGAGCATTCTGCTCATTGCAGCGCTATGATTAGTAATGCCAACATGCTGTGGCAAATAGAAAAATCTGACTGTGACAATTTCTTTCAATTTTATCTTTAAGGCCCATAATGAATCGAATGGCTTAAATGGTTTTATTCAATCACCGACATTTCATTATTGTCCTTTAATAGCGCCCTTTAAATGGCTCCACTTACACGCTCACTGAAGAAAACTCTAGAGACTTCCATTACTGATTATAATTATTCCAGCCTCATAATCTGTGCAATAATTGAACGTTCCAACAGTATCACAAGAAATTTAAAGTGTCGTTTAAAAGAATGTAAAAATTCTTAAAATGGCTTGAAATCTTTTCTCTTTTCCATCTGTCAATGAACAAAGGTCTTTTAATTTCAGTCCTACGCTCAGATTATTAACTTATTTTTCTCTTCATGATTGTATTCCTAGAAATTGCCTTCGCTGTGCAGCAAGCTGCCATTCACTGCTACTGGTTACTGCAGCTCAGCCATGCCTCAAATACAATGCAAGTTGCTGACTTGCCATTGAACTGTTGAACTTATCATCAGATGTATTCACCTTCACTTTACTTTGAATCCCAGCAATAAGGTTTCTGCCCTGCTGAACCAATGTAGCCAGATGATATATCGCACTCTCTTACTCACTATGTACGGTCCACAAGCCATAGAAGATAGTACATTCAACAATACAGCCCAGGAACAGGCCCTACGGCCGACAATATCCGTGCCAAACATAATGCCAAGCTAATCTACTCTGCCTGCACGTGATACATATCCTTCCATTCCCTGCATATCCACATGCCTAATTAAAAGCTTCTTAAATGCTGCATTTGTTTTTGTTTGGACCAAGTTCAAGTTCAAGTTCGTTTATTGTCATGTGCCCCTTATAGGACAATTAAATTCTTGCTTTGCTTCAGCAATAACAGAACATAGTAGGCAATGACTACAAAAACAGATCAGTGTGTCCCTATACCTTTATATAAATATATACACACATGAATAAATAAACTGATAAAGTGCAAATAACAGATAATGGGTTATTAATGTCCGAGCCAGGTTTAATAGCCTGATGGCTGTGGGGAAGTAGCTATCCCTGAACCTGGTCGTTGCAGTCTTCAGGCTCCTGTACCTTCTACCTGAAGGTAGCAGGGAGATGAGTGTGTGGCCAGGATGGTGTGGGTCTTTGATGATACTGCCAGCCTTTTTGAGGCAGCGACTGAGGTAAATCCCCTCAATGGAAGGAAGGTCAGAGCCGATGATGGTCTGGGCAGTGCTTACTACTTTTTGGAGTCTTTTCCTCTCCAGGGCGCTCAAGTTGCCGAACCAAGCCACGATGCAACCGGTCAGCAAGCTCTCTACTGTGCACCTGTAGAAGTTAGAGAGAGTCCTCCTTGACAAACCGACTCTCCGTAATCTTCCCAGGAAGTAGAGGCGCTGATGAGCTTTCTTGATAATTGCATCTGTGTTCTCGGACCAGGAAAGATCTTCAGAGATGTGCGCGCCCAGGAATTTGAAGCTCTTGACCCTTTCAACCATCGACCCATTGATATAAACGGGACTGTGGGTCCCCATCCTACTCCTTCCAAAGTCCACAATCAGTTCCTTGGTTTTGCTGGTGTTGAGGGCCAGGTTGTTGTGCTGGCACCATATGGACAGTTCCTCGAAATCTCTTCTGTACTCCAACTCATCCCCATCAGTGATACGTCCCACAACAGTGGTGTCGTCAGCGAACTTGATGATGGAGTTCGCACTGTGATGGGCTACGCGGTCATGAGTATAGAGAGTACAGCAGGGGGCTGAGCACGCAGCCTTGAGGTGCTCCCGTGCTGATTGTTATCGAGTCTGACACATTTCCACCAATACGAACAGACTGTGGTCTGTGAATGAGGAAGTCGAGGATCCAATTGCAGAGGGATGCGCTGAGACCCAGTTCTGCGAGTTTGGTAACCCGCTTGGAGGGAATGATTGTGTTAAATGCCGAGCTGTAGTCAATGAATAACAGCCTGACATATGAGTTTTTGTTGTTCAAGTGGTCCAGAGCGAAGTGGAGAGCCGTGAGATCGCATCCATCGTTGATCTGTTGTGGCGGTAAGCGAACTGCAGTGGGTCCAGGTTTTTGTCGAGGTAGGAGTTGATTTGCGCCTTGATCAACCTCTCGAAGCACTTCATCACCACAGCCGTTAGTGCCACAGGTCGATAGTCATTGAGGCACGTCACGTTGCTCTTCTTGACTACCACCCCTGACAGCACATTCCAGGCACTTGCCACTCTCCATGTGAGGAACCCTGGCATGCAGCAGTTGTGATGTTATCAAGCTGGCTACTTAACCAGTCACGTTAAGGATCAAACAGGCAGTGATCTTTCATTGACTTTTCAAAACAGCGCACGAGGGGTAGATCAAGAATAGAGTGTACACACAATTTTATAGCTCATGAACTTCTACAGGTGTACGGTAGAGAGCATATTGACTGGTTACATCATGGCCTGGTTCGGCAACTCTAACGCCAAGGAAGGAAGGAAGGGGAATACAAAAAGTAGTGAACACAGCCCAGTCCATCACGGGATCGTCAGAGATCCACACCACCCAGGTCATGCTCTCATTTCACTCCTGCCATCGGGAAGAAGGTATAGGAATCTGAAAACTGTGATTTTAGGTTCAGGAACGGTTTCTTCCCAACAACCATGAGACTATTGAACACTACCATCCCCAACTAAACTTCAAACTACAAACTGTTTTGGTTGCATTAGGGACTTGGGACTTTAGTTTTGCATCAATATTGTGGCTTTTTTTTATTGAACTTCCTTTTTTTTTGTTTGTTCATTATATTTGCTATTGAGTACTGTGTTTACAATCCTGTTGCGCCGCTGCAAGAGATATAATAGTTCAGCAGTTTTAAATATTAAAAAAGCTGTGAAATACTGTAGATTACCACACATACACCAAATATTCATGGGATAGATAATTCACATACATTCACACCAACCTCCCTTCGAATTGACTCCATCTACACATCACACTGCCTCAACAAGGTCACCAGCATAATGAAGGACCAGTCCCACCCCTGTCACTCCCTTTTCTCTCCTCACCCATCAGGCAAGATGTACAGAAATGTGAAAATGCATACCTGCAGATTCAGAGACTGTTTCTTCTTAGCTGCTATCATCCTACTAACAAATAAAGAGTGGACCTGAGCCACTATTCACCTCATTGGAGACTCTTGGACAATCTTTATTTGGACTAATGGCACTGGGCCTGTACTCGCTGGAGTTTAGAAGAATGAGGGGGGACCTCATGAGGGGGGACCTCATGAGGGGGGATCATGAGTCATCACTTGTGACCTTATGACTTTACCTTGTAGTAGACATTAGTCCCATTATCTTGTATCTGTACACTGTGGATGGCTTGATTGGAAACATGTATAATTTTTCCACTGACTGGATTCAGAGCTGCCAACAATGGGTGAGAGTTGAGAGTGAGAAACTGTGAGGGAGCGTAGCGACCCATGGTAGGGAGCTTTTGCATTTTTCAGCTTGAAATTGTGCAATCTGGTGCATACTGTAGCGAGTCTTTTAACTTACACTTGAATGCAACATTTATGCTTTAAATTGGATTATGTATGAATAAGGTTAGGCTAAATTACATTCCTAATTACATCGCACAGTAGAGCTAGGCTCTGATCAACAGATGCAGCACACGAATGACCTTAGTATATTCATGTACGGAAATCAGATTATAATGCATGCTGTGATGCATATATATATATAGAGAAGAAAACAGAGACACAAGGCAAGAGTCGGACTTCCATCACTGTTCTGCACAAATAAATCAATCAACCTTACCCTTTCTCCATAGAAATAAGACAAAGATAATGCCACATATTCAATTGTATATGGTTCAATGAAATTAAGATATTTATGTAAAACATATATATGGAAACAGGCCCTTCAGCCCACCAAGTCCTCACCAACCCGCAATCTACCATACACCAGTTCCATCCTCCACGCTAGGGACAATTTACAGAAGCCAAATAACCTACAAACCTGCACTTCTTTTGGATGTGGGAGATCCCTGAATATCCAGAGAAAACTGATGTAGTCATAGGGAGAATGTACAAATTCTGTGCAGATAGCACCCGTAGTCCAGATCAAATCTGGGTCTGTGGTGCTGTAAGGCAGCAACTTTACCGCTGCGCCAACGTGCCACCCCATTAAATTATTTTTTCTGTAATATATTTATTATGGTGTCACGTCAATAAAGATGAACACATGATTCTGATTTCTGCCCTTAGTTAGTTAACACAATCTCCAGTCATTGTGTTTTATGGCTGGTTTTCGACCTCTTCAGTCTGAAGGTCTCAACCCGAAACATCACCCATTCTTACTCTCCAGAGATGCTGCCTGTCCTGCTGAGTTATTCCAGTTTTTAGCGTCCTCCTTCAGTTTAAACGAGCATCCGCAGTTCCTTCCTACATTCTTTGTTAAGCGAAACAGGTCCTATTCTCATAATATTATTCACCTCAACTAAGTATTTTCTTCACCTCCGTTGCTGCAGAGTATACGATCCCAGTTATCAAATCTTTCTTCAAAGTGAAAAAAAAATTCCAGCCCTGCCAACATCTTCATAAATCGCCCCTGGATCCTCTCCAGAGCAATTGCACCCTTTCTACAATGTGTCATAGTCTTTCAGCATGGAAACAGGCCCTTCATCCCAACTGTCCATGCAGATCAAGATGCCCCATCTAAACTAGTCCCTTTTATCCACATTTGGCTCATATCCCTTTAAACCATACATGTGCCAGTGTGTGTGTGAGAGAGTGTGTGTCAGTGAAGTGGCGAGAACATCCGGAGTGAGCGGAGTGACTCCCACCCACCCTCCACCCCCGGGAATGCTGGCCGGCCCATGTGCTCTGCGTCCAGCTGGGGTTAGGGGGAGCTGGGGTCATGGGGAGGTGAGGGTCAGTGACCTGGGGGTCAGGCATCAGAGCGGGGCCTTAGCCCGAGATTCATCCCAGCAGCTCCGGAGGCAGTACCGAGGCCCTCACTCACCCAGTCCGCTCCTGCCTCCGGGCCGGGGTTAAAACTCCAAGGGGTGTGGACAGAACGGCCGACAGACACAGAGCTGCCGGAGGTGAGGGTGGGAGGTGTGAGCGGTGCCTCGGGGGGAGAGTGGGAGGGGGGTCGGTGCTGGAACCACCGCCGTGCCTCACCCATCACACCATCTGCAGGGGAGAAACTAAACTACTTATTTTTCCCCCAAATCATGTCTTTGCGGGCCGGATTGGATAACACCCCGGCTTTAAACCAATGCCCTCTAGTTCTTGAATCACATATCCCGGGAAAAAGACTATACTTTCACCTTATGGTTTTTACTCACCGCTAAAACAATTTTTGCTTTATTTTAAATTTCCGGCACCTGCAGATTTTGGTTCCATGAATGTCAAATGTACTACAGTTTGCCATTTTAAATAGTGTGCTAAAGAGTCTAAGACAATTAAATTGCCCGTTCTTTACGGGGAACCAGCCGACAGAAAACTATTCTCATTGGTCAGTGTGGAGGAGATATGGAAGCCTTGGGCGAATTGAATTGCTCGTGACTTTATTTATTAAAAGGAAAGTGTGAGTGTGAGAAATTTGTGATCAGCGTGAGAATTTCATGAAATGCATGAGTCTCACGCTCAATGCATGAGAGTTGGCAGCCCTGTAGCATTCAACAAAAACTTTTCACTGTACACATGACTGAAAACCTGAAGGAGTACTTCAGCCTTCTGTTAGTAAGTGTGAGAATTTCAGGGAGTTTTACAGAAAGCAAATTTGTAAACAAAAAGTCTTAGAAATTCTAATCAGTTGAAGTGATTTCAGCCGGATGGTGATCAAGTCTGTTAGCAGTGCAGGCTGTAAATTCATACTAGCTCACTAAGAGCAGTTTCCATGTTTAAATCTGCATCCTCAGAAATACTGAATTTGCTGTTCATTCTGTGGATTAAGGAGAGAAATGTTGCTATTTTTTTCTGAATTGCTTTTAATTTCACCACCAAATAAGGTAAAATTGCTAATGATGTAATTGAACCAGTTACCTGATGTAAACATTCCTAACTTTGAACTTAACAGTAAAATAAAACTTTTGTCTTAGTTTTATTTATAAACTCTAAATAGTGGGAATAACCATTCTAGTGGACTATATTCATCTGTACGCTTATACCTGTTATACCTTAAATAGTATAAATATATAAATTATGCAAATTGATATAAATTTCATTATTTATGTACTAACTTTAGAAAGGTTTGATTGAAGAGAATTGTGGTTTAAAAATCCTGTGAGTGGAAAGGAAAATTATTTTGATGCATTTTCCACTAATTGAGCCACTTTGCGCATTTTAAATGGGAAGCAATCTGACTTCTTGCATGAAATTATCCAATGCTATAGCGATACGTAATCGTTCTGTGAAAGCCTATTTGATTGCTCAGTAATTGTCAGTCCATCGTATTTTTCAATTAAGTTGTCACTGTATTTTTTTGGGTAGGGTTATTTGCTTAATTTTGTTTTATTCCTTGGCCCGGCTCGTTTATACTGTGCAACAATGATATAGATGAGTGCGCTATTGACCTGGGTGAACATGGGAACTGGACTAAGAAGCCACTCGGTAAAACATTATTAAGCAGTCAAATAAACCATTCAACTCTAGTAAATCTGTAAAGGAAGTTATGCAACCATTTTTGCTGGTCCTCTGGGCAGAACGAGGGGTGGAGAAAACTGTTCAACATATATCCAATAATATCTGATAGATTCAGGTCAGTTGGCCAGTAACCTGATCTTCCGTGGCTTTTGTTCCTCGGTCTTTTTGAAAGCTGGCAAGAAGTTAGTGAAAACTGGCAAATTAAGTTGTGCTGCAAGGGGTTATGTTGTTACAGTGTTGCCAAATCCCGAAGGGCAATTTATATATCATGCTGATGGCATGGTTATCTGGCCTGACAACTCCACAACTAACATACCGCCATGCATAAAGCAGATCACATCGGTGTTTGAGGAAATGTATGGACTTGAATTTCACTGTCAGTAGGAGGAATTGGTTAGAACGTTACCAAAACATGATCCTATTGACTGCCACTTTCTCCATTTCCTCACATAATACTGAATTGGCTTCAATAATTGATGTCAAGTCCTTTGTATCCCGACTACATTCTCATGTTTGTTCTAAACCAATGGCGCTGAGATTGCATTTAACCAAAGTCCCGGACTGTCATGTTTAATAGTGGACTAACAATGATGTGATTCAGAGTAAAGTGCTAGCAAGTCCTCATCTCCCAGGCTTAAATCGTGAGTTGCAAAATTAACAACTTGCACCTGCAGTCTAATTTTGTAATATGATAATCTTTAAAAAAAAAAATATTTTCTCCCTAATGGTATTTGCGTCACTTGCAGCTGTGTTTTCTTTGAAATGAGCGGTTGGTGATTTTCGAGTTAGCCAGGCCAAGTGGAAAAATAATGATCAATTCCGGACCCTTTTGTCACTTTGGACTGCAGCTTATCTCATCCATGGGACTGCTGGCATTACCTAGCCTTTTAGCTGCGAAAATGGATAAAGAGAAGAGTTTCGACAGTGCACTCGGACTACACTATCTATGTCTTGCTGATGAATAAACAGAGTGGCACAGCGGAGGCTGCCTCACAGCGCCAGAGACCCAGGTTCGATCCTGATCTCAGGTTCTGCCTGTGCAGAGTTTACACATTCTCCCTGTGACTGCGTGATTTTCTTCCGGGTGCTCTGGATTCCCCCCACATCCCAAAAACATTTGGGTTTGTGTATTTGTACACCGAGGATGGCTCAATTGTGGGGTGGAACCTTCACTTGGTCCGCCCTGTTTCGACTAATGCAATCAACTCGACGTGCACAAATGGAAGATCAAATAGAACAAGTTGTCCATCAACTTTAGGCTGTGCACACCACACGAAAGAAGAAGAAGAAGACTCAATTGTAATCAAGAATAGATGTTCCGCTGACTCGTTAGCACGCAACAAAAGTCTTTTCACTGTACCTTGGTACAATAAACTATTGATCGACAATAAACTAAACTAAACTAAACTAAACTAATTAAATGTCTATACTAAATGCTTTTGGGAGGGGAAAGTGACTGCAATGATCCTATTTAAGTTTAGGCAAAATCTTTTCAAAGTTGCGATTACACAAAAACTAAGAGAGGACATTTTTAATGAAAAATTGTAATTTACATTTAAGATATAATTTACAGTGTAATGTACTGGACCTGAGTAAATGGTAAGGATAGTGGGGCATCTGTGACTTGAGCAGGTGAATGAGCAGAGGTGCATCTCTTTGAGCAACTTAATTTAACTGTGTGAACAAAATGAAACAGTAAAGAAAAATGAAATGGTGACCAATCCAGTCCAAGTAAAGAAATAAAGAAAGACTGGATTGACAGAGAGATGGGGATGATAAAGAAAAGTTAATATGGTTTCAAGATACAGCATGGAAACAGGCCCTTTGGCCCACCGAGTCCACGCCAACCAGCGATCACCCCATACACTAGCACTACCCTACACACTAGCAACAATTTACAATGTACAGAAGCCGGTTAACCTGTACATCTTTGGAGTGTGGGAGGAAACCAGAGCACCCAGAGAAAGCCCACGTGGTTTAGTTTAGTTTTTTTTGTTGTCACGTGTACCGAGATGCAGTGAAAAGCTTTTGTTGCGTGCTAACCAGTCTGTGGAAAGAGTATGCATGATTGCAATTGAGCCATGCACAGTGTGCAGATACAAAGGACAAAGGACAAAGGACAAAGGACATTTATTGTCACATACACCAATTGGTGTAGTGAAATTTGACTTGCCATGCAGCACACAGATAAAGATAAGACACGACACTAAAGAACATAAAAACATCCCCCCACAATGGTTCCCACTGTGATGAAGGCACAAAGTCCAGTCCCATCCCCATGTCCACCCATAGTCGGGCCTATTGAGGCCTCCGCAGTTGACGCTACGGCGGCCCGATGTTTTAGGCCTTCTCACCGGGTGATGGCGCTCCGGCATCGGGAGAGTCCTCACAATGGCTTGGGACACCTGGAACAGCCGCTTCCTTACCAGAGTCCGTGGTTTCCGAAGCCGACAAGGCCGCGCCGGATGGAGCTCCACAACTGGTGATCTCGCCGAGAGATCCCAGGCTCCCGATGTTAAAGTTCAGCGCTGCCGCCCCCAGTTGGCCGCTCCACAGTTCCCCTGCGGTCTCAGCATACCGGAGCTCCAGCGCGGTGACCCAGGCAAGGCATCGCCCGCTCCGCTCCACGGTGGTGCTCCAGCGCTGCGCCGCCTCCGAAGGTTCTGGGCGGCCCCCTCAGGAAACGCCGCTCCAGGCCCGCTGGTAGGCCGCGAGGACGGGTCGAAGTTGCAGCCCGGAGAAAAGCTGCCTCTCCGACCAGGTAGGGACCAGGAAAAGCAGTTTCCCCTTCCCCCCACATAAAAAAGAATAGACTCCAAACGAAAACACTAAAACTCACTTAAAATAAAAGAAAGAAGTTAAAAGACAGACAGCTGCAGGCTGGGCAGCCATACCAACTGGTTGGCACCATGATACATGATAAATAATAACGTTTACTGCAAGAATAGGTCTAGTAAAGGCTGATTAAAGATAGTTTGAGCAGTCATAGGTCGAACATACAAACTTTATACAGACAGCACCCGTAGTCAGGATCAAACCAGGTTCTCTGGCTCTGTTAGGCAGCTACTCCACCGCCGCATCACTGTGCCACCCCAATTTAATTTTTATATTCTCTGACTACAGTTCACTGCGGGCTAGAAAAAGATAAAAACAATTATTGTGTTCATTTTCTGGGCCAGAGAAATTGATTAAAATAGTATTAATAATTACCATGTTGTTAAAATATATTTAGTAATCCGGAAAGCCACACCATAAATTGATGCGTGAATTTTAATAAGTTTGATTGTATCTCTTCACTTCCCACATTTGCTGATGAATCTGCACATTAATGCATCATTTACTCTCAATAATCATCCTAGCAAGGTTTGGCCCGATAAACAAATTATTAAAATGTTTCCTTGATTTGATGCTGACGAAATCTTGCCAGTAGAATTACCATCACAAAATCATCATAAGACGATACGACATATGAACAGAATTAGGCTGTTTGGTCCAACGTGTCTGCTCTTCCATTCGATCATGGCTGATCTATTTTTCCAGTCTACCTCATTCTCCTGCCTTCTCCCCGTAAACTTTGACACCCATACTAATCAAGTACCTGTCAATTTCTGCTTTAAAAATACACAATGCCTTATCCTCTGTGACAATGAATTCCACAGATTCACCAACCTCTGATTAAAGAAATTCCTCCTTGTATCCTTTCTTAAGGTATGCCCTTTTATTCCAGGGCTGTGCCCTCTGGTCCAAGACTCTCCCACTTGTGGAAACGTCCTCTCCACATTCACTCTATCTAGGCATGTCTGATGCAATACACTTCCAAGCGTAAACAACACCATGGAATACAATTTCATTTTGGGCCTTTTATTTCATTCCAATCAGAGCGTATTCAATCAGGTTGCTGGCGCCTTTGCTTTTAAGTCTAAATAATTGTTGGTGCTTTTGATTTTAAGTCTAAATAGTAGTGTCATGAAATGCGGCTTCACTTTCAGAAAATGGTTGTGTCATTGATTTGAATAAAATGCAGAACATACAACACGAAACAGCACAGCACATGAGCAGGCCCTTTGGCCCTCAGTGTCTGTACTGAATATAAACAATATAACATAATGGCATATAACCAGCTAGGCCTCAGCTCACCGAATTAGATCCTGAATTTTCTGACGGAGCAACCGCAGGCAGTGAGACTGGGGCCGCACCTGTCCTCCACTTTCACCCTGAGCACCGGCACACCACAGGGCTGTGTACCGAGCCCCATGCTCTACTCCCTCTTCACACACGACTGTGTTCCCACATTTGACACCAACACCATTGTCACGTTTGCAGACGATCGGGCTGGTCACCAATGGTGACGAAAGAAACTACAGAGTGGAGGTGCAGAACCTGGCGGACTGGTGCTCACGTAACAACTTGTCACTAAACACCTCCAAGACCAAGGAGCTGATTATCGACTTCAGGAGGCCACAGAATGGGGAATACGCCCCAATCTCCATCTACGGGCACAGTGGAGAGAATGTCCAGCTTTAAGTTTCTGGGCACTCACATCTCACATGGTCCACCAACACCGCTGCGCTGGTCAAAAAGGTCACTGTTCCTGAGAACACTGAAAAGGACTGGTCTGCCCCAACAGCTGCTGGCAACCTTCTACCGCTGCACGACAGAGAGCATACCAACGTATGGCATCTCTGTGCGGTATCTCAGCTGCACAGAGGCGGAGAGAAGAGCTCTTCAACCCATCATCCACAGAGCGCAGAAGATTATTGGGACACCGCTACCAGCCTTGGAGGGCATCTACCACACACGGTGCCTCAGGAAGGCCGTCAGCATCCATAAAGACTCCTCACACCCTTGTAATGGACTGTTCGAACTACTTCCTTCCGGCAGACGTTACAAGGCCTTCTACGCCCGCACCTCCAGACTCAGGAACAGCTTCACTCCCAGAGCTATAGCGGCTCTGAACCGGCCCTGCTGAGTGCCCCCCGCCCCCATGGACTGTCTCCCTCGGATGGTCACGTCGTACAGACACATGTGCACTTTAGTCTGTTTTGACTGTTTTAATGTTCTTTTTACAAACTATGTTCTCGGGATATCTAAATCTTAATTTTTATTAGTTATTTAAGTTATGATGGAATCCATCGGATGGAAGCTGCATACCCATACACTTATGTGCAATGACAATAAAACATATTATTATTATTATTATTATTATTATTATTATTATATATACTGAACTAAACAAACCCCTTTGCCCTGCACTTGATCCATACCACCCCCCCCCCCCCCCCCCCCCACCCATTCTCTCTATGTTGAAGTCCCTATCTTAAAGGTGGAGTGGAGACGCGGTCATTTACTTCTGTTTTGCTCAGAGTAACGTGAAATAATCTGGAAGAAAATGTAGCTTAAGGAGTGACCAGTTCTGAAACATGAGCAGTACAGCACAAGAATGGGCCCTTCGGCACACAATGTTTATGCCAAACATGATGTCAAGTTAAACTGATCTCATCTGCCTGTACATGCCCATATCTATTCCCTGCACTTCAATGTGTCTATCTAACAGCCTCTTAAATGTCACTAAGGTATCACCCTCCACCACCACCCCTCACATTGCGTGCCAGGCCCCCACCACCAGCGGTATAAAAAAACTTGCCTCGTTCCTCTTCATTAAACTTTCCTCCTCTCACCTTATAGATATGCCCTCTAGTGTCGGACATTTCCACACTGGGAAAAAGGTTCTGTCTGTCAAATCTATCTGTGCCGCTCATAATTTTATATGCTTTTATCAAGTCTACCCTCAATGTCTGATGTGCCAGAGAAAAAAATTCAAGTCTATCCAACCTCTCCTTGTAGCTGAACTCCTCTAATCCAGGCAACATTCTGGTAAACCTCCTCGCCACTCTCACCAAAGCGACCATATCCTTCCTCCAATGTGGGGACCAGATCTGCACGCAATACTCCAAGTCCTATAGAGCTGCATCAACACTCCCTGACTCTTTTATTCAATGCCCCTAGCAATGAAAGCAAGCAAACCCTCTGCCTTCTTTACCACCCCATTTACTTGTGCTACCACCTTTAATGAGCTATAAACATGGACTCCAAGACCCCTCTGCACATCAATGCTGTTAAGGTTCTTGCCATTAACTGTATACCCTCTACTTGCATTCAACTTCCTAAAGTGCAACAGCTCACATTTGCTTGGTTTTAACTCAATCTGCCATTGTTTTCTACCCATTCTGCAGCTGATCTATCCAATAGCCTTCCTCACTGTCTGCAACTTCTCCAAATGTTAGTGTCATCAGCAAATGTACTCACCAATCCATTTACATCTAATCTGGTCAATGAATAGTCCCGGTTACAATAGCAGAAATATAGACCCATGTATTTTAAAATCTGAATGGCATAAGGAGATAAAAGAATAGGACATAATCAGTAGAAACAAACTGCAGATGTTGGTTTACAAAAGCAAAGATGCAAGATGACAGAGTAACTCAGAGGGTCAGGGTGCATCTCCGGAGAACATGGATAGGTGACATTTCAGGTTGGGACCTTCCTTCTGACCCGAAGCATCACCTATCTATGTTCTCCAGAGATGCTATCTGGTCGGCTGAGTTACTCCAGCACATTGTAGCTTTTATATGAAATAATCAGTTTGTGTCTTTCCTCCTAGTCTCTATCGCCATGTTAAAATGCTGTTAAATTCAATTTTTAAAGGTTTTTGCCAATTCCAAATACCCCCCCCCCCCCCCCCTCAGGTTTTCTAATAGATTTCTCTTCATTCAATAAAGAACTGAACCTTGCGTGTTTTCTCGACATCTGCAGAAACTTGCCAGAAATCAGCTTGCCTGCATTAATCACACTGCAATCTACTGAAATCGCCCTGGGTGGCTGATTACGTGCGTGGTGATCAGGAAAAGCGAAACCACACCACATCTCCCCATGGCAAGTGAGCTTTAAAAAACCATACTCATCAAAGGACTGGGTGGGGCAACACTGTTTAGTCATTCTCAAGGTTTATGTTTTTAATAGATCTACTGTTGGCAATGTATTCTATTTATCCCTGCTCAGTTTTTAAATGCTTTAATACAATTTTGAATATGAGACATGGAAATAGGAAGCACATTAAAGACGAGTATCTTACCAAATATTTTGACATTACATTGGGACATTTAACCATAATTTCCTCCCACATACTGTGCAGGCCAATATGAAACACACAATTAGGGAGATCATTATCATCACAAAGGCCAATTCATAAATATTCCATGAAATGAGGCTACATATCGACAGAGTAACCATGAATGTTGGGCTGGATTTATTAGTGAGCTGTAAAGCGTTTATATTTTTAGACGGTGAGGGGAGATGATGATTATGTTGTGTTTTTAAGATAAACCTTATTGTAAAATAATCTAGTAGGTGATAGGGGGGAAAAATGACAGGAAGATGAATTGAGGTCTCAGGGTATCAGAAATGTATGACAGGCCCTGGGAATTGAATATTAACCCTGGCCGTAAGCTTCAGAGAGCAGCTGGACTGATTTGTGTATCGAAAGGCAGAGAAGAGATAATTACAATGCATGAATATTATTGTCAAGGATTAGTTCTTGCTGTCATTTTACATACGCGCAGTCCACCAGGATAAATGTTCGATGTTTTAAATAAATGTTATCATCACATGCGGGTTTCAGGGGGAATTAGCACAACCCGTTTTAAAATGTAATAATCTCCATTTCAGTATTTCTTTTAAAGGGCAGCTTATGTGTTTAATTTCACCCAATGCCCCAAACGAGGCCTGGCTCTGATATCTAATTCCTGGTCCAATATCTAACAAAACTCTGGTTGCAGGGGGGATTTTGCCTTTTTATTACCACCTGTGATTTGTCAGGCAGCTTTTATTTTTAAAATATTCATTTAATTCGCATTGCATTTGCATTTTTTTGCTTTTTCATGTGTCTGCTCAACAACTTCAGTCTGTCACTTGGCTGATGTTGGCATCTGCAGTAGGACAGGAATTTCAATCTCCAATGATACCAAGAATGATTTCTTTTTGCACACACCCAAAGCAGCTGGAGTTAAAGGACATGAATGCTAATGCCTTCTGATGGCCTGTTAGGTATGATCCTGAAACTACATATGAAGGACTTTACACTGCCACTTGCAGGGGGGTGTTGTTAAAGTCAATATCATCTCACTATTAAAGTTTAAATGTGTTTATGGGTCAGAATGATTTTTAAAGTCAGCTTTCTATTGGATTCCCAGCTGCAGCATTTGGATGTCTGCATCAAATACATGATTAGAATTATGCTAAATTATTATGGAGTGTCTTCAATATGTCTAGGGGTGTTAAAAAGCATTCCTGACATTGACAGATGTATATATTTCACACTAGAATGAAAGAAAGATTGCTGATACTGTGAACACATCTGTTTTCGAAAGAAATTAAACTGCAAAATATGCAGAGCCAGATATAAATTCAATCATCTTGATGAAACTAAAGAAGTAGAATTCAGAGAAACAAGAATAAGATACATAGTATGAATAGATTAGTTTGTTTTAAATTAATTTAGTTTTAGAGGTGCAGTGTGGAAACAGGCCCTTCCGCCACTGAGCCCACTCTGACCAGCGATCACCCCATACACTAGTTCTATCCTGAACATTAAGGACAATTTGCAGAAGCCAATTAACCTATAAATCTGCATGTCTTTGGAACGTGGGAAGAAACTGAGAGAATGTACAAATTCCATACAGATAGCACCGGTAGTCAGGATCGCACCCAGGTCTCCGGCCCGATAAGGCAGCAACTCTACTGCTGTGCCACTTTGCTGCCTCAATATTATGCCATGTATAAAATGTAGTACAATAGTGACTCAGTACTGAAAAGCAATCTATGAATTGTTAAAGAACATTATTAATATACATTTTTTATTATTAATAAAAAACTCTCTGCAACTGCCACAGTTTTACGAGGATCTTACCATGATTCGAGTGCCTGAGCTATAGAGCAGGTTAATGGTGGGTGATCATGAGAGGATGATCTCAGGTTTCAGCTGAGAGAGGAAATATTTAATAGGAGCATAACGGGCAACATTTTCACAGAAAGGGTGGTGGATATATGGAACAAACTGGTTAAGGCAGGTACTAAAACAACATTTAAAAGACATTTGGACAGGAAATGTTTAGAGGAATATGGGCCTTACACAGGCAGGTGACACTAGTGTAGATGGGCAGGTTGGTCAGTGTGGGCAAGTTGGACCGAAGAGCCTACTTCCTTGCTGTATGACTCTATGAACTTCCACATAATCACTACTGGCACTTAGAAAAATATTCCATTAACTTTTCCAGACATTGTGAACCAGATGAGAATTGGCTACCTAAGTGGGGAAAAAACAAAATTTGCTTCAAGCTAGTTTAGGTTCAAATTAATGAATTCAGTCTGAAATGTTGCTTTGTGCAATTAATCTTTTGAAAATTGGAGTTGCTAGTCACACCATTTGACCGTTATGCAGAATAATCTTGTACAATAGTTTTGTACTCTACAAAGGACATAGGTTTAAGGTGAGGGGGGTGTGGAAGCAAACTGCCAGAGGACGTAGTTGAGGCATGTACTATCGCAATGTTTAAAAACATATTTGGACAGGTTCATGAATAGGATGGGTTTAAAGGGACATGAGTCAAACACAGGCAGGTGGGACGTGTGGATGGTGCATCTTGGTCGGTATGGGCAAGTTGGGCTGAAGGGCCTGTTTCTACGCAATATGTCTCTATGACTATAGAAATATATAAGATTGGCTAAAAAATATGTGCCAGTTATATTATGGAATATATTTAACAATTAATTTGACATAATTAAGGGCTTAATGATATTGGCATAACAATATGCAAACTACATAATAATTCACAGAATACTTAAATAATGGACAAACTCTGAGGAAATTTCTATTCCACTCATCAAAGTTGATGACCTCTAATTAGGCGAAAAAATGCTGGAGGTGTAATTGTACCACAGTAGTTTTCAGTTTACATCAGCAGATGGCAATGTTGTCAATTAATATGGAGCTCGGAGAGTCACAAGGCACTTTATGCAGCCGTTAATATTCCTTCCTGTTTCTGTTGCCCAAAGTGCAACACGAATCCTTCAGTATGATACATCATACTGTGCTGCACAGTGGTGCAGCTGGTAGAGTCGCTGCCTCACAGCGCCAGAGACCTGGGTCCAATCTTGACCTCTGTATCCCCGTGACCGCGTGGGTTTCTTCTGGGTACTGGTGTGTAGATGGGTGTGTAGGTCATGAGGTTATGTGATATGAACAGAATTAGGCCATTCAGGCTATCAAGTCTACTCCGCCATTCAATCATGGCTGAACTATCTTTCCCTCCTAACCCCATTCTCCTGCATTCTCCCCATAACCTCTGACATCATACTAATCAAGAATCTATCTATCTCTGCCTTAAAAATATCCATTGACGGCCTCCACAACCTTCTGTGGCCAAGATTTGCACTGATTCAGCACCATCTGACTAAAGAAATTCCTCCTCATCTCCTGCTATAGATCAGGGTTTGATCCAGCTGCTGTCTGTACAGAGTTTGTACATTCTCTCTGTGACCGAGTGGATTTTCTCCGGGTGCTCCAGTTTCCTCCCACACTCCAAAGATGTACAGGTTTGTAAGCTAATTGGCTTCAGTAAAAATTGTAAATTGTCCCTAGTGTGCAGGATAGTGCTAGTATACTGGGTGATTGCTGGCTAGTGTGAACTTGATGGGCTGAAGGGCCCATTTCCATGCTGTATCTCAAAACGAAACTAAACATATGGCAATATGTACATACAGATGAACTGTTAATCTAAATCCTGAATGATTCAAAATAAGCATATTTGCTTCTAGCACAAATCTCTTTAACAAATGTCATTTTATTATAAATGTAATATAATAACTCTAACCACTGATATTTGATCAGGAAATGACCGTGAAGGATTAAATGGTTAATAGCATGTTCACATTTGCCCATTGCAATCCATGTGTCTGTAATTTGGATAAGATAGGGATACATTGTGCCTGGAGTTTCAAACCCCAAGTAAAACAGAGTGTTTTGGAAACACATAGCACGTTAATCAAGGTCAATGAGGAAAATAGATTGTTACGTTTGGTTGTGACCCTCAATTAGAGGCAGTGAGTTCCTTTAGACTTATTCACTTTTAGATGTTGACTAGCCTGTGCTGTATTTTCATTGTCTCTTTATCCATACCTGTTTTTGCAGTTGTTCCAATGTTTCTTTGGAGATATAGCGTGGAAACAGGCCCTTCGGCCCACCGAGTCCACGCCGATCATCGATCACCCGTTCGCACTAGTTCTATGTTATCCCATGCATTTGTCTTCTGTAAATTGGTTAATTGTCTTCTAATTAAAAAGGTTACTTGTCTTCTGTAAATTGTCCCCAGTGTGTAGGATCGACCTAGTGTATGGGTGATTGCTGGTTGGCACAGACTCGGTGGGCTGAAGGGCCTATTTCAATGCAGTATCTCTAACACTAAAACCAGCATTACAAGCCCATTAATGCAATAACACACGATGAATACAGACAGCACCTGTAGTCAGGATTGAACCCGGGACTCTGGCGCTGTCAAGCTGCAACTCTACCGCTGCATCACTGTGCCGCAAACTGAAGCATGTAAGAATTTCATTGTTTCATTGCCGGTCGATGTGACAATTAAACAATCCTGATGTTGTTGACACTTTGAGTTCTGCACCATTATATGGTGATGAAGTGGGTGCAATGCATTACTTCGGAAAAACCGGAACAATTGCTACATCAAAATTGTATTAAATCCAATCCATTCATCTATAAAAAAAATGAATATGTTCCATATTTTGGTAAATGTGAAGCGGGACACGAGTTGTCAGGCAAAGAATTCTTTGTTAGTAATACACAGTACAGCTCCCAAAACCACAATGAGGGGCACGGGCGTTCCCAACCCTATATATACCCCAGGGGAGCCCCGTGATCCACTCCCCCCACCAAACCAAGTCACGTGATCTAACCGCTAGAGCCGAGGGTTCGCACCATGTGTGGCTAACCACCAGGGCCCGCCACAGGAACTCCCCCAGAACCAGAGGCACAGAACCGAAAGGGAAGACGAACGAGGCATTGCTCCCTCACATCTACTAAATGTGATTGCACCCGCATGAAATCGCTTTGAATTACTTCGTATTTATTAGCCACTGGCGGCTCGCGCAAGTAAGGCACCAAGCGACGGGCCGTCTCCTGGTCGAGCGCGCCAACGACAAAGAAGTAGTGGAAGTCATCGGCTGTGATCCTGCGGATGTGGAATTGAGCCTTCGCCTGCCGGAACCGCACCTGGGGCTGCGAGGTTGAGCCTATATTGGACTGTTGGAGTCTCCAATGAAGCGGGACACGAGTTGTCAAGCAAATAATTATTTATTAGTAATGCACAGTACAGCTCCCAAAACCACAACGAGGGGCACGAGCGTTCCAAACCCTATATATACCCCAGGGGAGCCCCGTGACCTGCTCCTCCTGCCAAACCAAGCCACGTGACCCAACCCTTAGAGCCGAGGGTTCGCACCACTCGTGGCTAACCACCACAATGCTTATTATGAGCAAATTAAAAAATGTATGTGGATTACAGCATCAAAGTTGTAAAAGATGCTTAAATATGGAACACAGGGTGAAAATTGGTCTTTAAATGAAACCAAATTAATGATAAATGTGGGAAAAAGGCATCATGGCGGTGCAGCGGTAGAGTTGGTGCCTTGCAGCGCCAGAGACCCTGACTATGGTTGCTGTCTGCACGGAGTTTGTACGCTCTCTCTGTGACCACGTGGGTTTTTCTCGGGTGCTCCGGTTTCCTCCCACACTTCAAAGACGTACAGGTTATAGTTTAATTTGCCTTCGGTAATTGTAAATTGTCCCTAGTGTTTGGGATAGTGCTAGTATACGGGAATTGTTGGTCGGCGAGGACGCAGTGGGCCGAATTACCTCTTTCCACGCTGTATCTCCAAATTAAACTAAAACTGAAAGAGGAAATACAGAGAGGAAAGATCAACCTACCAAAATATCCAAAAGTGGCTGCCTTTTTATACATGTCAGTGGCAAATCCTTAAACACACTTAACAAGATCGAACAGCACCACAGGAGACAATGTTTAAATCAGCATACCCTGCACATATAAACAAGGGAAAATGCCAATTCTCAGCCTAACACTTTATGGTGGGGAGTTTATCAGTGTGTTTGAAAAACTCTGACATATATATATTATATATTAAAGGTTAAAAGGGACAATCACTGGCAACTGCTTGCGATTTTATTTAATCTGATCTAAATTTAAAAGGATTGAGTACCTTTGGTTGACCTGTTTGTATGTCTTACCTCTTGGAGAATTAATTACTTTAAACATCCAAGACATGCTGTATGTTGTAGCGATTTTGTAATTGGTAAAATGAATAAACTGCAATGTTAATAAGCCAATGGAATTATTTTTATATAAAGAAACGCTGGCAGGTTAAATGTCTGCTTCTGTGAACCCTATCACAATAGCCTTAATATCCACCAGTGCAGGCAGACAGGATTTCAATTTAACATCCTATCTGAAAGAAATATCCTTGTTCACGCGTTACCCTCTTAGTACTAAATTGTATGACAACATAGATCATAAAGTCGAATCCCACACACAGCTATGATACCATCTATGGACCCTTTAATGAAAAACCAGAGGGATTTATTGAAGATATTAATTCCTCAACAAGTTCAGCAATGGTTTTGAAGTGAAGCTAATTTTCGTTGGAATTCTGTTCCTTTTCTCTTGCAGGAGTATTTCTACATTAGGCGGCATAGTGGCGCAGCGGCAGAGTTGCTGCCTCACAGCGACAGAGACGCTGATTCGATCCTGACTACGGTTGCTGTCTGTACGGAGTTTGCATGTTTTCCCCGTTACCATGTGCATTTTCTCCGGGTGCTTCGTTTTCCTCCCACACTCCAAAGGCGTGTGGGTCTGTATGTTAGTTGGCTTCTGTAAATTGTCCCTAGTGTGTAGGATAGTGCTAGTGTAGTGGGTGATCACTGGTCGGTGCGGACTCGGTGGGACGAAGGGCCTTGTACCATGAGAATCTCTAAAGTGTAAAGTGAAGTCGAAAGTATTTCTAATATCGGAGTTTAAAACTCACTTCCAAGCCTAAAAGCTAGCATACAATTCTCACTCAACTCTGTGATAAATTACTTGACTTAAGTTCCTTTATTGAACCAGTGATCTAAATGTGTATCCATCTCTATCTGCCAGGATTCAGGTGGAGACAATGCCTCTCCATTTCTCTAAAGATGATTAACTAGAGTGAATATACGGTAGAAACAAGGAACTCCAGATCTGGTTTACAAAGAAGGACACAACGTGCCGGTGTAATTCGGAGGGTCTGCGGCATATCTGGAGAACATGGATTGATGACATTGCCAGTCGGGACCTTCTTATATAGTTACCTTATATGGACTAATTATTTCAAATATATAGTAATATATAGTTATCAATAAGGTTTAGTTTAGCTTAGATACAGCATGGAAACAGGCATCTTCTGCCCACTGAGTCCACGCCAACCATCTGCACACTAGTTCTATGTTATCCTACATTCACATTCTACACTAGGGGCAATTTACAGAAGCCAATTAACCTAGAAACCAACACATCTTTAGAATGTGGGAGGAAACGAGAGCACACAGAGAAAAACCACGCGGTCACTGGGAGAACGTACAAATTCCGTAAAGACAGTACCCGAGGTTAGGATCGAACCTGGGGGCTCTGGCACTGCGAGCATATAAAACAAACAATAATAGTGCAAAGACAAAAACAGCGCCCCAAGTCAATGTAATTCTGACCTCATTTGGAGGCTGTAGTGTCTAACAGCCTGATGGTTGTAGGAAAGAAGCTGCTCCTGAACCTGGATGTTACAATTTTCAGGCGCCTGTACCTTCTTCCCAGTGGCAGGAGTGAAATGCGAGCATGGCCAGGCTGATGTGGGTCTTCCACGACGCTGGCTCCTGATGAGGCAGCTGGCTCCTCATCTCCATATTAAATGGTTGAACTTTTCTTCTGAAATCTGATCCTCTGTTCTACCACAAAACAAAAACATCCCCACCATTCCGATCCTGTCAAGCCTCCTCTTACATCTTACACATTTTATATGATCATCTCTTATTCTTCCCAGCCCCAATTAGTATAGAAACAGGGAACTGCAGATGCTGGTTTACGCAAAATAGACACAACGTGCTGGAGGAACTCAGCAGGTCAGGCAATATCTCTGGAGAACATGGGTAGGTGATGTTTTGGGTCAGGCCCTTTTTTAGACTGATCGTTGTGGTGAGGGGAGGGAGAAAGCCGGGAGTACTTTTTTGTACTTCAATTCAATCACACCCTTCCTTAAAAAGTGCTCCCTACATCTCTGTGCAGTTAGGTACAGAAGAATCTCTGGCTGAAGATCTCTGAATGGATGTGTCAGCATGATCTTAGCCTCATATTATTCATGGTTCCGTGTGAAATAAAATTTCAGAGAAGAGACTTCCAATCACATTTTCTTATGTCATAAAACTTCCTGGTACCATTTAGCAAATGTTGAAATGCAGCCTATAAATGGCAGAGAAAGTCATAGCAGAAATCAAAGCTTTTATCATGATCTTTAGGAGGACCTTTGTTTGCAGTAGTCATTTTTCTGGTTTTATTTTTGCAATGTTTTACAATCAGCAACTTATTTGGCATTATTTTGCCAATCATACCAGTTCCATTTGCTTTACTTCCTTCTTTACAATTTGCACATTGGGTGAGAATGCTAATTGTGAACAAACCAAAATTTAATGCATCTGTGAATCAACTCATTGCAATCAGTTTCTGATGTTGTGCTATGATCTCATTCAGCCCTGATATTAAATTTATTGTCCATACTGGTGGCCTTCTACATCTATAAGTCAGAGGTGCAAAAGAGAAAAAGCTGAAGTATAACTGAAGGCCGACATGGTGGCACAGCGGTAGAGTTGATGCCTCACAGTGCCAGACTTTATTCACGTTGTTAATTTTCAACGATAGAGAGGGAGAAAGTCACAAATGGCTTAACTAACTGTGGACTGCCTCTACCCATTGTTTAATCTACATAGCTTAAAAATATATCCTTATGGCATAATTGAGCAAACTAGTTTGTGGAGCAATTATTGAGCTGACAGTCGAATGATAAACTGTTTGAAGACTCTGTGCTAATGACCTTTTAACTACAGTTGTTAATTTAGCGCTCTCACACCCTCAGACCTCTTGTTGGCAATATTCACTGCTCGCTTACTTTGGCTCCAGAGTTTAATTGAATCAATTGCAATTTACAGTGTGGAAACAGGCCCTTCGGCCCGCCAAGCCTACACTGATCATCGATCACCCATTCACACTGGTTCTATGATATCCCACTTTCTCGTCCACTCTGGCCTCACTCCATTTATCCACAAGCCTTGTTCACCCTAAACCTAAACTGCCTGTAGCAGACCAAGAGCATCAGAGTTTTGTTTAGTTTAGATTAGAGATACTGTGCGGAAACAGATGCGTCACCCCATCAAGTCAGCGCCGACCAGTGATCTTCGTACAATAGCACTATCCTACACACTGGCTACAATCTTCACCAAAGCAGGTTAATCTACAAACCTGCATGTCTTTGGAGTGTGGGAATAAGCTGGAGCAGAACACCCGGAGAAAACTCACACGATCACGGGGAGAACATACAACCTCCGTACTGACAGCACCCATAGTCAGGATCGAACCCAGGTCTCTGGCGCTACGGCAGCAACTCTACCGCAGCGCCACTGTATTGCCCCTTCAAAAAAAAGAGAGCCTACAAAAAAAATCAGGACTAAACTAAGAATAGTAATTAAAGGACACAAAGTGCTGGTGTAACTCAGCTGGTCAGACAGCATCTCTGAAGAACTTAGATAGCTGACGTGGAAACAAAGAACTGCAGATGCTGGTTTATACCAAAGATAGACACAAAGTGCTGGAGTAACTCCGTGGGTCAGGCAGCATCTTTGGGGGCAAAGTATAGGTGAAGAAGGTTCTTGACCTGTATCGTCATCTCTCCTTTTCCTCCAGAGATGCTGTCTGACCCACTGAGTTACTCCAGCACTATATATCTATCTCTAGCATAAAGCAGCATCTGCAATTATTTGTTTCTACTGCAGTTACTTGAGGAAAGGATCTGAGAAATAAATCATATATATATCATAAAATTTGCCAAGAAAATGTCACTTTGCAATTGAGTTGTTCACAGCCACAACAGCAATTGTCTTCATTTAGGCCGCCCATGGGTTTAATTTTCAACTGTGTTAATCAGAGAATTAGGACATCTATAACATAATGATTTAGGTCACAGTCTACTTTGGACCTTGTCACATAATCTTACAAAATGAAAATGTACATGCTAATTCTGCACAAGCTAATTGGCACAAATTTATCACCTGTCCTTGGGATATTCATGAATATTATGCAAGTAAAATGAACAGAACACAGAGAGATAAATAACCCTAGGCTTGTGATTCTCTTTGAACAGAGTGGAGAAGTGTTTTATTTATATCTAACAATATCTGAGCACTGTATTCCAGAAGATTTGGACTTCAAAAATCTCTAGCATGTTATTATTCAGACTTTTAGTTCAGACCGATAATTAGAACAGATTCCCTCTCAATCAGTGTCAGTGAGACCGAGCTTACATTCTGCACACAACACAAAGGTGAAAAGGAAATGCCTAAAGCAGTAGTTCTTGCAATCTGTTCCTTTACTTTTAAAAGCATTAATCACTATTCTTTGTAGAAACAAAGAACTTCACATGCAGGTCGATACACAAAAGGACACAAAGTGCTGGAGGAATTCAGCGGGTCTGAAGAAGGGTCTCAGCCTGAAATGGCACCTATCTATACTGTAGATAGACAAAAATGCTGGAGTAACTCATCGGGTCAGACAGCATCTCCAGAGGAAAAGGATAGGTGATGTTTCAGATCAGGACCCTTTAGTCAGAAACATCACTTATCCATGTTCTCCAGAGATGCTGTCTGACCCGCTGAGTTACTCCAGCACTTTGTGTCCATCTCAAGTACAGTTTTCCACATTTGTTTTCTAAGGCCAACGTTTTCTATATTTTTTTTGTGCCTTTTTTTTAGTTTTTCCATTTGTTTCGATGTTCACTGCTCAGATTTTTATTAAATAAGTAATGAGATGTGCATTTCACTCAACTCTTAATTGCTCACTATATTTGGTCAATGGAGATCGCAGTTGCCATTTTTTTTTTCTCTTGCCTGTGAAGAAATCTCCTGTACGTTCATATCTTTCCCGTTGTGTTAAAGCTGACAATTGCACATTAATCACATGCATACTCATTCACTGCTGCGCCACCGAAAATTAATCGCTGCCTCACAGCACTGAGGGTGGAGTGCACAGATATTAATCCCAAGGCCCACACAAGGGAATAATAAGCACCCTCACCCATTGAATGACATCTTTATGCCCCATCTTATTTTGTTGCTAAAGAACGAGTTCATTTTTATTGCATGCATTCTTGATAACGCGAGTAATAGTGATTTCTTTCACCCCCACCCCTCTGTGATTTATGTGGTTGGTGTTGATTGTGTCCAGATACATGTTGATTAGCTCATTCCCTCTACACCCATGTGGCCAGGTGCAAGGGTGGCACAGTAGTACAGCAGTAGAGTTGCTGCCTTACAGTGCCAAAGACCCGGGTTCGATCCTGATGTGTCGGGAGTGGATGAGAAAGTGGGATAACGTAGAACTGCTATGAAGAGGTGAGCGATGGTCGCGTGGACTCAGTGGGTCTGTTTCCCAGCCGTATCCCTAAACTAAAGATAGACAGAAAAAGCTGGAGTAACTCAGCGGGTCAGGCAGCATTTCTGGTGAACATGAATAGGTGACTTTTCGGGTTGAGACCCTTCTTCAGACCCTAAACTAAACTTTTTACTGGTCGGGAGGTCAATAATCAAAGTACAGGGGAATAAGTAACTGGTTGAAGAGACATTTATTCAGAAATGTTTTAACTTAGCAGAGGGAATTAGAAAAAGATTTGAAAGGGAGACATTTCATAAAGCATGGATTGCAACTCAGAAAAATGTTTCAAAGAGTTGATACAGCCATGATGGTCTAAGAAAACAACCTTGGTAGACTTAGTTCAAAGTAGTTCACCGAGTCCCCAGGTTTCCTCCCTCACTCCAAAGATGTACAGGTTTGTAGGTTAATTGGCTTTAGGCAAAATAGAAAATTGTCCCTCATACGTAGGATAATGCTATTGTACCAGGTGACGTGCAGTCTTGGTGGGCCAAAGGGCCTGTTTCCATGCTGTATCTTTAAACTAAATTAAATTAAAGGTAATACTAAACTATAGAATATGTCGGAGGATAGACCCAAAATGCTGGAGTAACTCAGCGGGTCAGGCAGCATCTCTGGAGAAAAGGAATAGGTGACGTTTTGGGTGGAGACACTTTTTCAGACCCTGTTACCTAAAGAATACATTGCTTATAATTCCTTATTATATTCATTTGCAGATCAAATGTGCAATGTTTGTACATTCAGAAGGTCAGTGTAGGGCTGAGTGTAAATTAGAAAAAAAATTACCATTCCAAAATCATCTTTCGTCCTCATAATTCCAAAAGGTTATGGTCTTGAAATTGCAATTGTACATGTGCATTGGGTGATAAAATTTTATTGGAAAACCAATCACCTTATCTAGACTGTGTGTAGCCCAATGTTTGTGATTTTGCAGTTAGTAATAAAATAGGTCTATTAACATATTTCTACGTGTTGCTAAATGGAAACTTTGCTTTATAAAATCAGTGCATAAAACCTCCACATGGCTCCTCATTGGTTTCGTGGAAGTGGCCATAGGAGATATTCTGGATAACTCATAATAAATAATCTTCTGTATAAAGCATTGTTTCCGTATTCCGGCAACTATTTTGCCTCAGTGCAAGAAGGAAATAAAGTGGACGAGTTGCCGCCTCACAGCACCAGAGACCAGGGTTCGATCCTGACTATGGGTGCCGTCTCTATGGAGTCTGTGACAGCGTGGGTTTTCTCCGGGTGCTCCAGTTTCCTCCCACACCCCAATGACATGTAGGTTTGCAGGTTGATTGTAAATTGTCTTTAGATTTTAGACATTAGGCTTAAGAGATAAAGCATGGAAACAGGCCCTTCGGCCCACTGAGTCTGCACTGACCAGCGATCACCCGTTCATACTAGTTCTATGGTATCCTACTTTCTCATCCAGTCATTCGGCGTCCCTAGTGAATAGGATGTTAAAGTGGGAAAACAACGAACGTGCTGGTCGGTGCGGACTCGGTGGGTCAAAGGGTCTTTCTCTATGCTGTATCTTCTAAAGTCTAGTATGAACGGGTGTTCGATGGTCAACATGGACTTGGTAGGCCGAAGGTCCTATTTCCACGCTATATCTCTCTGAAGTCTAATGTGAACAGGTGATTGATGGTCGGCATGGACTTGATGGGCCGAAGGGCTTGTTTCCATGCTGTGTCTCTAAACTAAAAAAATTCGAAAACTCTAAACCTCAAAGATAACATTTCAGAATAGAATAAGAGTGTGAGTTAAGTAGGGTGATTCTTTAGACACGCAAATTACGTGACCTCGTCGTCGCGTTGAGGCGCACAGGCATCGTGTGGCCACGCGGGCCGGTCCCACTGAGAAGTGCGGAGGGGTATGGAGTTGTGCGCAGTATCGCGTGGCGCTCCGGGATTTTGTACCAAACTAAATCTTCGCGGGCCACCGGCCTGTCGCATAACTGACGGCCAAAGTGGGACAAGCCCAAGACCCTGGCACAACACAATGTCTCACCTCCAACAGCAGCAGAAGCAGGCAAACGATCATCGAACTCAGCCTGGGGCTCACGGCCATTACGGATCCGGATCCGCCCCCACTTCTACTCCCAGAGTGGGGCCAAGAAAATTGAAGATAGACACAAAATGCAAGAGTAACTCAGTGGGATCGGCAACATCTCTGGAGAGAAGCAATGGATGACGTTTCGGGTCAAGTCCCTTCTTTCAGACTGAAGAAGAATCTCGACCCGAAACAATACCCACTGCTTCTCTCCAGAGATGCTGCCGGTCCCGCTGAGTTACTCCAGCATTTTGTGTCCATCTTCAAATGACATCACATGTTCCAGACGGCTGTGCGGACGCATGAAGACGCACGTGACCTTCGCGGGACCGTCGCGCCTCAACGTGACGACGAGGTCGCGTAATTAGCATGCCAAGGACACGTAAGTGGGACAGGGGCTTTTATATCCTGCAGCTATCCAGCTAACCTCATGGCTTACTGTAGACCAAGGCGGTGGACCAGCTGGGATCCATTCTCCTTGTTAACTAAATGTGGCCACACTAATTAGTCGACAGGATGATAGAAACGGGTTGGATCATTGCCCAGTTGTAAGCTCCAGCTTTCACTGTGTTGCCACTGCAATATGTTCAAAGTACTTGTAGAGCAAGGCTTGGACTGGCTCAAGATGATAGCAGTAATCAAAAGCTATCCCTCTAGTTGACAGGTAAAGTGTCATTGATATATGTCGGCAGTTTCCTGGGTGTCATTCCCGTAATGAAGAAAAGTTGTTGTTCCTGCCTCACTGGCCTATGCAATATTGCACCCTGTAACAGCTTCATGCTCAAACAGTCAGGTGGAAACTGGCTAGAATTTATCTTTTGTAGAAACATAAAGTATGAAAAACAAATTACTACACTTTAAATCTGGACTGTAAGATCCATAGAGTCGTGATCTATCAACTCACGTTTTATTTGTAGTGGACTATGGGTGGTAGCACACTGGCACAGCGGTTGCTGCTTACAGTACCAGGGACCCAGGTTTGATCCTGACTCGGGTGCCGTCTGTACGGAGTTTGTACGTTATTCCTGTGACCGCATGAGTTTTCTCCCGGAGCTACGGTTTCCTCCCACACTCCAAAGACGTAAAGGTTTGTAGGTTAATTTGGCTTAGTAACAATTGTAAATTGTCCTTAGTGTGTAGGATAGTGCTAGTGTATGGGGATCGCTGGTCGGCGTAGACTTGGTGGGCTGAAGGGCCTGCTTCCATGCTGTACCTCTAAACTAAACTAAACTTTAGAGATACTTCGGCCCACCGAATCAACCCCCACCAGCGATCACCCTGTACACTAGCACTATCCCACACTAGGGGCAATTTAACAACTTACCAAAGCCAATTAACCTACAAAGCGTACGTCTTTGGAGCGTGGGAGGAAACTGAAGCACGAGTGTGGTGAAAATCCATGTGGTCACAAGTAGAACGTAAAATTCCATACAGACAGCAGTTCAGGATCGACCCCAGGTCCCTGGCACTGTGAGGGAGTGGCTCTACCACTGCACCACTGTGCTGCAACCTTACTGGGCTTTCCAACATTAATACGTTTAACCTCCTCAACAATGAAGAACGTGTTTGGCAGCACAGTAGTACAACGCTTTCTCTCAACTAAATTTTCCTCAGTTAGGTAGACAAAAATGCTGGCGAAACTCAGCGGGTGGGGCAGCATCTATGGAGAGAAGGAATAGGTGACGTTTCAGTTAGGGATGCCATTAATCAGAGGACAGCGACATAAGTAACTGGCTAAAGGTGTGTTAAAGAGAAATTTGCTCAGAAGGTTGTATCTCCAAACTAAACTATCCTATGAGATCCCCTGGTTGCCAACCATTTCAAATACCTTTCCCCTTCCCATTCCCACACTGACCTTTCTGTCCTGGGCCTCCTCCATTGCCAGAGTGAGGCCACGTGAAAACTGGAGGAACAGCACCTGACATTCCACTTGGGCAGCTTACAACCCAGCGGTATGAACATTGAATTCTCTAATTTCAAGTAACTTCATCTTACACTCCATTTCCCTCTCCCTCCCTCCTTGCCCCCCTTCTTCCACCCTAGTCATGTTACCAGTTCCGCAGTTCTCCACATAGTTTCACTTGAGATCACACCTTCCTGAGCCAACCATGGGTCTACCAGGCACCACCCTGCCTGAGGTCATTTGTGGCTGGCCCTGAATTGCCTTTTCTCAGCTCCAGTTATTCACCTCACAGCCCCCGCCCCCCCACCCCCCGCATGTCCTAGTTTCAGTCTGAAGAAGGGTCCCAATCTGAAACGTCACCTATTTTCTTTCTCCAGAGATGCTACCTGACCCATTGAGTTATCCAAGCACTTTGTCTAGTTTTCACTTTAGAGATATAGCATGGAAACAGGCCCTTCGGCCCACCAAGTCCGCACCGACTAACGATCCCCGCACATTAACAGTACCCTGCACACACTAGGGACAATTATATATTTACAACAAGCCAATTAACCTACAAAGCTGTACACCTTTGGAGTTTGGGAGGAAACCGAAGATCTTGGAGAAAATCCATGCAGGTCACGGGGAGAACGTACAAACTCTGTACAGACAAGCACCCGTAGTTAGGATTGAACCCAGATCTCTGGCGCTGTACGGCGGCAGCTCAACCCCTTTGCCACGGTGCCGGCCATTTGTGTATATCTTTAAGCTAAACTTTCCTTTGCAGCCTTAATTATGTAACATTGCATGTTGACCATTTTAAATGCAAAGATAATGGTGTTTGTGCTCTTGTGCTGTTAAGTTTATTGTGAGAAGCAATTCGATCTCCAAAAGCACAATCTAGAATCCAGCATTTTCAACTCTCAGCTGCAGTAACTGCACCTTTAAAGACCTATACTTAGAGAGTCGTGAAACAGTGTGTGGGATATTTACTAGTGCTAGGCCATCATTTACAGTAACATCAAACATTTGGACAGCCTCATCATGGGTTATAAATAACCCAGGTCATGTCCTTGATGGGTGAAATATTACAACCAGCTAGCCCCGGGGACTATAAATTGCAAAGGAAAAATAATTTGTTTACCTGATATTTGATAATCAAATGCTGTTCTACAAGGTGTCCTCTGGAAAAAAAAACATGGAATGGTTATTGTGATTTCATTACAATCAGATATATCATCAAAATGCTGAATAACATGATCATTCATAATTTACAATGAGCACTAAATTAAATGTTGGAGCTTTGCATGCTTAATACATTTTTATAAATTTATAAATGTAGTCCAAACTGATTTGTCCGATGTTGCTGTATGGGTATTGTTAAAACCTGCAAAGGAGGATGTAACATTGTAGATAGACACAAAAAGCTGTAGGAAGGGTGGTGTTTCAGGTCGAGACCCTTCGGGTCTAAAGAAGGGCCTCGACCCAAAACGTCACTCATTCCTTCTCTCCAGAGATGCTGCCTGTCCCGCTGAGTTATTCCAGCTTTTTGTATCTATCTTCGGTTTAAACCAGCATCTGCAGTTCCTTCGTACACATGTATCATTGTAACCTGGCAGACCCTAATTGCTGCAGTAATTAGCAACTTGTAGTCAATACCTAATACATGTCCACCACCAATATTCCGGCAACTGGTGGACGAGCACCTCCTATGATCCGGACAAAATTACGAGCGTGCACTTCAAATCCCTCTCGGAACTCCATTCTGCCCATCAAGGCTGTTCTACAATTCAATCACGGCTGATCTATTTTTCCCTCTCAACCGCATTCTCCCTTCTCTCATTAACCTCTAACCCCCCTTACTAATCAAGAACCTGTCAATCTCCGCTTTAAAAATACCCAATGTCTTGGCCTCCACAACTGTCTGTGGCAATGAATTCCACAGATTCACGACCCTCGGCCTAAAAAAATTCCTCCTCATCTCCATTTTAAAAGTATGTCCTTTTATTCTGATGTAGGATGTAACATGTAGGTTGTGCCTTCTGTCCCTAGACTTTCCCACTACTGGAAAAATCTTCTCCATATCCTCTCTATCTAGTCCTTTTATTATATGGTAGGTTTCAATGAGTCCGCCATCATCCTTCTAAACTGCAGCGAGTTTAGGGCTAGTGCCGTCAAATTATCATCATACGCACAATCATCCCCGGGGCCATTCTTGTAAACCTCCTCTGGAAGAGGAGAGCCCAACTACTTCACATCTGCCCTTCAGGGAAGGAAATCTGCCATTCGCATCTATTATACCACAAATGTAACTAAAAAAATCTAGTTCATGAGCATACAAAGTATCATAGTAATATGTTACAACAGAAAGAGAATAAAACCTGATGACATTTGGCAATGGCCATGGTTTCTGTGTGCGGCACAGTGGCACAGCTGGTCAAGCTGCTGCCTCACAGCGCCAGAGACCCGGGTTTGATCCTGGCCTCGGGTGCTGTCTCCATGGAGTTTGCATGTTCTGCCTGCAACCACGTGAGTTTCCTCTGGGTGCTCCGGTTTCCTCCCACATCCCAATGACGTATGGGTTTGTCTGTAAATTGGGCACTCACCACCCTCTATGAAAAAAAAACCCCACAAATCTTGTTTAAACTTTGTCCCTCTTTGCCTTAAAGCTACGCCCTCTAGTATTTGATTTTACTTCGGAGTCACGTGAGTCACTACGTGAAGAATCCCGTCCAGCCGCACGTGCATCATTACATCAGACGCATTGGTGCAGGCGACTGGTTGGAGCAGCAGAGCTCCTCCAGCGGTAAGTTTAAACTTCAGGTAAGTTGTATTTCTTACCTGTTTAAGATCTCCTGCAGGAACCTCGGTTTCAGAGGTTTGCCGGAGGCTTCGCGCCGGCCGATGAGGGAACCAGCCAGGGCTGTGGGGAAACCCTGGTCAGACCGCGGAAGCGGGGAGCTGTCAAATGTCAGGTTTCACGATCGGAGTCACTGATAAGACGGTCAGTGACTCTAGACGTTGGGTTCCTGGGGAGGGGAAATCCAATAGTATGCAGTTCCCAGACCGCAGTAGTTCCCAGGATATGGGGTTAAACTGACCTGAACGGTCAGCCCGTGTGCCAGGAGGGTTACCACGGTTATGTGCATGGGTGCTGGGGTTCCCAGGGAGGGGAACTCCAGCAGCAATGCGGTTCCCAAACCGCAGTGGTCCCTAAGATATGGGGACAGCCGACAAAAATGGTCGGCCTGGATGTCGGGAGGGTTCCCCTCCGGGAATGTGAAAAATGCTTGCGGTTGGCCAGGATGGAGCTCCTCATAGAGAGGAGGCTCCATCTAGATACACTCCTACAGCAGGAGTTGTGCCAGCGCGGGTCAATGTGAGAGCCCGTGCCAGCAGCACCTCTGCACATACCAGAGGTACCATGCCTGGCAGCAAGGTTGCCATCCCAACACATATGCAGTGAACACGGCTATCAGGGGGACATTAGAGCCGGCCGCCGAATCTTCTATTCAGGTAAGACCTATTCATAGGCGAAACCTAGAGGACGAAGCACAAGCTATTGGACCAAGTAAGGCCAACAATGAGTAAGGTTTCATAGTTTTGGCCACAACGTACCCCACGTCTTCATCGACAGTAAGCGGTGCACTGAAACTGGTGGCAGCATGAAAGCTGGCCAGAGGTTCCATGCACTCTACCTGTGCTACTCTACACCTACGGGACCACTTACAAATTGGTAAGTTGTACACTTGGTTGTACAATACAAATGATGAGACATCATCTACTTCGAGGGGTCTAACCTTGTAAAACTGGACAATACTAGCATTCCAAGCAGGTTGGAATTAGGCAGGCTCAGTATAGTAGCCAGGATTTTCTTGCAAGACTGGCTCGGAAATCAGGCCAGAGTTGCCGTTCATGGCAGACACAAAATGATGGCAGGCATGGCCGGTTCATTATGAAAGATGGCTGATTAACAACTGATTTTTTTTTTTTGTTAATTTTTTTTAATTAGAAATAACTACATAATAAAAAGCAATTTGTTCAATGGAGACATAATAAAAAACATTTTGTTCATTGTAGACATACATTATCAATATTATTTATATTAACAATTGCATAGTAATTGTACTATATATTTTTCCAGTTTTTATAAAGATAGAAATTAATAGAGAGAGAGTAAACAAAAAAGAGGAGGAAAAGTTGAGAAAGAATGGAATGCTCAATAGATTATGCATCATTGGAGATATATCCGCGTTTTATGAAATGTGGTCAAGACATGTGGTCAATAACAACAGCCTTGTTGTTGTTAAGCAGCCTTCTATTCATCTATTCTTAGATTCAGGTTTCAGTCGGGTTCTCGTGCCCAACCAGTTTGCCCCTTCAAATATTCAATAAATGGGGACCATATCCTTTTAAATAGTGCTTGTTTGTTCATTAAGACAAATCTTAATCTTTCCAAATATAGGGTCACCGACATTTCCATAGTCCTGTTCATTATGAAAGATGGCTGATTAACAACTGATTTTATAGTGTATCCCATTTACAGTGATCATGGGGGATATTTGGAGCTGGCATTGCTATGATAAGGCAATATATCAGAATGATGACAAGAAAGCATTCAAAGAGGACTTCTCAGAGTTCAAAAACACTGGTTATGTATTGTCTCAATTATATTTTAACGCTGTATTTAGCTAAAATCCACTGTTTTAATCTCAAACTATATTTGAGAAATTGGGCTCCTCTATCCAGTTAAGATTAAGTTGTTATCAAATAGACTTGTTGGACATTGGGATTTACCTTTAGCTATTCAATTGGTCGTTGACGCCAGCTGGGCAACAGATTGCAGTCAATAGACTCCTGTAACAGCCTTGTTGTTATTAAGCAGCCTTCTATTCATAAAGACTTATTGGCAATATAATAGATGTGGTTCAGCTGTGCAAGTGGGAGAACTGTCATCCTGCTAAATGGTAAGCTTTAAAGTGCCATGTAGGTCATTATTAACATAACTTTGTTATTACCAGCTGAAGCCACCAAAGTCATAATGATGGACAAACAGTATTCAGTATTGCTCCAGTAGTTGGTCAGTAAATATTTCATTATATTGCAAAATGATGCTAATGGCCCTAAGATGGGAAATTGCGACTATCATCTCTAGTTTGGAGGTGGAGCAGATTTGCATGACTTACCAATTCTTCACTTATTGTTATCAACTATCTATAGACCCTATGGGCATTGTATGGGTTAAAGAGTGATTGAGAGAATATGCATATCTGCAGGCTCAACTTCATGTTGATACATTATGATGGTGGCATATGTTAGTAACGTGGGTGCAATCAATTAAAGACTCCTGTAATGGTTACATATCTCGTTGGCCACAGGAGAATCATCAAGTATAGGTCAATGATAACACAGAATTGGTGTTGAATCACACTGTATTTATGAAAATCTGGTTCAATGGAACACCATATAGATATGTTTGTTTTCATGCTTATTCACAAGTTGCAAAATATGTGGCATAACAGTGGCAAAAGATACATTCTCGCTACAAGGAGAAGGAAGGTCTTTTACATCAATCCTATGTGTTCAGTGTGCTTGGATAGCACCAAAAAGCAGGACTTTTCTTTTCCAGAAGATGAAAAGAGTTTGTTTGATGCTCATGTTACATTGAAAACGGTATAGATTACTGACGTTTGGAGTTCATGTTAAATGATCTTTTATCAATAATTGAGTTGTACGGCCATTAACTGTGCCAACGTCCCAACTCATTGAATTGGCTGCAGCAAACGAGACCCGCTGTGTCGGGTTCAACCCGGATGTCAAGTTTTTAAGGATATCTTTAACAAAAGGTCTCCCAGGACCAGTACAATGCCGTATGGGATGTTGACATTTTGTGAACACTATTTCACCAGGGGGTTCCAGCTACATCCTTAACTTTAGCTCATAAGCTAGCTATCCTTCTGCACTGGTTTAGCGCAGCAGGTTCAGTCGGTACATAATTGCAATGGTACAGGATGATTACATCTGTAAATAATGATATATAATATTTTATGTTTATAATTACTTAAGCAGAGCAGAAGGGGTGTCAGGTCTCAAAATAGTTAAAGGCATGCCAGGTGTCCTTTGGTAATGTGAGCACACAGAAAATACAACAAAACGTCAAGGTCACCAAGAGCCTTTGAGGCTCTGAACTAGCAATGTTTGTTAGTCACAAAAACCTAGAAGAACGTACCTGTTCAGGCCACTCCAGATGATAAAACGGAGTTTGGTTTATGTAGGAGTAGATACTGATTCCAGATCTCATTTCACCAGCGCTGCTACAGCATCAGCAGCAAGGGTATATACGTCCCGCTGGACCACATCCTTACGGCTGCAGCATGGTCCAACGAATGAATCTCCAAACATTTTATAATAACCCATTGCTAGACCAGGGGTATTTGTCAACTCTATTTGATGTTCTAGTTATAGTTTCCATCGAGGTGAGAGATGTGAATATTATTATTACTTCATTTGAACAGCATGAGCATGTTTTAAATCTATGTCATGACTGTATGCATAATTAATGTTTTTTCATCATTTGTCAATGAAGCAGTTGTGGTTGTGTAGACACACGGCATGAAATCACAGAGTTTTTAAGTCTTCACGTAGTCACTCACATGACTCCGAAGTAAAATAGTAAGATCAAATGAGAACTTTCCAGTTTGAAGTTTGATCTTTATTTTATGAGGAATTCCGATGAATGACTACGTGCCCTCCGCTCCCAACCCTCATAAATGTCATCTGGTAGTTCTAGTCTTCTGTTATCTTACTATTATACTTCAGTCACTATTACCTGTGATTTCACACCGCTGCTTTGAAGATTGATGGCTGGACGGGGTTCTTCATGTAGTCCCTCATCGTAACTCCTCATAAAATAAAGATCAAACTTCAAACTGGTAAGTTCTCATTTAATCTTACTATTTTTCCATTCTGGGAAAAAGATTTTGACATACTCTCAGGATTTTATATACTTCTATACCATATCATAACATGTCGTGCAAAATCAGGTTATCCAGTTGTAATTACTTTTAAAATAGATAATGCATCAGAATTAAAAGATTTTTGAATTGAGTATGCATCATCAACACTGTTAATTCACGTCAATTTGTTTGCCAAATCTAAATGGAACCAAATTAATTTTCTGTTCAATATTGGCACAGTAATTGTGAATAAATTTGGGGGTTTAGTACTTTCCTCAAGTGTTTGTCTCACTGAAACTGCTTAGTTGTAGTTTAGTTTCGTTTATTGTCCCATGTACCAAGGTACAGATAAAAGCTTTTTCGTTATCCAGTCAGCAGAAAGACGATACATGATTGCAATTGAGCCGTCCACAGTGTACAGATAGGGGATAAAGGGAATAACGCAGAGTGCATGGTAAAGTCCAATGCAAGATAGCCTGAGGGTCTCCAATGAGGTAGATGGTAGGACCGGATCACTATCTAGTTGGTGATAGAATGGTTCAGTTGCCTGATATCCACTGGGAAGAAACTGTCCCAGAATCTGGAGGTATGCATATTTATAAGCACAAAACTTAATATTAAACTGATCCAGACAGTATTCAAACAGGTCAAGTTATTACAACATATTACAACAGTAATATGCATTCAGACTATAAACTATCAACATCGCAAGATTCCCAAAGGTGCTGCACTGAAGTAGGATCAGACCAAACCTGACAAGAACTAAATCAGGTGATATTAGATGAGTAATCAAAAGCTTGGTAAAAGCGAGAGGCATTGAGAAATGTTGCATAGGTGAGGGAATAGAGGTGATCAAATGGGCACCATGTTATGGGAAAAATTTTGTTAAGTTGGAAAGGGTACAGAGAAGATTTACGTGGATGTTGCCAGGACTCGAGGGTTTGAGCTATAGGGAGAGTTTGAGCAGGCTCGCACTCTATTCCTTGGAGTGCAGGAGGATGAGGGGTGATCTTTTGGAGGTGTACAAAGTTATGAGAGGACTAGATTGGGTTATTCGCACAGTCTCTTGGCCAGAGTAGGTGAATCAAGAACCAGAGGACATGGGTTTAAGGTGAAGGGGAAAGATGTAATAGGAATTGGGGTAACACAGGGTGACGGGTACATGGGACAAGTTGCCAGAGGAGGCAGTGGAGGCAGGGACTATAGCAATGTTTAAGAAACAATTAGACAGATACGTGGATAGGACAGGTTTAGAGTGGTATGGACCTAACGCAGGCAGGTGGGAATAATGTAGACAGGGGATGTTGGTCGGTGTGGGGAAGTTGGGTTAAAGGGCGCATTTCCATGCTCTATGACTATGATGTTAAATTTTAAGAAAGGCATTAATGGAATCATGAAATTGCTCTCGCACGGAACAACCCATTTGACCTGCTGAATCGACACCAACTGTTAATAGTGGAGTTCCGTCAGTTCTAGTCCTTTGCCAATGGCCCAACTAATTATTGTCTCAAAAGTGCCTGTTGATCTTATTTTAAAGGCACTGACTGCTTCCCAGCCCCACAGACGTTGAGATCTGACATACCACTACTCTGCAGGTGATTAAGTTTTCCCACGCGTCTGGTCACCAAGTGCTGGAGTAATGCAGGTCGGTTCAGGACCCTTCTTGAGACCAGACATCCACACATCCCCTTGCACCTTTCAAACACATCATTTGAGGGCTTGACAATAAGAGACTATAATTTGAGGGGAATAGCTGGGAAGCAGGAAGGGTGGTGGTTTATACCAAAGATAGACACAAAGTGCTGGAGTAACTCAGCGGGTTGGGCAGCATGTCTGGAAAAAAAGTGTTGGTGATGCTTCGGGTTGGAATCCTTCTTCAGACTGAAAGTAGGAGGTGGGGAGGAGAAGTTTAGTTTAGTTTATTTCACTGTCCCGTGAACCACGGGATAGTGAAAAGCTTTTTTGTTGCGTGCTATCCAGTCTGCAGAAAGAATATCCATGACTGTATTGATTCCGCCCACAGTGTACAGATTTAGGATATAGGGTATGACGTTTAGTGCAAGGTAAAGTCCGATTAAAGATAGTCCTCAGGACTCAAATTAGTTGGATGGAAGGTCAGGACTGTTCTCTAGTTGTTGGTAAGACGGTTCAGTTGCCTGATAACAGCTGGGAAGAAACTGTCCCTAAATCTGGAGGAATGTGTTTTCAAACTTCTGTACCTCTTGCTTGATCGAGAGAGAAGAGAGTGTGACCAGGATGAGACTGGTCCTTGATTATGGTTCAATTATGCTTTTATTGTGACATGTAAGAAGTGCTAACACAGTGAAATTATTTTCCATGCAAACAGTCCAGTAAGTATTGCCATACCCTCAATCCTCGATTCTCAAGTATACAGAAATAGTCTACTCATCCCAAAGGCAAGATATGCCATATTTTGGCACCAGTTTCAAAGTCCACTCTCTAGTTCTGATGAGCAGTGCCTATTCCAGACAAGGCCCAGGCTGTTGTGGGCCTCCAGCTGTCGCCTTCCTTGGACATCACGCCCCTCTCCTCGCCCATCCACTTTTTCTTCCCCGGGGGCACCTCCCGCAGCCAACCTCGAGAGTGTGTTAGGCTAGACGTTGGTTCCCTCTCCTCCCCTACCGGCCTCGCTCCTTGCCCACCACGATCCTGACCTTGAACGCTGTCTGTGCAGAGTTTGCTCGTACTCCCTGTGACACGGTGGATTTTTATCTGGGTGGATTTCTTTGCCACAGAAGGCTGTAGATGTCAAGTCAGTGGATATTTTTGAGGAATAGATAGATTCTTGATTAGTACAGGTGCCACATGGTTATAGGGCAAATGCAGGAGAATGGGGTTGGGATGGGGAGATAGATCAGCCATGACTGAATTGTGGAGTAGACTTGATGAGCTGAATGGCCTAATTCTACTCCAATTCCTTATGGCCTTATGCTCCGGTTACCTCCCACACACAACGACATGCGGGTTTGTAGGTTAATCCATAAAATTGCCCCTAGTGTGTAGGGAGTGGATGAGAAAGTGGGATAATGTAGATCTAGTGTGAATGGGTGATCGATAGTTGGTGTGGACTCGTTGGGCTGAGGGGCCTGTTTCCATGCTGTATCTCTAAACATCTCCTACTCTGTGGAAACTACAGGTCATAGCGCCCGGAACCATTGATCATGTTGACCTTTTCAATCTACCATCTGCACTCACTGCCACGTTGCCCCTGAACGTGGATTTGTGTAAATTAGATGCAGAGATTTATTATTCCAGTGGCCAACAGTTCACCTTCACAAGACTGCAGGGAATCAATATGTACATCCTGAAGGCTAGTTTTGCAGCAATTATAATAACCCCATCGACCAATAAACTGAGACGCAGTTCGATTTTTGTTTTATTAATCCAACCTCTTGGAAACACGTTCTTTTTAAATAATGTTTTCTAATTAATAATCATATTTATTATGTTACAGTGGACAGGATCCTAAGCAAGTCCAAGTGGGCAGTAATTGAAAAGATGTGTTGTTGTCCAAATACTACTGCACTCTGTTTGGGTCATCAAACTCCAGCTTGAAAACACACACCTCCAGATTCAGAGACGGTTTCTTCTCGGCTGTTACCAGGCAACTCTTATAAGGAACCGTCCTCTCACCAACTAGAGAATGGTCTTGACCTCCCATCTATCTCATTGGAGACTTTATCTTGCATTAAACATTATTCCCTTTATCCTGTGTCTTTACACTGTGGACGGCTTGATTGTAATCATGTTTCGTCTTTCCGCTGACTGGATAGCATGCAACATAAAAAAGATTTCCACTGTACCTCAGTACACAAGACAATAAACAAAACTAAACCTTTACTGCCTAAACGAAACACGTGCTGGAACTTGATTTGAATGATTGTTGGTGGAAGACCCATGAGGATGGAGACAGATTTAATATCAAGTCAAGTTTATTAAGTCGAGTTTATTAATATTAACTCAATATTAAGCTATTATCAGGCAACGGAACCATCCTATCGCCACCTAGAGTCCTGAGCTAGCATCTACCTCATCAGAAATGCCTCAAAATTGCTTGGAATGTTCTGTTGTTCCTCAGTTTCCTCGGAAGAATCCTTTTATTGGTCTAAATGGTCTAAATTTAAAAAATAGTTCTGCCACATATTTGATGGGTTACTGACTTCAACATTCATCCTTGTAATTCTAAATTCCTAACCAAATCATCGTATTGTGGAGTGGAAATGATTCAGCCCCAATGTGCCTTGAATGGAAAAAGGGCCGCTAATCCAGAATGCTAACAGCGTCGCTTCCCGCAGATGCAGCCTGACTTGCTGAACATTTTCAGCATTTTCTGTTTTTATTTGATGTTTTCAGCAAAGGCAATTTTATTTTTGACTCCCAACACTGTAATATTGCACAGCCAGTGGAGCGATTCGTGCCTGACGCCATCATGCAAACCAAGCTCCCTTTCTTCTACACTTCACGCTACCTCGGCAAGGCCACCAGCATAATCAAGGACCAGCACCACCCTGGTCACTGCCACTTCCCCTTTAAGCAACTGGACCACCCCCTTACTAACTAGAGAACGGTCCTGACCTACCATCTATGTCATTGGAGACATTCGAACGCTGATCTTTAATCAGACTTTATTGTACTTTATCTTGCACTGAACATTAGTCCCTTTACCCTCTACCTCTACACTGCGGGCGACTTGATTGTATTCATGTATAGTCTTTCCGCTGACTGGATAGCACTCAACAAAAAAGCTTTTCACGGCACCTCGGTACACGTGACACCAAACTAAATTGAACTATAACAAAGCTAATCTATCATTGAGTTTTACTATTATTCATTGTTCTAGCATTTAATTAGGCCAGACTAGGCATTGTGGCGCAGTGGTGGAATTGCTGTATCACAGCGCCAGAGACCCAGGTTCGATCCCGACTATGGGTCTGTACTGTGTTTTACATTCTGTACGACCTGCATGGGTTTTTTCTGGGACCTCCAGTTTCATCCCACACTCCAAAGACATACAGGTTTGTAGGCCAATTGGCTTGGTATAATTATAAATTGTCCCTAGTTTGCGTAGGATAGTGTTAGTGCACAGGGATTGCTGGTCGGCGCGGACTTGTTGGCTGAAGGGCCTGTTTCTGTGCTGTATCTCAAAACTAAACTCTTTATTAACATTAAACTAATATTTCAAAATGAAAGAAAGGAATTGTTCTTTGCATTTTCCATCCATTAATGCTGAGGAATGAAATGGACAATATTGCAATTAAAGCAGTCTGCAATGTTACTTCAATTCTTTCCACCACTTCTATTTCTGATATTCTGTCACCCCTTCAGTTATTACAGTCAGGAGCAGCCTGCTCTAACCAACCTGCTTCAGAGCCTGGCCTGATCTCACAATATTTCCATCGTAATCTCCATCACTTTGCAAAGAAAAAGAGAACACTTTTATTGCAGCCATAAAAACAGTGAGGTGATCTTCTGATGCTGTTTTATTAGATTCATTTTATCTCTTATTGACTGAGTGTGACACACCAAAACCAGAATTTATGAAGCAATAATTAATGTGAGTATCCTATGATCCTTAGCACAGTTGTGAAAAATATTGAATTGGCATTTGTTCTAATCTACACTTACATCAATCTTAAGATATGACCCAGGAAATTTAAAATGTCCTTCTGTTTTGTACAGGATGTAGGTGACACTAGACCAAAACATCAGTAGAGTGTCATCAGCTCAATGTAATCCGAAGCATTTTACAAACTGCATGATGGACCACATTGTACTAAAGATTGATACTGCGAATATCTACACGTGACAAAACAAAAAAAACCTAACGGTACACATAATCTTTATTCATAATCAGTCTCCTGCAGAAATGAAGAGTTATAAATCAAGCTGAGTACTTCTACACACTTTGTTACTTGCAGCCAAATAATTGAAAATTTGAATCATTTTGTACTTAATGGAGAGTTATAGGATATCTCCTTTAAGCTGCACAATAATTTACTTCTCTCAGTCATTCTCTTGTACAGCAGCTTGTTGCAATTGCACGTCCCGTTGATCTGCATTATATTTATCTCCTTGCGCATCAGCTATGTCAAACGGCTAATATCCCTGTATTTTCAGGAATGCCAGCAACGTGTATTGCTGAAAGAACCTCAGGGAGAATGTATGGAATGTGCCGGTACATCGTCTTGCAAAGCCATCTTGCGGGACTGTATGGAGGCACACCATTGCTTGGAATAATCAGGCAACATCAAAGCTGCCTTTGTTCCTGTTTCATGCGTAGCTGCTGACAAGGTTTTACTTAATAAATAAATAAACAATGCAGCAGGGGCTTTTATCATCAAATCTATAGCAATTGTGATACATCAAGAGAGGTTTGGCGAAGTGTTACTGGACACTACTCTCTTCCTGATCCAAATATCGAGAAAGATAAAAAGAAAAATATCTCCAAAGGAATAAAACAAAATTTGTTTACTTCAATCATGTTGCCCCTCAGTTCCCCGCCTCACATTTCTATCAGTTTCCCAGAGTTCACAAAAAGATCTTCCTGCCTGATCTTTTGCTACATTTTCACTTCTAACCTTTTGAATATTTTTTAAAATTCTGACAATTGCCTCATCGTTTGTCCGTTCACTTCTCAGCTTCATTCATGATGTTTCTGATACTCTCTGTCATTTTGATAACCTCAGTATCTCTTGGCCATATTATATCTCCATGCACTCATTCGCAAGATGTAAAATTGTGTATTGCTGGGAAACTGTAAGAAGTTTAGGTAACGTTGTTTTGGAGAGGACAACGTGAAACTGAGAAGGACACAAAATACTGGAGTAACTCAGCGGGTCAGGCAGCATCCTTGGAGAACATGCATAGGTGACTTTTTTGGATTGGGGCCCTCCTTCAGACTCTGTGATGGAGCCAGAGGGAATTGGAGAGGAGATTACGTAATGGCACCATCCTTCCCTAAAGCCAAAAGGTCACAAAGTCAGTGGAACATAAGGAAAAATTAAAAATAAGACATATAAAAGTAATATAGAAAATGTTGGCCTAAGAAAACTAATGAGGAAAGCTGTTACGTAAGTTGAATGCAAAATGCTGGAGCAACTGCTTGGTGGCACGGTGACGCAGTGGTAGAGTTGCTGCCTGACGGTGACTGAGACCCAGGTTCGATCCTGACTACGGCTGCTGTCTGTGCGGAGTTTGTACGTTCTCCCCGTGACCTGCGTGGGTTTTCCCTGGGTGCCCCAATTTCCTCCTATACTCCAATGATGTACAGGTCTGTAGATTAATTGGCTTGGGTATTGTAAATTGTTCTTAGTGTGTGTAGGGTCGTGTAAGTGTGCGGGGATCGCTGGTCAGCACAGACTCGGTGGGAGAAAAGGCCTGTTTCCATCTGTATCTCTAAACTAAACTAATCTCAGTGGGTGAGGCAGCATCTCCGTAGAACATGGGTAGGTGATGCTTCGGGTCAGGACCCTTCTTCAGGCTGATTGGTGGGGGAAGAGAAGAAAGTTGGAGAAGGGGAGAAGTAGAACAGACGGTGGCAGGTAATGTGGACACAGGCAAGAGGGTTTTTGATGGGCAGATCATTGGAAGGCCAGAGATAAGAATAGAAGTTTTAGTTTAGTTTAGAGATCTAGCACGAAAACAGGCCTTTCAGCCCACTGTGTCCACGCTGACCAGTGATCGCCCCGTACACCAGCTCTATCCTAAGCACCAGGGACAATTTACAGAAGCCAATTAACATAGAAACCTGCACATCTTTGGGTTGTGGGAGGAAACCAGAGCACCTGAAGAAAACCCACACTGTCATAGTGTCATAAAGTCTTACAGCGTGGAAACGGATCCTTTGGCCCAACTTGCCTAAACCTGCCAACATGTCCCATCTACACCTGTCCCAACTGCCTGTGTTTGGCCCATATCCCTCTAAACATGTTGTATCTAAATGTTTCTTAAACGTTGCGATAGTATCTGCGTCACCTACCTCTTCCAGCAGCTCGTTCTGTACACCTTCCACCCTTTGCATGAAAATGTTACTCCTCAGGTTCATATTACATTTTTCTCCCTGCACCGTAAACCTATGTCCCCTGGTTCTCGACTCCCCTACTTTGGGCAAGAGACTCTGTGCATTTACCCGATCTATTCCTCTCATGATTTTGTACACCTCTATAAGATCACCCCTCATCCTCTTGCATTCCAAGGAGTAGAGTCCTAGCCTGCTCAACCTCTCTCTAAAGCTCAGGCCTTCTGGTCCTGGCAACATCCTCATAAATCTCTGCATCATTTTCCAGCTTGACAGATCTTTCCTATAACATGGTGCCCAAAACTGAACACAGTACTCTAAATGCGGCCTGACCAACATCTTACACAACTGCAACATGACTTCCCAACTTCTATACTCAATGCTCTGACTGATGAAGGCCAATGTGTTAAAAGCCCTTTTGACCACTTGGGAGATTTGTCTATCTTCACGTCAGAACCTTCAGCACATCTGTGACCTTAATACTGAATGCTCTCGAGACACTTCCAGTCTTCCTCCACGGTAAAAACAGAGGCGAAACACTCGTTGAGGACCTTGCCCGTCTCCTGTGGTTCCACACGTTGACCATTTTGATTCCTGAGGGGTCCCACTCTCTCTCTCTCTCTCTCTGGTTACCCCTTTTCATTTTTTGTCCTTATAAAATCTCTTGAGATTATCCTTAATGCTATCTGCCAGAGCTATCAGCTGTCCCTTTCTGCCCTTCTGATTTTCTTTTTTAGCTTATTCCTTAGTTCCTGAGACTCCTCCAAGGATACATGTGATTCCATCTGCCTATGCCTGTCCTCTGCCTCCTTCTTACTCTTGACCAAAGCCTCAATTTCCCTCGTCATCCAGGCTTCCCTTCAGTCTAACAGGGATGTGCATGTCCTGAACTCTTGTCAGCACACTTTAAAAACTTCCCACATTCCTGACGTTCCTTTTCCATCAAACAACCTACTCAAATCAACTCAAGTGAATGCCTGTCTCATACCCTCAAAGTTGGCCTTGCTCCAATTTAGCATGTTAACTTGTGGGGCCGCTCTGTCTCTATCCATAATTATCTTAGCCTAATAGAACAGTGATCGATGGCTCATCCACAAATATTTTGCCCACTTGCCCCTCCTAATTTCCCAAAACAAAATCAAGTTTTAACCACTCCCATATAGGGCTGTCAACATATTGCCAGAGGAAACTTTCCTGAACAGTCAGGGTCGAACCTGAGTCTCTGGCGCTGTGAGGCAGCAACTCTACCACTGCTCCACCATGCCATCCAATTGTATCTTTCCTTGATATCAATGTATTTGCCCAGTAGCTTCTGAGCATAATCCCAGTGAAATGCAGAATTGCACAATTAACTGCTCGCAGGTAGACAAAAAAGCTGGAGAAACTTAGCGGGTGATGCAGCATCTATAGAGAGAAGGAATAGGTGAGTTTTGGGTCGAAACCCTTCTTCAGACTGATGTCAGGGGAGGGGGTGGGGTTGCAGGAAAAAGAAAGGAAGGGGCGGTAAGCTGTGGGAGAGATGGGAAGGGGAGGGGAAGGAGGGAGAATGCAAGGACTACCTGAAAGTCGTAGCTATGGGCACGTGCATGGGCCCCAGCCATGCCTGCCTCTTTGTAGAGTACATCGAACAATCCTTGTTCGAGGTGTACTGTGGCCCTATCCCCGAACTCTACCTCCAGTATATTGACGACTGCATTGGTGCTACCTCCTGCACCCATGCAGAGCTCACTGACTTCATTAATTTCACCACTAACTTCCATCCGGCACTTAAATTCACCTGGACCATTTCCGACATTTCCCTACCGTTTCTAGACCTCACTATCTCCATCGCAGGTAACTGACTACTGACCGACATCTACTACAAACCCACTGACTCCCATGGCTATCTGGACTACACATCTTCCCACCCTGCTTCCTGTAAGGACTCTATCACCTACGCCCAATTCCTCCGTCTATGCCGCAGCTGACCCAGGATGAGGTGTTCCACACCAGGGCATCGGAGAGGTCATCATTCGTTAGGGACGGGGGTTCCCCTCTTCGACTATAGATGAGGCTCTCACCAGGGTCTCCTCTATATCCCGCAGCTCCGTTCTCACTCCCCATCCCCCCACTTGTAACAAGGACAGAGTCCGTCTTGTCCGCACCTTCCACCCTATCAGCCGTCGCAAACAACATATAATCCTCCAACATTTTCGCCACTTCCAATGGGATCCCACCACTGGCCACATCTTCCCATCTCCTCCCCTTTCTGCTTTCCACAGAGACCGTTTCCTCCTTAACTCCCTGGTCAATTCGTCCCTTCCCACCCAAACCACCCGCTCCCCTGGTACTTTCCCTTGCAACCGCAGGAAATGTTGCACTTGTTGCTTTACCTCCCCCCTTGACTGCATCCAAGGACCCAAGCAGTCTTTCCAGGAGAGGCAGAGGTTCACCTGCACCTCCTCCAACCTCATCTTTTGCATCCACTGTTCCAGGTGTCAACTGCTCGTCATCGGTGAGACCAAGCGCAGGCTTGGCGATCGCTTCGCCTAACACCTCCGCTCAGTTCGCAATAACCAACCTGATCTCCCGGTGGCTCAGCACTTCAATTCCCTCTCCCATTCTGTCGTGGGCCTCCTCCATGGCCAGAGTGAGTCCCACTGCAAATTGTTGGAACAGAACCTAATATTTCGCTTGGGTAGTTTACCCCAGCGGTATAAACATTGACTTCCAATTTCAGGTAGTCCTTGCTTTCTCCCTCCTTCCCCTCCCCTTTCCAGCTCTCCCACAGCCTACTGTCACCACCTCTTCTTTTCTTTTTCCGGCCCCCTCCGACATCAATCTGAAGAAGGGTCGCGACCCGAAACGTCGCCTATTCCTTCTCTCCATAGATGCTGCCTTACCCGCTGAGTTTCTCCAGCTTTTTTTGTTTACCTTCGATTTTTTCAGCATCTGCAGTTCTTTCTTAAACATTAACTGCTTGCAAATATGTTATGCAATTTGAAAGGATTTCTCGTCTCCTTGAGCCCCAGAAATATAGAATTTGTTCTCAAATCCTTGATGTGCAAGATTAAAATTGCATATTCAGTTCACTAGATTCAATGATAACCCTGGGGTGGGAGATTGCAGCCTTCACGTGGTTCGCCCTGTTTCAACAAATGCAATCAACCTGGCGTGCACAATCAAATAAGATCAAATAGAACAAGTTTCCTACAACTTTAGGCTGTGCTCACCATACGCAAGAAGAAGAATGATAACCCAAGCAATACTGATCTATGAATGTGCATCACTCTCCAATCTTGAAAGTTCCACACAAGTGCATTAATAGGAACCTAAGGGGTATCTTTTTTACATAAAGGGTGGTGGGTGTATGGAACGAGCTGCCAGAGGAGGTCGTTGAGGCAGGCGCTATCGCAATGTTTAAGAAACATTTGGACAGGTACAAGGATAGATAGGTTTAGAGGGCTATCAACCAAATGCAGGCAGGTGGGACTAGTGTACAGTAGATGGGGCATGTTGGTTGTCGTGGGCAAGTTGGGCCGAAGGGCTTGTTTGTCACGCTACATGATTCTATGACTCCATGATACAGTGAATGGTAGGGATGTGGGGAGTGTTGTAGAGCAAATCGATCTAGGAGTGCAGGTGCATGGTTCCTTGAAGGTGGAGTCGCAGGTAGATTGGGTGGTCAAAAAGACTTTTGGCACATTGGCCTTCATCAGGCAGAATAGGTTGGGAGGTCATGTTGCAGTTGTATAAGACGTTGGTGAGGCTGCATGCAGAGTATTGTGTTCAGTTCTGGCCACCATGCTATTGGAAAGATGTTGTCAAGCAGAGTAAGAGCTCTGTGGTCCATTCATTAATGCGACCAATGCTATTTAATCATATTTTGACATCAGTCCTCTGTTTTCGTGATTCCCTGCTTTTAGTCTTATCTGTTTCCATCTGTGGTTTCCGTGGGAATTGGTTTCCTGCAGAGACAGCTACAAAAGGCTTGAATTTCATGTCAATTCAAGTTCCCTGAATCAGGGTGTAGAGAAGATTTATGAGGATGTTGCCAGGACTAGAGAGTCTCAGCTATAGGGAGAGGTTGAGTAAGTTTGGACTATTCCTTGGAGCGCAGGAGGATAAAGGGTGATCTTATAGAGATGTATAAAATCATGAGAGGAATAGATCATCTAAATACAGAGTCTCTTGCCCAGAGTAGATGAATCGAGGACCAGAGGACATAGGTTTAAGGTGAAAGGGAAAATATTTAATAGGAACCTGATAGGGGTAGCATTTTCACACAAAGGGGGGTGGGTATATATAGAAGAAGCTGCCAGAGGAGGTAGTTAAGGCAAGGACTATCCCAACATTTAAGAAACAGTTAGACAGGTACATGCATAGAATAGGTTTGGAGGGATATGGGCCATATGCGGGCAGGTGGGACCAGTGTAGCTGGAACATGTTGGCCAGTGTGGGCAAGTTGGGCCAAAGTTTCCACACTGTATCACTCATGACAAGTGAATCAGTAAAGTTTATGTTTCAATTACAGCGGTAAAATACAATCCTACGTTTTATAACCAAAAGGCAATTAAATATAAATGTTTATAATGTGTGAGAGAGGTGCAGCAGTAAGATCTTGCCTGAACAATGCGTGTGGACTGTTTTTTGTTTTAATGCTCTAATAACATTCTAATTATGTCGCAGAAATGGCTTTCAGCACAGATGCCGCTCACAAATTATTTTAAATCATTTGCACGTCAGCCCTTGTTTCTGTAAAGGGGAAATGAAGCGCTGGTAAGTTGACAGTGATGATGTTCTTTGTGGATGTCACTGTTACAAATCTTTAATGATCCATCACAGACAATCACCCTGGAGATAGCTCAACCACAGAGCACCCCACGTACAGCATGGAAACAGGCCTTTCTGCCCACCTAGCATCTATGTCCACACTCCCATCCTTTGCCCTCTTACAACCCTGTTAACAGCTTCACGTTGACATTAGGGTGCTTGGGTAGTTTATAACCCAACATACTGTAGATTCATTTTCTGACATATCACATGGGTATCTCAGAACTATGTAAGCTGAAAGAAACAACAGCATTGCGAAGGTCCATTTTAACCTTGTCCACTCATCGAGAACAATTATGGTAGGGGCTGAAGAAAGCTTTTGTGCTTGGTTGGGGGGTGAGCAAGGCTGTAAACTGCGTGGAGAGCGCTGGAACACCATGAGATTTCCACGATTGTTCACGATGAGTGGTCGTTAAAATGGACCTTCGTAGCCCTGTAGCTTCTTTCAGTTCACATTGACCCGAGAGGCTCCTGTTATATTGGTCCAAAAATGAATCTCTGTGGAATCTGAAGAAGGGTCCCGACCTGAGATGTCAGCCATCCTTTTCCTCCAGAGATGCTGCCTGACCCGTTGTGTTACTCCAGCACTTTGTGTCTGTCTTTGGTATAAACCAGCATCTGCAGTTCTTTGATTCTACTATTTCTGCTGCATCCCCGGGCTCAGTAAGTTTAACCAGAGAGACCAAGCATGTAAACCCAGAGGGTCCCAAGTTTCAATCAGTGCCCTGTGCCAAGGGAAGGGATCTCAATGAAGGCCTTGTGTATATAAACAGGTTCAGAAGCTTCACTTAAAGAGGTGAAATGGACAATTGTTCCTGCATCATCTCAGCATTCCATCTGTAAAATCAAAGTTACACATTTTCTTGCCATATCCCACATAAGGAATAAATCATTCCATAAAGGGTGAGGTCATTGGCAAATAGAATAAGTTCATAATTCGTAGAAGAAAAATGAGGCCATTCAGCCCATTGTCTACTCCGCCATTCAATCCATGGCTGATCTCTTTCCCTCTCAACCCCATTCTCTGGCCTTTTCCCCATAACCCCATTACTAATCAAGAATCTGTCAATCTCCACCTTAATATATCCATTGACTTGTTCTCCACAGCCTTCTGTGGCAATGAATTCCACACATTCACCACCCTCTGACTAAAGAGATTCCTCCACATCTCCTTTCTGGAGGTATGTCCTTTAGAGGGATGTTTAGGGGGAATGAAACTAAACTACGGTAAGATTAGTGAAAAAATGGGCAGTTGATGGTCAGCACCGACCTAGTGGGCTGAATGGCCTGTTTCTGCAGTGTATCTTTCCCTGACTCTCTAACTCGATGGTTCTTGCTCACAAGGCTCTCCAGCTCTGGATGCACTTACATTCTGACACCACAGAATGATAGAAACAAAGAACAGCAGATGCAGGTTTATACCAAAGATCGACACAAAGTGCTGGAGCAACTCAGCAGGTCAGGCAGCTTCTCTGGAGAAAAAGGATGGTTGATGTTTTGGATTAAGAAGCTTCTTCAGACCGAGAGTGCAGGGGTCAGCGGCCGTTTCACTGAACACGTGCTCAGTGCGCCGAGGCCAACGTGAACTCCCGGTTGCCAACCATTTCAACTCCCCTTCCCATTCCCACACTGACCTTTCGGTCCATTGCCAGAGTGAGACAACATGCAAATTGGAGGAACAGCACCTCATATTTTACTTGGGAAGCTTACAACCCGCGATATTAGCATTGAGGAGATTGAGGAGAGGTCTGAAGAGGGGTCTCGACCCAAAACGTCCCCATTCCTTCTCTCCAGAGATGCTGCTTGCCTCGCTGAGTTACTCCAGCATTTTGTTCCTATCTTCAGTATTAACATTGAATTCTCTAAACTTCATGTTGCACTCCCCTCATCTCCCCGTCTCCTTGGTTCCCTTCCTCCACCCTAGTGTATTGGGTGAGCACTGGTCAGCGTGGACCCGGTGGGCATAGGGCCTATTTCTATGCTATATCTCTAAAGTCTAAAGGGCCTGTCCCACCAGCAAGTGACTGCATGCGGCGAGCGCGACCAAACGTGGTGGCTTGAGGCACACGGCTTCGCGGGGTCGGTCCCACTTCCAACCGCGGAGCCGTATGGAGCTGGTCCCGACATTATACTCACCAATCAGCTGGGCAGGAGGCGGGCCGACTGAATTTAGACGTCGCACGGCGTCTGCGGTGACGTCATCATGCAACGGCACGCCGGGCAGTGATGTCATCGCACAACGCCACACGCTCGCCGTACGCCGTCAAGACGCTGCGTACGATGTCGAGGCGTTGCGTGCGTCCTCAATGTGGCTGCAGGCCGACAGGCCGTTGCCGCGTGGGATTTTTGAACTCGGTCAGTTTTTCGGAGCCCCGCTCGATGTCGGGACCAGCCCCGCACAACTCCATACGGCTCCGGCGGTCGAAGTGGGACCAGCTCCGTGAGGTCGTACGGCTCAAGTGACCACGTTAAGTCGCGCTCGCCGCATGCAGTCGCATGCTGATGGGACAGGCCCTTAACGCTTAAAGTCTAAACTTTAATTGTTTTACCAGTTCAATAGTTCTCCACTTTATTTCTCTTTTGATCACACCTTCCCAGGTCAATGCCTCTACCAGGCAACGCCCTGCCTAAGGTCTTTTGTGGCCTGCCCTGATTGGTCCTGGTCTTTTCTCAACTCCAGTACTTCGCCTCATCCCCACCCCCTGCATGCCCTAGTTTCAGTCTGAATACAACAGAATAGAATGCTATTTATTGTAATTCAAACAACTAGGTTTGAACGAAATTGCATTTCCTACAGGTTTGTTTTACATTACATAAAAACCTAAGACCCACACTTAACACAGTTTACACAAACATCCATCACAGTGAGTCTCCAACACCTCCTCACTGTGATGGAAGGCAAAGTCTTATCTCTTCCCCCTGTTCTTCACCCGCGGTCCAGCAGTCCAACTGCAGTGTCCAGGCGAACTCGGGCTCTGATGTTAAAGCCCCCGGCGGACGACGGTAAGTCCTGCGGCCATTAAGCCACGCGGGGCAATGTTAGGCCCTGGCTCCGTGTCCTTTAAACCCCGCGGTTCAAGCAGTGCAAACCGCGGTCCAGCAGTCCAACTGCAGCGTCTAGGCGAACTGGGGCTCAGATGATAGAGCCCCCGGCAGACGATGGTAAGTCCCGTGGCCGCTAACCCGCGCCGAGCGATGTTAGGCCCCGCTCCGTGTCCATTAAAAGGAAGTTGCCATTCCGGGAGCTCCGAAAAGCCGTCTCCCACCAGGGACTTGGAGCTCCCGATGTTCCTGACCACCGGGCCTGCAGCTGGAGCTTCCGAAGCTCCAAAGTCGGGTCACAGCCGAGCGTCACCACAGCTCCCCCCGCTCCGAAGATGGCCAGCTCCGCGATGTCAGGTCCGCAGGCTCCGCGACTGGAGCCCTCAAGCTGGCACCGGCTGGAGGCCACCGCCGGCTCCACGATGTTAGGCCCAATGACACCGGAGACCCAACAGAGAAAAAGTAGGGTCCCCGTACAGGGAAGAGACTAACGGTTTCCCCCACATCCCCCCTCTCCACCCCCCACATATACACAGCTAAAAAATAATAAAAGCTAAGCTCAAGACCTACATTTAACAAGATAAAAAATTTAAAAAAACGGACGACTGCAGTAGAGCCGCTGCCATTAGGCGCCACCACACCCACACAGGAAGAAGGATTCAGACCCGAAACGCCACCCATTCTTCTTCAACAGAGATGCTGAATGTCCCGCTGGTATTCCAGCACTTTGTGCCTATTATAGAGTGATATCCTTGCATCTTTAGCTAGAGCAGCAACCAGCAGAGTGGATGAGAGGAGTGCCTTTCGTGTTGTATCATTCCATGATTCCAGGAGCTGAACGTCTCTGGAAATGTTGGGAGGAGGAAAGAAAACTGAAGAGAAGAAAGGTAGAAGTTTGCCCCAGTATTTATGTCATGTTCCAAAACTGCCCTTTTTGAAACAGAAGGTCCATTCATTGCATGGAAATGTCTGTGCTAATGGCTCCAAACCCAAAGAACATAAAACATTATTTTGCTGTTAATGTTATCAACCCATTCTTAATTGCCTCGGCAACCATCTGGGTACCATTTTTATATGTTTCTTGATTGTGTCCCATTGAACAGTGTACAAAGAATAATGAGAGCTTTGGGCATTGGGCAGCACGCTGGAGCAGCGGTAGAATTGCTGCCTTTCAATGCCAGAGATCCAGGTTTGATTATGGCTGCAGGCGTGTGCGGACATGGCGCCGACGGACGAGAGGCCGAAGCAAAGAAGTCGAAGCCAAAGAACTGAATGGAAACAAGGCTGAAACGCCAATAAACCGAAAGTTTACGAAGTCGAAACGCCTACTAACCGAAAGGATGGGATGCCTAAATGCAAACTAACCGAAAGGGCGGGACGCCTAAAAGCCAACGAACCAAAAAGCTGCGTCACCTAAAAGCTAACTTACCAAATGGCCGCTCTGTTGAAACGCCACCTACCTGAAAGGCGGCGTCGCTTACAAGCGAAAGGACCGGCTGCCGCTCAACAGAAACATCAAATAACGGACATGACGTTGCCGGGGGCGGGCCTTGTCAGCGATTGGTCCAGACCCCCGCGTCCATCACATCATATCACATCAATGTGAACGCATGAACATTGTCCCAAATCTCCGCTCCACCCGACCCGCAGCCCGCGGAGGGAGGCTGTGGGAGAGTGGGGGCTGCACACCTTCGGCCGCTTTCAACTTGGTGCTTGGATTCAGATTGCCCAGTCACCTATGGCTTGTGTGGGAAAATGAACCCTCACGCTCCCATCTCCCCCTTCCCTCTCCCCTCTTCTCTCTCTCCCCCTCTCTCTCTCCCTTCTCTCTCCCCTCCTCTCTCTCCACTCTTCTCTCTCTTCTCCTCCTCTCTCCCTCCCCTTCTCCCTTCTCTCTCCCTCCCTTCTCCCTCTCCCCCTCTCCCCCTCTCTCTCCCTTCTCTATCCCTCCCTTCTCTCTCTCCCCCTTCTCTCCCCCCCTCTCTCTCCTCTGTCTCTCTCTCCTCCGTCTCCACCTGCGGGAGGGTCCCACAGTCACTGACCGCGAAGCACCACCATCGGACCCCAAACCCCACACCAGGGTGATTCCCCCCCCCCCCCCCTCCGTCAGTGACTGTGGGACGTTCCCGCGGGTGGAGACGGAGGGAGAGAGAAGGGGGGGGGGGGTGGAGAGAAGGGGGAGAGAGAGAAGGGAGGGAGAGGGGGAAAGAGAGGAGGAGAGAGAGAAGAGTGGAGAGAGAGGAGGAGAGAGAGAAGAGAAGAGAGGAGGGAGAGGAGGAGAGAGAGAAGAGAGGAGAGAGAGGAGGAGGGAGAGAGAGGAGGGAGAGAGGGGGAGAGAGAGAGAAGACGGGAGAGAGAAGGGGGAGACGGGAGTGTGGGATTCATTTTTCCACACAAGCCATAGGTGACTGGGCAATCTGAACCCAAGCACCAAGTTGAAAACGGCCGAAGGTGCGCAGCCCCCACTCTACCACGGCCACCCTCTGCGGATGTGGGTCGGGTGGAGCGGAGGTTTGGGACAATGTTCGTGCCTTGTGATGTGATGAACGTGGGGGTCTGGACCAATCACTGACAAGTCCCACCCCCCGGCAACGTCATTTCTGTTATTGGGCTTTTCTGTTGAGCGGCAGTCGGTCCTTTGGCCTGTAGGCGACGCCGCCTTTCGGGTAGGTGGCGTTTCGACAGAGCGGCCATTCGGTAAGTTTGCTTTTAGGTGACGCAGCTTTTCGATTCGTTGGCTTTTAGGCGTCCCGCCCTTTCGGTTAGTTTGCATTTAGGCGTCCCATCCTTTCAGTTAGTAGGCATTTCGTCTTCGGATTCTTTCGGTTTATTAGCGTTTTCGGCCTCGTTTCCATTCGGTTCTTTGGCTTCGATTTCTTTGCTTCAGCTTCTTGTCGGCACCACATCCGGGTACCGGCTACAGGTGCTGTCTGTATGGAGTTTGTACGATCCCCCCCTGACCTGCGTGGGTTAACTCCAGGAGCTCTGGTTTCCTGCAACAAAGGAAAGATGAAGAGGTTTATAGGCTAATTGGCTTGGTAAATTGTAAATTGGCCCTAATCTGTGTGAGATAATATTAATATGTGGGGATCATTGGTCGGCGCGGACTCAGTGGGCTGAAGGGGCTGTTTCTGCACTGTATCTCTATACTAAACTAAACTAACTGAGTAGGAAGGAACTGCAGATGCTGGGTTACATCGAAGATAGGTACAAAACTCAACAGGCTGCATCTCTGGAGAATAGGAACGGATGACGTTTCGGGTTAAGATCCTTCTTCAAACTAAATGAGGATGCTTTAAGCAAATCTTTCAAATATCAAGGACATTCGTTACTTGCCTTGAATCAACTGTTTCCAATCAAACCTTATCGTTTTGGTTATCTCAAATACGAGAGCAATATGTGCTAGCTATTAAATCAAAGTGACCTGGCTCATAATCTGTTCATCTGTAATCTGCTGCCTAAAGTATTTATGGAACTCTTTTTAAAATGAGACAATCAACAAAATGTTAGCTTGAAATTACTTTCAGCTGTGTAAGCGGGTGAAAAGCTTTCATAGTGGGAAGGCATTTCTTTGTTCAGTATTTTAGAGAGGGCATCAATCTATCTAGAACTAGACTAAGTGGGACCCATTGGGTCCCAGCATCACACGGGAGGGCTGGTCCCCCAACGTGATATTCCACCTCGCCATCAATTCCAATATTGGTGGTCAGTGGGGAGGGCTTTCTGGAGCGCTAGTATGGGTGATGTGTGCTGAAGGGACTGTTTTCCAGAGGGCTAGTATGGACATTGTGGGCCAAAATGGATTATTGGGATGGCGGCTCATTCACTCAAGCCTGTTGTGCTGGCAGCTCGCTCATTCATGGCCAGTGGGCTCGCAGTTGACTCACGGCTATTCCTTGAAATTCCATATCAAGCAGGGTGCAAGGGCACCAAATTCAAGTGCAGTTTCATACCATTTCAAGCAGGGTGCATGGCCACTAAAGACAGCGAGTCGTGACCTCTCCCTCCCCCATCTTGCAGAGACTGAGCGAAGCCCACACTTCCAGGTTTTATACTCCCTTCCCCCCTCCCATGGCGTGATTGACAGGAGAGAGAGAATCTCAACATTTTTTAAACACTAATAACTCTTTTATTTTTCATCGATGGGAAGAATCTGATGAGCGGAGGGGGCCTCTGAGTAAAATGGCCAAAAATCACAGCCTTACGTGATAGCATTTTTACTAAAATCAATATAAAGTGCAAACAGGAAGTGGTCAAGATTAGACTTTTAATTATATAGAAGGCAGCTCTAATTAGGCAAGGCAGCTTGCTTTAGCACTTTCAAAACCAAAGGCAAAGCAGCTTGCTTTAGCACTTTCAAAACCAAAGGCAAGGCAGCTCGCTTTAGCACTTTCAAAACCAAAGGCAAGGCAGCTCGCTTTAGCACTTTCAAAACCAAAGGCAACACAGCTTACTTTAGCACTTTCAAAACCAAAACACACTTTTGCATTTTCAAACTACATTTGCAAACCACATTAAGGGCACTGACAGGTCAGTAAAACCACTCACAGTATAGTAGACATGTGTTCAGTGTTATTCACAGATCAGACTGAGAATTGCGACCTCTCACTCCCCCATCTTGCAGAGAACTGAGGCACCTCCACACTTCCGGGTTTTATAGTCCCTCCGGAAGGGGTGTGGCCTTCAGGAGAGAGAAGCTCAATATTTTTTAAACACTACAACTCTTTTATTTTTCATCGATGGGAAATATCCTCACGTCCTGCGCAGCGGAGGGGGACTCTGAGTAAGATGGGCAAAAATCACAGCCGTAAGTGGCAGCATTTTTTCTAAAATCAATATACAGAACAACAGGAAGTGGTCAAGATCAGACTTTTAGTAATATAGATAATTTGCTGTAAAATAAGATAAGGTGTAGGAATCGCTGTTATCAACAGTAGTTTCAAATTCATACAGTTGTAGGGAATGTGAATGGTAAATTGAGCCATTTTCAATCCACTGGAAAGAATAATTGTTAATTATAAGTTCATATTTATTTTCCACGAAAATAATATTTATTTTACCTTCAATTAGCTGGCTGTTGTGAAAATAATTGTGAAGCTGATTTTAAGAGATGCCCTCAAATTCAACAGAATGAAATTTTTAACATTTCATTCCAACTATTGCATTGTTTCCAATACTTTAAAACTGTGCGATAAGAGATAATAAAGTTAATAATATGAAATGAATCAAGGAAAATTGTTGCTGTTCCTTATTAGGGGATTAATTTGTTCTCTCTTGTCTTTTGTGGTTTCACATCTTTTCAGCAAGGTATGAAAAATGATAACATAATATTGATTTAAACAGTTTGAAGGAGATTTAACATGAGAAATTAGTCTCTGGGGCATGTGGTTATGGAAAACCTAATGACATTCATTAGTAAAATTGCAGTGACGTTCTTACATTTATAGCACCTACAAATTAGGATGACAGAGGTTATGGCATTTGGGTTATATTCAACACCAACTTCTCAATGCTAACCCTTTTCAATCTAATACTGAATGTTAACCCCCAAATATATCCGTTTGCTTGTACAGTTCTTAAGACATTCACAATTTGTGTAAATGCATATTTAGTTTATAACGCCACCTCACACAAAGAATAAAATAACCATTTTTTTCTCCTCCCAAGCCTAAAGGAGCCTTATCCATGAGTCTTGATCCTAAATTTTATTGCCTTCAGAGAGAAAAAAAACAATAAAAAGATTATATCCTATATTACATTAATTATTCATTCTCCCTTAATTTCAGTACGTTGCTATAAGCTGAACATGTGAACAACAGGCCATTAAGTTGGGGGTATGGTGTGGGTGGGGCGGGGGAAGATTTGGGGGGGCGGAATTTTGCCACGGTTACTAATCTTATTGGGGACATGGCATTGAAAGTATGACTGATTGATTGCTCACTCTGGTATAGCAGACATCGTTGTTGCGTGAGGATTAATGCTTCTACTGAAAAAAATGCTTTAACAGACATTAGGGTAACTTAATTTGGACACTGAAGGCCAGTCAGCTCTCAGTAAAAAGCAAAAGAGGAAACAGAAGGTTTGCTTTCATGCTTGGCTGTAATGAAAAATAAAGTGATTGCTGTTAGGTTACAGAAGAAGATACAATGAAGACTCCTCATTGCATGAGTTGTGGCATCTTGGGAGTCATTAGCAAGATATGAATTTCTCGTGGAATTATGTTGTGAGTGTTCACAAGCTGTGAATAATCTCCATTCTCAGCACGTTGTACAGCTTGAATTAAGTGCCAATGACACCTCAGGCTAACCAAGTAAAGAATTGGATGGAACTGCATCAAGTGCAAAGAAGTATTGAACTAGCATAAACACCTATTGAATGATGTAAAATGCATTAATTTATAATTTAGGATAGGACACTGAAGGATAATACGCCCCTTTCCCAGTGACTATTGAAGCAAGAGCAGGTCAGGTTTTCAGATTATGATATATCCGGCTTTGGAGAATGATTCTGAGTCATCTGGCGTACTATTGCTTAATGCTGGAGGATTCATTACACAACCTGCTCTACATCCACGAACAATTTAAATGTTACTCTCATGCCAATAGTTCCAGATTGCCTATTAGAGTGTTAGGCCTGCCATAAACTGGGATTTTCAACCCCTTGCTTGCCAAAAGATTCCTCAGAAAATTGGGACTCTTATATGTAATGATTGTTATTATAGATTGTTAATTATCTTTTTAGTTTAGTTAGAGATTCAGCATGGAAACAGGACCTTTGGCCCACCGAGTCCACGCCGACCATCAGTCACCCGTTCACACTAGTTCCATGTTATCCCACTTTCCCATCCACTCTCTACACACTAGGAGCAATTGCAGTGGCCTAATAATCTACAATCATGCATGTGTTTGGTATGTGGAAGGAAGCCTGAGCACCTGGAGGAAACCCACGTGCTCACAGGAAGAACCTACAAAACTCAGTACAGACAGCCCTCAAGGTCAGGATTTTAGACCTTTATACTTTAGACTTTAGAGAGTGTGGAAACAGGCCATTCGATCAACTGGGTCCGTGCCGATTAGCGATCACCCCGTACACTTGCACTATCCTACTGACTAGGGACAATTTACAATTTGCACATTTTACTGAAGCCAATTAACCTACAAATCTGTATGGATTTGGAGTGTGGGAGGAAACTGGAGCACCTGGAAGAAACCCACGTGGTCACAGGGAGAATGTGCAACTCCATGCAGACAACATCCGAGGTGAGGATCGAACCCGGGGTCAGAATCAAACTCTAAAGGGCCTGTCCCACCAGCATGCAACTCCATGCTATGAGCGCGACCTAACGTGGTCGCTTGAGCCGTCCGGCGTCGCGGGGCCGGTCCCACTTCAATCGCCGGAGCCGTGCGGAATTGTGCAGAGTTCATCCCGACATCGCGCGGGGCTCCGAAAAACTGACCATGTTCAAAAATTCTGCGCGGCAACGGCTTGTCGGCTCACAGTCGCCTCGACGCATTACACACCGTCTTGACATCGTGCCTTCGTGAACCTATCTGTAGGTGCCTCCGTGACTCTCTCTCTGTGTGGCTCCATGGCCCTCTGTATGTGTGCCTCTGTGCCCCTCTCTGTGTGCCCCTCTCTGTCCTGGCAAACTTACCTTTAAGACTTCACTCCAAGTTCGCCTCACTTTGCGCCGCGTTGCGCAACTCACCCGACCTCCGCGCGGCCCCCGCTGCCAGTTTGGTCGCGCTTGCCGCATGCAGGCGCATGCTGTTGGGAACGGCCCTGTACAGGGGATCACCCGATCTCCGCGCGGCCCCCGCTGCCGGTTTGGTTGCACTCACCGCATGGAATCGCATGCTGGTGGGACAGGCCCTTAACACTGTGAGGCAGCAACTCTACCGCTGTGCTACTGTGTCACCCAGAAATTAAAAAAAAAATTCTTTAAAAGCTAAATAGTAATAATTTTATTTAAAAGTAGCTGAAAGCTCAAATTAATTAAAAACAGATTTTTCAAAAAAACGTGGTTCTTACTTTATAATCGAGGTCGACCAGCCCATTCAAATAAATGGGTTCTTGCTTCAAATCCAGTGTGGGATGAAAGCTCAACTCAGTTCAATCAGACACCATCTCTCCAGCTCATCTTTGCCTTCTGTATTATGAAGTGCAGGTTTGGGAAGTAGTGGCAAGCTGATCTGGGAGGAGATCTTCAGCAACAGTTCTCCATAGAGGCACTGGCCAAAGGTAAGTACATTTTAATGAATTTTACATGGAAGTCATGTGTTGTGAATGGTTTTGCTCTTTGTTACTGTCCTAATCAGTCGTCCAAAAAGTTAATCTTAATAATCTCAATTTATTAGAACTGTTACCTATTTGTCTTAATGTTCTAAGTGACACTGGATGGATGCCTAGAAATTAAATGCGGTCACGGGAAACATTTAGACGGTTTACGCAAATCCGGCCTATAAAGTGCTGTCTTGCTCATTGACACCCAGTATCTGCTGCTTGCTGTTGCTGTTGGATTTTACTTTCATGATCTGTGCCACAAACTTGAAAGAAACAGAGTATAGTGTTTGTTTTGCAAAGAAAGACACAGTTGCAGACAACAAATGAGACTACGTCAGATGGATCATCTTGATAAAGTCAACTACAGAGATTCCATTCTCTGAGGTTCAAGGTGACCCAAGCTCAGTGCAACATCTTCAGATTTATAACGATACTGATTATCTGACTAATGTTCAGAAATTCACATCAAAACCACAGACATGAGTCAACATAATTATACAACTTCAATGTGTTTAATTTAGTTTAGTTTAGATCTACAGTGTGGAAACAGACCCGTTAGCCCACCAAATCACTGCCGGCCAGCGATCACCCGCACACTAGTTCTATCCTACACACGAGGGACAATTTACAGAAGCCAAATCAACCTACAAACTCGCATGTCTTTGGAATGCGGGAAGAAACTGGAGAGAAGTCACAGGGAGAGCATGCAAACCATACAGACTGCGCCCGAGGTCAGGATTGAACCAGGGTCTCTGGCGCTGTAAGTCAGCAGTTCTACTGCTTCGCCACTGGGTCTGTGCTTAGGGAAAAGGAGAAAAAATGGTTTATTTCTGTCTGACGTTGTTAAGAATAATTAGGTTATATGTTCCTTTGATTTGCTATCCATTGTGGAGTAAATTTGTCTTTAGCCAGAGACTGGTGAATCTGGAATTCATTGCCACAGACAGTGGGAGGGGCCAAGTCATTGGGTATTTTTAAAGCAGAGATTGATAGGTTCTTGGTGAGTAATGGTGTCCAAGGTTACAGTTACTGAATGGCACGGTGGTACAGCGGTAAAGTTGCTTCCTTACAGTGCCAGAGATTTGGGTTCAATCATGACTATGGGTGCTGCCCGTATGAAGTTTGTGCATTCTCCCTGTGACCACGTGGGTTTTCTCTGGATGCTCTGGTTTCCTCCCACATTCCAAAGGCGTCCAGGTTTGTAGTTAATTGACTTTGGTAAAATTTGTAAATTGTCCCTAGTGTGCACAATAATGCTAGTGTACGGGGTGATCACTGGTTGACGTGGACTTTGGGAGAAGGGGATGGCTTTTTAGTTATTTAATATTGGAGAATTCAATGTTCATGCTATTGAATAGAAATTGGCCAGAACTCGGTAAACCTAAGAATTCCTGGGTTTCTCTTCCTCACCGTTGGTTGGTGGTTGATTGTTTTTTATGATAATGCTGTGTGAAGTGCAGATGATATTTTATTTCTCTTTGCAAAATCTGACCTAACATATTGTCAGACCCACTGATGTACACTCAAATTCAGGCAAGTTCTATAGAACATTGGAAATCCTTTATTTGTTTCCCTAATGTAGATTAAAGGAGCCAACCTTTCTGACCAAAGTAAGATTGAATGGCAATGATCCAGGTAAATGGATACTGGTGAGATGTAAGGAGTATTTAGGTGGGAGTCATTGCTGACCAGGTTCCTACCGCTCCCATATTTAAATTCTACCAACGATACTGTAAAAAAATAAAAGTCAGACCCTTTATATAACTTTTCATGTACAAATTGAAGCAGGTTGAAAATAAAAGATGAAGGCAGGCAAGATCTTACTTATGAAATTCCTGAGTGAGGTCAAAAAGGGAAAAGGTTTATCAATTTCAAAATGTTAATGCAGAAAATATCATGCCAGTGGAAATGATGTGCTACCTGTATATTTCATTTAAAGCTGGCTACACAAAGCCATAAATGCTTTTGAAAATGGGCAGCCGTGTCTTGGGAGATTCCCTTAAAGTAACTACACATTATCAGACTCAAAATCTGCTGCCTGAAGATATGTTGAAAATCAGAATTAATTCAGCATTGTTTTTAGTTTGAATCTAACACTAAACCTTTAATATATTATGGTTAAAAGTAATTCCCTGTTCAATCCTCTTGCTACAAAATCCATACAGGCTATCATTTTAAAGTTACCCAGATTGTAATGATTTACAGAACTGTACAGTAACTGCAAAACGGACATATATTACAGGTTTCAATATCAATTTTCAGCAGCAACTGGCAATAAATATATGCTCTTATTACTATGACATAAGGAGCTTGATTTTCCCACTGCACACTGCAGCTGTAAATTTGGGTGTAAATCCGATGAATTCTTGCCTTTGTCTCAGCTGCTATTCCTCTGATGATGAGGAAAAAACAACAACCTGAATGCATTTCATATATTTTTTTTAACAGATCTTGTTCTAATCGCATCCACGCCTCACAACATAGCTCGTGAAAAAGAAACTGACCGTAGAAACAACTGGCAGCATAGTTGCCTAGCAGAGCAAGAGACCCGGGTTCGATTCTGATCTCAGGTATTGTCTATGTGTGGAGTTTGCACATCCTCTAGGTGACCATATTAGGTTTTCTCCCGCATCCCAAAGATGGTGTGGGTTTGTAGATCGACTGTTCCTCTGTGTATTGCCCCCAATGTGTAGGGAGTGGATGAGATTGTGGGATAACAGAGGACTGGTGTGAACGGGAGATAGACGGGTGGGGTTGTTGACCCGCTGAGTTACTCCAGCTTTTTGTTCTATCTTCGGTTTAAACCAGCATCTGCAGTTCCCTCCTGCACAGTTTGTTGTTCCAGTTTGCAAAACCACAGACACAAAAGTCACATTTACATTTCAATGATATGAATCAACTTGCTTTTGTTCCATGCTTTAGTGAAACTTAAACCTCTTTGTTTTTGCTCCTCAGTAGAAATAGTTGCAATCTGTGTTTAAATGCTTGATATCTGCTGAAGCAAGACAAGGTCACCTTGAACTTAAGACTGGCTTGTCTCAGTTGGTTCTTTATTACTTTATTAAAGCCAAGAAGTCTTTTTTTTCTCCTTTTCAATTATAATATCAACAGTTTTACATTCTGGAAAAGCCTTTTTTAGTGCACTAATTAAATAACACATGCTGGATGCTATTTAAAAGCCTTTAAATTTCATCTGATGTATGATAATGATGCACACTTATATGATCATCCCATGAAGAAGAAAGGTCACATTATAAAATCCTTACATATTAATTATTGCGTCTCCAAAAGATTCCAGCTTGTGACAGAACATAATTATTTATTAACTACTCCAGGTAAGTCCATTTTTTGGTGTGCACGGCAAGCGTTCCAGTCAAAATCCTCACATAATCAATAAAATAGTAAGTCAAGGATTTAAATCACCCTGTCTTGTATTCCCAAGCAAAAACCTGTGGGTAATTTAAAAAGGCTGCTGAATTTTATAGTAAGTGTTTGCCTAACCAAGGTAGATTCTAAACAATAATGACTTTTTAATGTGGATCTGTGATTACAGTGTCATTTTGAAATACAGCAATCTTTGACTGCATTTGAAATTAGAGGGTCTGTGAATTACTACAGTGACATAGATTACCAGAACCCCAAATAAAGTAATCTTCATAAATTCAAATCCAATCTGAAGGCACTTGACAATCTCGACTTGTTGCAAGCAGCTTCATTTAAAGTGCCCATTGTTACATTGTGCAACATGTTTGAGAAGCCTTTGCCTGCATTTCTGTTACTATGTAAACTTGTGACATTAACACCATTTTATTACCCTTTGGTTTTGTTGTGGTGTTTTCCTACCTCCAGTCCCCCCCACCTCTACTTCCAGTCTGAAGAAGGGTTCAAACCGGGAACGTCACCTGTTCCTTTTCCCCAGAGATGTTGCCTGACCCGCTGCGTCACTCCAGCACTTTGTGTCTGCCTTTGTTTAATACAATGTTGCTCTGGGTGAAGGGCTGAGTGAAAGAATCATAAGACTATAAGACATAGGAGCAGAATTAGGCTAGTATGCCCATCAAGTTCATTCCATCATTCAATTGTGGCGGATCTATTTTTCCCTCACAACCCCATTCTCCTACCATCTTCCCATAACCTTTGACGCCCTTACTAATCAAGAACCTATCAATCTATGCTTTAAAAATACCAAACGTCTTGGCCTCCATTTCTGTCTGTGGCATTGAATTCCACAGATTCACCACCCTCCGGCTAAAGAAATTCCTCCTTGCCTCCATTCAAAAGATATGTCCTTTTAATCTAAGGCTGTGCCCTCTGGTCCTCGTCTCTCTCACTTGTGGAACCATGCTCTCTATGTCCACTCTATCCAGGCCTTTCACTATTCGGTACGTTTCACTGAGATCCCGCCTCATTCATAATGCAATCTCATCAGGCGGTGAGATGTTTTTGTCTATGTGTGGTTCATACATTGAGGCAGGTTGGCAAAATGCTCTCTTCCTATTTAATAATCTTGCATCTGATGCCACCATGCACCAAGAAGCCATCCTTCCCAACATGTGTAGCAATAATTGTGAACTGTTAAAACTGCTGCCTCATTCATCACCTCATGACTGCCAGTGTGTGGAATTTATACATTTCAGTTGTGACCATTGGCATTTCCACTGGTGATCTGGTTTCCTCCCTCATATCAAACACGTACAAGTAAGTTAATTGGTGACTGTATCTAATGTTTAGTGAATGCAGTAACCAACTCTACTTCATCCAACGGCAGATCCACACCTTCAATAAACGATTCTGTGCCCACCTGAACTCCATCAAGGACCTTAAACTTGCCCGCCTTCAGGCCACTCCGCGACTCGACCACCTGCAGGCCCCAGGCCCCAACACTGGCCCACGCCACTTGCCCGAACACCACCAGGCTGAGACCCGCGACGCCATCTTTGCCACAAGGAGTAGCACCAGCACTCACCGCCTCCCCGACCAATCTCAGGCCCGGACCACCAAAGACGCCGCCTTCGCCGACCTCCACATGGCCGCTGCCACCGACCTTCACCTACCCACCGATGACGCCAAACCTCACTGCCTCACCAGTAACTCTGACTATCGGCCCCTCACCAATAACGCTGACCCTCACTCCCTCCTCGATTCCTCCGACTATCGCCGCCAAAAGGGACCGCCGAAATTTGCCGCCTCACCAAGTCCTCAAACAAAATCCCCCCACTCGTAACAAGGGCAGAGTCCCCCTTGTATTCACCTTTCACCCTACCAGCCGTCACATACAACAGATAATCCTCCGACATTTTTGCCACCTCCAACGGGATCACACCACTGCCCACATCTTCCCATCTCCGCTCCTTTCGGCTTTCTGCAGAGACCGTTCCCTCCGCAGGAAGTGCTACACTTGTCCTTTACCTCCACCCTCGACTCCATCCAAGGACCTAAGCAGCCTTTCCAGGTGCACCTCCTCCAACCTCACCTATTGCACCCACTGCTCTAGGTGTCAGCTGCTCTACATCGGTGAGACCAAGTGTAGGCTTGGCGATCGCTTCGCCCAACACCTTTGCTCAGTTCGCAATAACCAACCTGATCTCCCGGTGGCTCAGCACTTCAACTCCCCCTCCCATCCCGAATAGACCTCCTTGGTGGAATAAAACTTGGTGAAAAAAAGGTCTTACCTTCCACTACCTGCAACCTCCGGGAACCACCTTCAACTAGCATCGCAACTGGCGTAGACTAAAACATTACCGATTTTTAAAATGGCAACCTATTTTTAGTCGCGGCCGGTTTTGAATTTTTTGAAATAATCGCCGGAACATAGAAGAAGCGTAAACCATTTTCGACCATTAGGGAGACTAATAAAAACCTCCGGGAACCTCCGGGAACCGCATGGAAACCTTGGGTGGGGCGCAAAGTCTCCAGAGGTTTCCGTTCAGGTTTCCTAAGTGGGTCAGGGGCATTTCTCCCTCTTTCCCCTCCCCATCCCATCTCTCTCATAGCCCACTGTCTCCGCCCCTTCCTTTCTTCCTCCCACCTCCACCACCCCCACATCAGTCTGAAGAAGGGTCTCGACCCGAAACGTCACCTATTCCTTCGCTCCAATTGCCTCACCCGCTGAGTTTCTCCAGCATTTTTAACTACCTTTAATGTTTAATGGTGGTAAGTTGCAGAATAATTAATTTGATGATGATAATACTTTATTGTCACATGTACCTAGGTACAGTGAAATTCTTTGTTTTGCATACATATATTATAGATAAGCGCAAAATGAATCTTGAAACGTCTGTAAATATCGTTATTTATCTAGCGGCACAATGGCGCAGCTGGCAGAACCGCTGCCTCACAGTGCCAGTAGATAAGTACAAAAGTGCAACGATTGTGGTGTTATAGTAGACTTCTCCAAGACAGTACACAAACAGTCGCCATGTTTCTGGCGCTCACAAATTTTCAAAGTTTCACCGATCCTCTCCTCCATCCACTGCCTTCTTGAAAACGACCCTTTGTCCATCATCCGCTGCCATCGCCAACCCCCTCCTCCTTCCTCCTCGATCACCGGTGTACATGGTCAAGCAGAAGACGATTTTTGGATGACTAGAGGTGGGAACCCGGTTCCGTGCAGGGAGGGCCAGGCTTGCTCTCCCTGCGAGGTATGGCTGTAGCTTGCCACAAGCTTCTGATTGGCATGGACTCGGTGGGCAGAAGGGCCCGTTTCTTCACTGTATCTCTAAACTAAACTACCAATAACCATGGAACTGTTATATATCATGAGGTAGAAGAAGCACAAAATGCAAAGAGACTCGCTCTGTCTTCTGTGTTTTAAGCAGCAGGGAAATATTAAGAAGCTGGCATATTCTATGCACTGTCATTTCTCGTTTTACATCATGCTGTCATGATGTGTAGGCACAAGAGCTGTTTTCTATTTGTCTGGCAGCATGACTAATGCAGTAACTGTTGACCTGGCTTCAAGTCTTTTATATCAAAGAAAAAGCATGAACTTACATTGGGCCCTGTAAATATAGGTCCAAAAGATGAATTTGCCACTAAACCTGGATAGTTCAGGTTGGGGTTTGTGGAGGATTTCAAAGGAACACACACGAAGCACTAAAGCACTGAACATTCTTGCATTTAATCAGTGGTGCCAATTAAGTAGAGTGAACTGTTTAACGTGGATTTACAATTAGTTTAATCAACTTTCCTAATGAAATCCTTCCATATACGTGGGCGGCGGGACTCTCGTCGCAGCGGCCTCTGCAGTCCGTCTGTCTGTTTTTAATTTTTTGTCTCGTTGAGTGTAGTTAGTGTTTTTCTTTTAGCTGGATATGTAAGTGGGGGTGGGGGGGCGGAGTGGGGGAAACATTTAAAATCTTTTCCCTGTACGGAGGACCCGACCTTTCCTCTGTCGGGTCTCCGTTGCCGTTGGGGCCTAGCACCGTGGAGCGGCCTCCAACCGGACCTGGGGCTCCAGTCGAGGAGCTGCAGACTACTCACCGTCGTGGAGCTGGCCGAGTTCAGAACGGGAGGAGCTGTGGTGGCGCGCTGCTGCGGCCCGACCCCGGAGATTCGAAGGCTCCAGCTGCAGGCCGGTGGACGGTAACACCGGGAGCTCGCGGGTCTCTGGTGGGAGACCGCTTTTCGGAGCTCCAGTGGCGGCAACTTCTACCGCCCGAGTTGCGGGGTTGAAGACGACCTGGAGCGGGGCCTTACATCACCCTGTGCGGCTTTGATGGCCACGGGACTTGCTAGCGCCTGCCGGGGGCTCCAACATCAGGACCCGGAGCGCAGCCTTGCATCGCCCGGCGCGACCTTAATGGCCACGGGACTTATTTATCATCACCCGCCGGGGGCTTTGACTCTGACATCGGGAGGAGAAAGGGGAGTGCAGGGGAGAGATAAGACTTTGCCTTCCATCACAGTGAGGAGGAGATTCACTGTGATGGATGTTTGTGTGAATTGTGTTGTGTCTTGGTTCTTTTCTTGTTTGTATGACTGCAGAAACTAAATTTCGTTTGAACCTCAATGAGGTTCAAATGACAATAAACGGTATTGTATTGTATTGTATTGTATTCCGAAGAAGGGTCCCAATCCGAAACGTCACCTGTTCATTTTCTCCAGAGACGCTGCTGACCCGCTGAGCTACTCCAGCATTTTGTCTCTATCTACGGTGTAAACGAGCATCTGCAGTTTCTTCCTACGCATTTCGTTTCTGAGGATTTTTCTACTAGTTGGAGAGTCTAGGACCAGAGGGAACAGCCTCTGAATAAAAGGATGTACCTTTAAAAGGAGATGAGAAGGAATTTCTTAAGGCAGAGGGTGGAATTCATTGCCACAGACGATTGTGGAGGTTAAGTCATTGGGTATTTTTAAGGCGGAGATTGACCAGAAACTTGATTAGTAAGGGTGTCAAGGGTTATGGGGAGACAGCAGGAGAACGGGGTTGAGAGGAAAAGATTGACTTGTGGAGTGGGCTCGATGGGCCCAATGGCCTACTTCTGCTCTTGTCATTTATGAACTTATGAAAGTGCTGTCGTTGATCAGGGAGCATGTCTGATAGAAAAGGATAGGTGACGTTTTGGGTTGGAACCCTTCACAGCATCATATTCAGCACAAACATTGTGGGCTGAAGCGCCCATTCCTGTGCTGTACTGCTCAATGTCACACGTTCTATAAAATGCACTAATTTTAATAAAGATAAGTGACTATAATGGTTAGTGGTAACAAGAAGTAGTTACTGACTCTGCATTACAGACAGATATTAAGGAATTAAACCCGTCTCCAAATCAGAATTGAGTGTAAAACTAGAGAGTTCTAAAACAGTTCACAATGACATTCTAATATTTACATCTTCCTTAAATCTATATTATTTAAAAAAATCATCATTTAACAGAGTAGAGCCTCTAAAATGTGTGAACCGTGGGAGCATATTTTTAATGCTCTCGCCAAAATTACATGATATTACGTGAATTTCAATCTGAATTATGAAATTACTTTGAAGAAAGGTTTGTTTTTAATTGTTGTGTCCTAAATGGAGAAAATAAATGAAGGGGCCTCTAAACAAGACCTCCAGTCCTTCCTGGAAAGATTTACAGCCTGCTGACACCATATCATAAGTCAACACTGAATAATTGAAAGACTTGTAATTAAGGGCTAATTTAGTATTGATTGTGTCCTGGAGCAAAGGTCTAGTTTCCTCCACTGAAGATGACTATGACTGGGTCCACCAGCCTGTAACAGTGCAATTACAGCAACACCCTATGGCCATGGGGCAGAGAGACTACAGTCCCATCACTTTACATTCCGCAAGTGTTTAAAAGGAAAGGTTTACGAGATTTTCCCAGTAAACTTGTATTCCTTGTCGACGTTTTATTATCGTGTGGTGTGTCTTTGTGCATTAAATGTCATCAGAACTCAATGACACATTTTTGCATTCTGCTGCAGCCTAACATTTCACTGACATTCTCTGAATTACCATTTTCTCTCCTGTGTCATACGATCAATTGAGATAAAATACAGTTGGGCTTTTTTCTTTTTTCTTCCCTGATACTTTGTGCTCTTTCCCGTTGCGCGCTGTGTGTCTGGGAGGCAAATTTGGTTTTGCATCTGAACCTTACAGATCGCTCCCAGGTAATGTTCTTTTTCTTTAAGCTAGTTAATCATCGTGGCATTCAAATCATTGCTTTGTTCCTGGGTGTTTTATGGCATTGTGAACACAAGCATCAGCCAGCCTCACGGGATATCTCTCCTGATCAATACGGGACAGATTTATCAGCATTAGAATTCAAATTGCAGATTCAACTTAAGGAATCTTTTTGGAAAAAAATAGTGGGTTCGATGGATTGGATTCATCAGTCAGAGTATTGAGTATAGAGGTTGGAAGTCATGTTGTAGTTATATAAGATGTTAGTGAGGCCACATTCAGAGTATTGTGTTCAGATCTGGGCACTATGTTACAGGGAAGATGTTGTCAAGCTTGTCAAGGGTGCAAATAAGATTTACAAGGATGTTAGCAGGACTCGAGGGCCTGAGCACAATGGAGAGCTTGAACAGGCTAGGACTTTATTCTTTGGCATGCAGGAGGATGTGGAGTGATCTTCTAGAGCTGTACAAAATCATGAAAGAAATAAATTGGGTAAATGCACACTCTCTTGCTCAGAATAGGGGAACCGAGAACCAGAAGACATAGGTTTAAGGAGAGATGGGAAAGATTTAATAGGAATCTGAGGGGAAACTTTTATAGACAAAATGTAGTGGGTGCATGGAACAAGCTGCCAGAGGAACTATTTGAGGCAGGTACTATCGCAACATTTAAGAAACATTTAAGAAACATTTAGGCAGGTGTATGGATAGGACAGGCTTAGGATAGGTTTAGAGGGATATATGGGCCATATGCAGGCAGGTGGGACCAGTGTAGATGGGGCATGTTGATCAGCATGGGAAAGTTGTGTGGAAGGGCCTGTTTCCACGCTGTGTGGGCCTATGCCTCTATGTTCATAATGCAGAGTGATTATAAATGTTGGTGATGTGATTAACACCAGAGCAGGCAATGAATAGAACATGGAACATGGAACATGGAACATGGACCAGTACAGCACAGGAACGGCTCCTACAGCCCACCATGTCTGTGCCAACCATGATGGGGAGTGGGGAGTGGGGGGGGGGGGGGGGGGGGGGAGCTGGAAGAGAGGGGAGGCAGGACATAATGTGGTGGGTAATAGGCTGATACGGGTGAGGAGGGGGAGGGGAAGGGTGGTTGATAGGCATAAGGAGTCATGGAGCCATACAGCGTGGAAACAGGCCCTTTGGCCCAACTTGCCTATGCTGACCAACACATCCCAACTGCACTGGTCCCTTCTGCATGCTTTAGACGTTATAGATGCAGTGTGGAAACAGGTCCTTCAGCCCAGCAACTCTGCACCGACTAACAATCGCTCCATAACCCTTTACACTCTGACTAATCAGAAATCTGTCAATAAAAATACCCAATCACTTGGCCTCCACAGCCATCTGTGGCAATGAATTCCACAGTCCTTTTATTCTGAGACTTGTTTTTTTTTTAAATATTTCAAAATAGACTTTATTCAAGTAATAAATATTTACAATACATCAACCGTGCGAAAAATCCATCCGACATTTTCGGAGGCTATACAAATTCTTCCATGCAGTCTATATACATTTTTCAAGTTTTTCAAATTTCACTAATCGATCCCCCACCCGTGCCACTCATGTGGCCCACTGGCGTGGGATACCTTCCGTTATTTTGAGGGGCGTCTCCACCATACTGTGCCCCCCATGTCCAGCAGCGGAAGGACCTTAGACTGTGGCCCTCCCCCACCGAGCCTTGGCGCTGGCTGCACCGAGTTTCAGTGCGTCCCTCAGCATGTACTCCTGCAGTCTGCAGTGGGCCAGTCGGCAACATTCCCCGACGGACATTTCGCTCTGCTGGGTGGTGAACAAAGCTCGGGCAGACCAGAGAGCGTCTTTCACCGAGTTGATGACCCTCCAGCAGCACTTGATGTCAGTCTCTGAATGTGTCCCTGGGAACAGTCCGTAAATCACAGAGCCTCTGTGACGGAGCTGTTTGGAATAAAGCGTACCAGGGACCCTTGCATTTTTCTCCAGACTCTTTGGGCAAATCCACACTCTGCAAAGAGTTGGGCAACCGTCTCCACTCCATAGCAGCCCGTCCCGAGGGCAGCGTGCGCTGGTAGTGAGGTTCCAACGGTGCAGGAAGGATCTGATTGGGAGGGCTCCCCTCACCGCCAGCCAAGCCAGGACTTGGTGCTTGTTGGTGAGTTCTGGCGATGAAGCATTTTGCCAGACAAGCTGGGTAGTCTGCTCAGGGAACCACGCCACCGGGTCCATCGAGTCCTTTCCCTGCAGTGCCTGCAGGACATTCTGTGCTGACCACTGCCCAATGGACATGTGGTCAAACGTGTTGGTCCGGAAGAACCTTTCCACAGAGGACAGATGGGGCGGCAGTGTCCAGCTGACTGGCACCTTGCGTGGCATCTGCGCCAGGCCCATCCTTCGCAACACCGGGGACAGGTAGAACCTCAGCAAGTAGTGACACTTGGTGCCCACATGCCTTGGCTCTACACTCCGCCTGATGCAGCCACACACGAAGGTGGTCATCAGGATGAGGGCGACGTTGGGCACGCTTTTACCCCCGTTGTCTGCTGACTTGTACATTGTGGCCCGTCGCACCCGGTTCATCCTCGACCCCCAGATGAACTGGAAGACGGCCCGGGTGATCCCTGTGGCGTAGGAAGGAGGGACAGGCCACACCTGTGCCAAGTACAGCAGGCCCGAGAGCACCTCACACCTGATGACCAAATTCTTTCCCGTTATGGAGAGGGAGCGTTGCCTCCACGACTCCAGCTTCTTCCCCACCCTGGCTATCCGCTCCAGCCAATTCTTGTTACACGCCTCAGCCCCCCCGGACCAGATCCCCAGCACCTTCAAGAAGTCAGGCTTGATGGTGAAGGGGACGGAAGATCTGTCGGGCCAGTTGCCAAAGAGCATGGCCTTGCTCTTCCTGCGGTTCACCCTGGCTCCCGTGGCCAACTCAAACTGGTCGCAGATACTAATCAGTCTGCGGACCGACCCTGGATCCGAGCAGAAGACAGCGACATCGTCCATGTACAGGGAGGTCTTTACTTGAATGCCCCCACTGCCGGGCAGTGTCACTCCTCTAATGCTCGCATCCTTCCTGATGGATTCGGCAAAGGGTTCAATACAGCAGACAAACAAGACAGGAGAGAGAGGGCAACCCTGCCTGACTCCAGACCTTACAGGGAAACTGTCTGATTCCCACCCATTGATTTGGACTGCACTACGGATGTCGGTGTAGAGCAGATTGATCCAATTCCTGATTCCCTCCCCAAAACCCATTTTGGAGAGCACGTCCCTCATGTACGTGTGCGAAATCCTGTCAAAGGCCTTCTCCTGGTCCAAGCTGACTAGGCAGGCATCCACCCGTCTGTCCTGCACGTAGGCGATGGTATCTCTCAGCAGCGCTAGGCTGTCTGAGATTTTCCTGCCAGGTACAGCACAAGTTTGGTCCGGGTGGATCACCTGTCCCAGAGCAGACTTGACCCGGTTGGCGATGGCCTTAGACAGGATCTTGTAGTCTACATTCAAGAGTGTTATGGGTCTCCAATTCTTTATGTCCTTCATCTCCCCCTTCTGCTTGTAGATTAGGGTGATGTTGCCTTTCCTCATGGAATCTGACATGTTACCAGCTAGAAGCATGTCGTTGTACACTTCTAGCAGGTCCGGGCCCATCCAGTCCCACAGAGCCGAATACAACTCGGCCGGTAAGCCATCGCTTCCGGGAGTTTTACTCAAGTCAAAGGAACGGATGGAGCCAGTCAGCTCCTCTAGGGTCAGTGGTTGGTCCAGACTCTCCCGCTTGCTGTCCTCCAAGACCTCCGTGATCGAGGACAGGAAGTTCTGGGAGGAGGTACTGTCTATAGCCTTTCGGTCATACAAATCTGTGTAAAAGGATTTGCAGATCCTCAGCATGTCTGTGTGTGAGGATACTACCGAGCCGTCCATCTCCCTAAGGCTGTTCATCACAGAGCTCCCCCTGTGAACCTTATGGAAGAAGAAACGTGAGCACGTCTCATCCTGCTCCACATGGCGGACCCTGGATCGGAAGATGATCTTGGAGGATTCAGAGGTAAAGAGCCGAGCTTGCCGGTCCTTCACGTCTCTAAGTTCCTCCTTCACATCCACCCCTCTCGACTGCAGAAGGAGCAGTTGTTGCAAATCTGTCTGGAGTTGGCACAATTCCCTCTGACTCTGTTTTGCTCTCTGAACCCCTTTACTTATGAAGAACCTCTTAATGTTCTCCTTGGTTGATTCCCACCAGAGTGTGGGGGAGTCAAAGAGGGGCTTCACCGTTCTCCAACATGCGTAGTCCCTCTTTAGCTCCTCGATGTTCTCTGTGGTCAACAGCTTCATGTTTAATTTCCACGTCCCTCTGCCTGCCTTCCGGTCCTCCTGTAGGTGACAAGAAGCCTGAAGGAGGCAGTGGTCGGAGAAGAACACCGGCGTGAGGTCAGTGTGTCTCACCGTGACGGCCTTCGTCGTGAAGACAAAGTCTATCCGAGATCGGGCTAAACCGTCTGATCTCGACCAGGTGAACCGTGGCTGGGACCCGCCTGCAGGGTCGCTGAAGGCATCGCGCAGCTTTGCATCTTTTACCATATCCCTCAGGAACTTGGACGTGCTGTCCAGTCTGCTGTCGGCACTGCGGGATCATCCAGCCGCATCAATGATGCAGTTGAAGTCACCGGCCAGAACGAGCTGCCGGGAAGTGGCCAGCAGCACTGGGAGCTGCTGGAGAACGGCCAGCCGCTCGCTCTGCGTGGGTGAGGCATACACATTAATCAGCCGGAGCGGAGAGCCACGGTACATAACATCCACCACAAGGAGCCGCCCCCCCCAACCACCTCCCTAACCTCATTGATGGCGAAGTTCCCTCCCCGCAGCAAAATCCCCAGGCCGGAAGCACGACAGTCATTGCCCCCCGACCACACCGACAGTCCGTGGGGCCACCATCGCGACCACCTCCGATAGCAGCGGAGATGTGGCAGCCCGCACTCCTGAAGAAAAGTCACATCTGCCTTGACCTTGGCCAGGTACTGTAAGGCGTTCACACATCGCGCAGTGCTCTTTATACTGCGCACGTTTAAAGATGCCAGTTTGAGCTCCATTGTCTTTAGAGTCACTGACCATTTTCATGTCCCCTCATTCCCACCGTTTCGGTGAATTGCCTCAGCTTTCCTGGGCTCAGGAATCCAGCGATGAGGTGGGTTTCTGGTGGCGCAACCAATGGTGTCGTTGAGGGGGGCCTTCTCGTTTCAGGTCTAGTTTCCTCCACTGAAGATGACTATGAGTGGGTCCACCAGCCTGTAACAGTGCAATTACAGCAACACCCTATGGCCATGGGGACGAGAGACTACAGTCCCATCACTTTACATTCTGCAAGTGTTTAAAAAGAAAGGTTTACGAGATTTTTTAGTAAACTTGTATTCCTCGTCGATGTTTTATTATCGTGTGGTGTGTCTTTGTGCATTAAATGTCATCAGAGCCATACAGCGTGTAAACAGGCCCTTTGGCCCAACTTGCCTATATGCCCTCTGGTCCTAGACTCTCCCACTAGTGGAAATATCCCCTCCACATCCGCATGGTCATCCAAAGTGGGGTGCGTCGGGTACGACGGCACCCCCCTTTTCCCCCCAGAGTAAGAAAAAATCCCGAGGGGGAAAAAAATCGGAATAAAAAATCGGAAAAATAAAAATCAGCATTTCCACTTTGTCGCAAAAGCGCCCGAAATTCTGCTTCTGGCCGCTGCATGATTTGGGAGAAAAAAATGCGATCATCCACGCCTGCACAGTTGGGGAAGCAACGCAAAATGACGCCGTCTCTCCGCACGTGCGCTGTGGGCACAGGCGGGATCAGACTGCCATTTGCAGTCCACACATTGAGCTCGATGCCTCGTGTCGTCTACTCCAGGTAAGTAGTGGAATATTGCATTGCAGGAGGGGGAGTCTGTTTTTCATCCTCGATTCAAACTACCCATGAGGGGGTCTAATCTGGCCCGTGGGATAAGAGAGTGCCCATTTCTCCGGGCCAGGGGGGATGGTGCGTTGTGCGGTGTGCGGGGTGCGGTGTTTGTCCGCCTGGTCCAGCATCTCAATCCGCGGTGTCGGAGCCTCACCAACGGCCAGCCTGGCGACCAGGAGACCGTTCTCCCGTCGCCGGACGGGGGTGGCTGAATCTGAACCTAGTGGCTGGAACCCCAACACCAGACGCTGCTGTGGCGGGGCCCGTTCCCCTCACCTCCCCTGCCACCAGGGCCCAAGCCATCTTCCCCCCCACACCACCCCCACTGGACCCCCGCTGGGCCCACGCCACCCCCACTGGGCCCACGCCACCCCCATCACCCCCCTGCCCACTGGGCGCCTGCTGGGCTCGCGCCACCGTCATTTTTGCCCCCCCGTCAGAAAGAGGGGGGGATGTGGGAGGGGGAAAGAGAGAGGGGAATGGAGAGGAGAGAGAGATGGGGGAGGGAAGAGGGAAAGGGGGATTATATTTAGTGAGATTGCAAAATTAAGGTAGGTTTTAGAGCTATTATATTTTCTCCTCCATATGAATAATTTTAAACAATATCAAATAATATCAAACAATTGGAACTGCTTTCTTTTCCTCGATAACAATACTAAAAAATATGAATTCCATAGTTCGTGACATAAATATACATTTTAATGGGATCATTAGATTCAGATGTAACATTTCCATTTCGAGAATGGGGGGGGGGGCAAATATGCGTCAAGCCGATAGCCTAATCGTTAAAGAGTTAAAAGATAGCCTAATCGATAAAGAGCTGAGAAGGGGAATCAGAGCTGCCAAGGAAAGGTACTCTGAGAACCTTTGATGAGCAAGTTCTCAGCTAGTGACTCTTCTTCAGTTTGGAAAGGCATGCAAGAAATCACCAGCTATAAGAGGAAAGCCCACCGCTCTTTGGACAATCGTCAGCTGACGAACGACCTGAATGAGTTTTACTGCAGGTTTGAAAATCAGAAACGTAACCCTGGTACCCCCTCCCCAACAAACACAGCAAGACCTCAGTCTGCAAAGAATGGACACTGCACCCTCTCCTTCCCATTCACCAGTTCACACCTACTTAAGGCAAGACTCCAGTATGAAAAGAGTGGACCCTTTCCCACATCAACCAACACTTCACACCCAATTACTCAATTTTAACCAGTCCCTGCAAATATGTCCCTGCCTGCTTCAAATTCTCCACTATTGTCCCTGTACCCAAAAAGGTAAGGATTACTGATCTTAATGACTACAGGCTTGTCGCACTGACCTCTGTAGTCATGAAGACCGTTGAAAGGCTTTTGCTGGCCAAGCTGAAAAATATCACAATCCCTCTGCTGGACACTCTGCATTTTGCATATTGGGCAATAGATCTGTGGATGACGCAGTCAATCTGGCCTGCATTTCATCCTCCAGCACCTAGACTGCCAGGGGACCTATGCGAGGATTTTGTTTGTTCATTTTAGCTCTGCATTCAGCACCATTGTGCAAGAGCTACTACGCTCCAAATTTTCTGAGTTGACTGTGCCTGAACCCCTCTGTCGGTGGATCACCAGCTTTCTGACAGACAGGAAGCAACATAGAAACATTAGAAACATAGAAATTAGGTGCAGGAGTAGGCCATTCGGCCCTTTGAGCCTGCACCGCCATTCAATATGATCATGGCTGATCATCCAACTCAGTATCTCGTACCTGCCTTCTCTCCATACCCTCTGATCCCCTTAGCCACAAGGGCCACATCGAACTCCCTCTTAAATATAGCCAATGAACTGGCCTCAACTACCCTCTGTGGCAGAGAGTTCCAGAGACCCACTCTCAGTGTGAAAAAAGTCCTTCTCATCTCGGTCCTAAAGGATTTCCCCCTTATCCTTAAGCTGTGACCCCTTGTCCTGGACCTCCCCAACATCGGGAACAATATTACTGCATCTAGCCTCTCCAACCCCTTAAGAATTTTGTACGTTTCTATAAGATCCCCTCTCAATCTCCTAAATTCTAGAGTATAAACCGAGTCTATGCAGTCTTTGTTCATAAGACAGTCCTGACATCCCAGGAATCAGTCTGGTGATCCTTCTCCGCACTCCCTCTATGGCAATAATGTCCTTCCTCAGATTTGGAGACCAGAACTGTACACAATACTCTAGGTGTGGTCTCACCAAGACCCTATACAACTGAAGTAGAACCTCCCTGCTCCTATACTCAAATTCTTTTGCTATGAAAGCTAACATACCATTCGCTTTCTTCACTGCCTGCTGCACCTGCATGCCTACTTTCAATGACTGGTGTACCATGACACCCAGGTCGCGCTGCATTGCCCCTTTTCCTAATTGGCCACCATTTAGATAATAGTCTGCTTTCCTATTTTTGCCACCAAAGTGGATAACCTCACATTTATCCACATTATACTGCATCTGCCAAACATTTGCCCACTCACCCAGCCTATCCAAGTCACCTTGCAGTCTCCTAGCATCCTCCTCACAGCTAACACTGCACCCCAGCTTAGTGTCATCCGCAAACTTGGAGATATGGGCGGGCGCGACTCACGTTGCAGCGGCCCCTACAGCCTGTCTGTCTTTTTTTTATTTTTTGTCTAGTTAAATGTAGTTGTTCGTGTTTTTTTTTGTATTGTTTGTAACTGTGTATATGTGGGGGGTGGGGGGGGGAAGAGGGGGAAACTTTTAAATCTCTTCCCTGCACGGGAGACCCGACTTTTTCCCTGTCGGGTCTCCGTTGTTGTTGGGGCCTAGCACCATGGAGCGGCCTCCGACCGAGACGACCTGGGTGCTCCATTCACGGAGCTGCGGACTCACCGTCATGGGGCTGGCTGGCCTCGGAGCGTGGGGAGCGGTGGTGGCTCGCCGCTGCGGCCCGACTCTGGAGCTTCAGCTCCAGCTGCAGACCGGTGGACTATCGGGAGCTCGCGGGTCCGGGTGGGAGACCGCTCTCCGGAGCTCCCGCAACACAACATCTCCAGCTCGTGTCGCGGGGTTGGAGCGACCTGGAGCGGGGCCGTACATCGCCCGGCGCGGCTTTCATGGCCGCGGGACACTCCAGCGCCCGCCGGGGGCTCCAACTGTGACCTTTGGGCCTAGAGCGGGGCCGTACATCGCCTGGCGCTACCTCAAAGGCCGTGGAACTTAACACCGCCCGCCTGCAGCTTCGACCTCGGGAGTGAGATGGTGCGGGGGAGAGAGAAGACTTTGCCTTCCATCACAGTGAGGATGAGATTCACTGTGATGGATGTTTGTGTGAATTGAATTGTCTGTGTATTTTTTTTTATGATTTATGTATGGCATGTAGAAACGGAGTTTCGTTCGAGCCTCTCTGAGGTTCGAATGACAAATAATAAAATCAAATCAAATCAAATCAAATATTGCCTTCAATTCCCTCAGCCAGATCATTAATGTATATTGTAAATAGCTGGGGTCCCAGCACTGAGCCTTGCGGTACCCCACTAGTCACTGCCTGCCATTGTGAAAACGACCCGTTTACTCCTACTCTTTGCTTCCGGTTTGCCAGCCAGTTCTCTATCCACATCAATACTGAACCCCCAATGCCATATGCTTTAAGTTTATCTACTAATCTCTTATGTGGGACCTTGTCGAAAGCCTTCTGGAAGTCCAGATACACCACATCCACTGGTTCTCCCCTATCCACGCTACTAGTTACATCCTGGAAAAATTCCACAAGATTCGTCAGACATGATTTACCTTTCATAAATCCATGTTGACTTCGTCCAATGATTTCACCACTTTCCAAATGTGCTGCTATCCCATCTTTAATAACTGACTTTAGCAGTTTCCCCACTACCGATGTTAGACTAACTGATCTGTAATTCCCCGTTTTCTCTCTCCCCCCTTCTTAAAAAGAGGAGTTACGTTTGCTACCCACCAATCCTCAGGAACTACTCCAGAATCTAAAGAGTTTTGAAAGATTATCACTAATCCATCTACTATTTCCGGAGCTACTTCCTTAAGTACTCTGGGATGCAGCCTATCTGGCCCTGGGGATTTATCGGCCTTTAATTGATTCAATTTACCCAACATGACTTCCCGACTAACCTGGATTTCACTCAAGTCCTCCTTTAACCGCGGTCCCCTGCTATTTCCAGCAGATTATTTATGTCTTCCTTAGTGAAGACGGAACCAAAGTAGTTATTCAATTGGTCCGCCATATCCTTGTTCCCCATGATCAACTCACCTGTTTCTGACTGCAAGGGACCTACATTTGTTTTAACTAATCTCTTTCTCTTCACATATCTATAAAAACCTTTGCAGTCAGTTTTTATGTTCCTGCCAGTTTTCTTTCATAATCTATTTTTCCTTTCCTAATCAAGCCCTTTGTCCTCCTCTGCTGGTCTCTGAATTTCTCCCAGTCCTCTGGTATGCTGCTTTTTCTGGCTACTTTGTACGCATCATCCTTTGCTTTCATACTATCCCTGATTTCCCTTGTTATCCACGGATGCACTACCTTCCCTGATCTATTCTTTTGCCAAACTGGGATGAATTTTTCTAGTTCGTCCATGCAGTCTTTAAATGTCTTCCATTGCGTATCCACCGTCAACCCTTTTAGAATTGATTGCCAGTCAATCTTGGCCAATTCACGTCTCATACCCTTAAAGTTACCTTTCCTTAAGTTCAGAACCATTGTTTCTGAATTAACAATGTCACTCTCCATCCTAATGAAGAACTCGACCATATTATGGTCACTCTTGCCCAAGGGGGCACGCACAATAAGACTGCTAACTAACCCTTCCTCATTACTCAATACTCAGTCTAAAATAGCTTGCTCTCTCGTTGGTTCCTCTACATGTTGATTTAGATAACTATCCCGCATACTTTCCAAAAAATCCTCTTCCTCAGCGCCCCAGCCAATTTGATTCACCCAATCTATATGTAGATTGAAGTCACCCATTATAACTGTTTTGCCTTTGTCGCACGCATTTCTAATTTCCTGTTTTATGCCATCCCCAACTTCACTACTACTGTTAGGTGGCCTGTACACAACTCCCACTAGCGTTTTCTGCCCCTTAGTGTTTCGCAGCTCTACCCATACCGATTCCACATGCTCCAAGCTAATATCCTTCCTTTCCATTGCATTAATCTATAACCAGCAATGCTACCCCACCTCCTTTTCCTTTCTCTCTATCCCTCCTGAATATTGAATATCCCTGGATGTTCAGCTCCCAGCCTACGTCACCCTGGAGCCATGTCTCCGTGATCCCAACTATATCATACTCATTAATAGCTATCTGCACGTTCAACTCACCCACCTTATTGCAAATACTCCTTGCATTGAGACACAAAGCCTTCAGGCTTGTTTTTACAACGCTCTTACCCCTTATACAATTTTGTTGAGAAGTGGCCTTTTTGATTTTTGCCCTGGTTTTGTCTGCCTGCCACTTTTACTTTCCACCTTGCTCCCTATTGCTTCTACCCTCGTTTTACACCCACCTGCCTCTCTGCTCTTGTACCCATCCTCCTGCCACATTAGTTTAAATCCTCCCCGACAGCACTAGCAAACACTCCCCCAAGGACATTGGTTCCATTCCAGCCCAGGTGCAGACCGTCCTGTTTGTACTGGTCCCACCTCCCCCAGAAATGTTTCCAGTGCCCTAAAAATTTGAATCCCTCTCCCTTGCACCATTTTTCAAGCCACGTATTCATCTGCAATATCCTCCTATTTCTACTCTGACTGGCCCGTGGTACTGGTAATCCAGAGATTATTACCTTTGAGGTCCTACTTTTGAGTTTATCTCCTAGCTCCCTAAATTCACCTTGTAGGACCTCATCCCTTTTTTTACCTATATCGTTGGTGCCAATATGCACCACAACAGCTGGCTGTTCACCCTCCCCCTCCAGAATGTTCTGCAGCCGTTCAGTGACATCCCTGACCTTTGCACCAGGGAGACAACATACCATCCTGGAGTCTCGTTTGCGGCCGCAGAAACGCCTATCTGTTCCCCTGACAATTGAATCCCCTATTACTATTGCCCTTCCCCTCTTTTTTCCCCCATCATGTGCTGCAGAACCACCCATGGTGCCATGAACTTGGCTGCTGCTGCATTCCCCTGATGAGCCATCTCCCTCAACAGTATCCAAAATGGTAAACCTGTTTAGGAGGGAGATGACCGCAGGGGACTCCTGCACTACCTGCCTACTGCTTTGCTGGCTATTGGCCACCCGCTCCCTTTCTGTCCTCTTACCTTTTACCTGTGGTGTGACCAACTCACTGTACGTGCTATCCACGACTTTCTCTGCATCGTGGATGCTCCAGTATGAATCCAGCCGCAGCTCCAATCGTTCAATGCAGTCTGCCAGGAGCTGCAGCTGGACACACTTCCTGCAAATGTAGTCACCAGGGACACCGACAATATCCCTGATCTCCCACATGTTGCAGGCTGAGCAAACCATGGGGCCAATCTCCACTGACATATCTTACTCCCAAATTACTCTGTATTAAATATAATGTGAGACGGGAAAGTATATCTCGGACCCGCAAACGCTCAGCATAGGAGCACCACAAGATGCGTACTCTCCCCTCTCCTCTACTCCCGCCACATCAATGACTGCACCTCCACAGACACCTTTGTCAAGCTTCTCAAGTTTGCGGATGACACAACCCTGATTGGACTGATCCAGGATGGGGATATCTGTACTCTTTTCAGTTTGACATCTTTCCTATAACATGGTGCCCAGAACTGAACACAATATTCTAAATGCGGTCTCACCAATGTCTTATACAACTGCAACATGCCTCCCAACTTCTATACTCAATACTCTGACTGATGAAGGCCAAAGTGCCAAAATACGTTTTGACCACCTGATATACCTGCGACACGACCTTCAATGAACCACGCAACCATCAACCATTCCTCTGCGCACCTGGCTAATTGATCCAGATCCTGCTGCAATCTTTCACAACCATCTTCACTATATGCAAAACCATTCACTCACAAAAACTTGCTAATCTTGCCCTGTTCTGTGACGTTTCACAGAATGCTGGAGTAACTCAGCGGGTCAGGCTGAGTTTAGAGGTTGGGAGGTCATGTTGCAGTTGCATAAGGAGATGGTGAGGCCGCATTCAGAATATTGTTTTCAGTTCTGGGCACCATGTTATAGGAAAGATGTCATCAAACTGGAAAGGGTACAGTGAAGATTTACGAGGATGTTGCCAGGACTAGAGGGCCAGAGCTCTAGGGAGAGGTTGAGTAGGCTGGGACTCTATTTCATGGAGCACAGGAGGATAAGGGATGATCTAATAGAGGTGTATAAAATCATGATTTGAATAGATATGGTTGAGTCTTTTGCCCAGAGTAGGTGAATTGAGGAGCAGAGGACATAAGTTTAAGGTGAAGGGCAAAAGATTTAATAGGAACCTGAGGGGTATGTTTTTCACACAAAGGGTAGTAGATATATGGAACAAGCTGCCAGAGGAAGTAGTTGAGGCGGGGACTATTGCAATATTTAAGAAACAGTTGGACAGGTACATGGAAAGGACAGGTTCTGCGGGATATGGATCAAACGTGGGCAGGTGGGACTAGTGCAGATGGGACATGATGGGCTGAAGGGCCTGTTTCCACACTGTATCACTCTATCTATCTTTCCCTCTCAAACCCATTCTCCTGCCTTCTCCCCATTACCTTTGACACCCGTATCAATCAAGAATCTATCAATCTCCTCCTGAAAATTGACTTTGGAGGTCCATTGACTTGACCTCCACAGCTGTCTGTGGCAATGAATTCCACAGTTCACCACCCTCTGACGTAAGAAATTTCTGCTCATCTCCTTCCTAAACGAATGTCTTTTAATTCCGAGGCTGTGGCCACTGGTCCTAGACTCTCCCACTAGTGAAAACATCGTCTCCACATCCACTCCATCCAGGTTCTTACCAGGCTGGGATAGATGGCAACAGCTTCACAACATGTCCCAAAGCTTGTGTCCTGTCCTGCATCACCCAAGGCAGCAGATACGTTATAGGAGAGGGCAAGAACCGTAACAAAGTAGCTCACGATGGTTTGGGTAACATTCAGGAATGTCTATGCATGTCACATCATGAATATTACTGGAGAACGGTCTTGACCCGAAATATAATCTATACCTTTTCTCCAGAGATGCTGCCTGACTCACTGAGTTACTCCAGCACTTTGTGACATGTCATCTATCCATGTTCTCCAGAGATGCTGCCTGACACGCTGAGTTACTCCAGCACTCTGTGAAACGTCGCCTATTCATAGTCTCCGCAGATGCTGCTTGACCCACTGAGTTACTCCAGCATTTTGTGTCTATTTTCCCTTCATACATCTGCCCAAGCCCACTCTCCCCCCTCCTTTCCATGTTCCTTTCCACCCATAAACCTCTCTCTGCCGTTACATTTCACTCCTCTTTCAAATCTGCTCTACTTATCTACATGCTTTTTCTTCTTAACTTTTTAGTCATAGAATGATGCAGTGTGGAAACAGGCTCTTCAGCCCAACTTGCCCACACCGACCAACATGTCCCATCTAAACTAGTCCCACTCACACGTGTTTGGCCCATATCCATCTAAATCTGTCCTATCCATGTATGTGTCCAAATGTCTCTTAAACATTAGGATAGTCCCAGCCTTAACTATCTCCTCTGGCAGTTCGTTCCATACACCCAGCACCCTTTGTGTAAAAAAACTTCCTGTTAATTTCTGAAATATTGGTCATAAATTTGGAGCAAAAATTCTCCAAAATAAGACTCAAAATGAATCAGAGAGCATCTAAAACCCCAGAGCTTCCTTAAGCGGGCCCTGGACCCTGGCATCGAGGGAATTCACGCTTTGCGCTGGTGATGTGTGCAGTGTGCACATTATTTCACATTAAATTTGTTGTAATCCTGTCATGCCACCCCCCTTTTTGGAAAGCTTCGTACGGGCCTGCATCCACTCTATCAAGGCCTTTGCCAGCCAGAATGTGAATTTTGATCTCAAACCTCAGACTATGATGACGATAAATGTCAAAATACTTTACCTGGTTGCTCCCCCTGAGTTACTCCAGCATTTTGTGACTATCTTTGGTGTAAACTAGCATTTGCAGTTCCTTCCTACACAAAATATTTTACTGACAGCTCCAGATATCTACAAAAATAATTAAGGACACATCGCAGATTAGGGTTGGCTGCTGTGGTCTGCCTTCAGTCATATTTATTCCTTCTTCCTTCAGCTCAAAATAGGTTCCCATCAAGTTGTAGGCCAAGTTGTAGACTTGTCCCACCCCGGTCATTCCTTCTTTTCCCCGCTCCTGTCTGGCAGGAGGTACAGCAGCTTGAGAGCACGCACATCCAGACTAAGAAACAGCTTCTTTTCCTCGGCTCCTGAACAGTCCTTCCATAAGCTAGGATACTGTCTGATTCACTTCATCCCCATTGTGGAAATTGGACTTTGTCTATGAAGCTGATGCACTACAATGTTGAGAACTATATTCTGCACTCTGTAACTTCCCCTAATTGTTAGTTCAAGATAAAGTCCAGCAAAGTCCAATTAACGATAGCTTGAAGGTTTCCAGATGCTCTGGGTTTCCGCCCACACTCCAAAGACGCTCAGGGTTGTAGGTTAATTGGCTTCGCTAAATTTGTAAGTTGTCACTAGTGTATAGAATAGTGCTTGTATACAGGATGATCGCTGGTCGGCATGGGCTGAAGGAGCTGTTCCCGTGCTGTATCTCTAAAGCACTAAAGTGGTAGTATTTGTAAAGCATGTGATTTGGTGACTAATTGTAAAGGCTTTACAATTACACGCATTTGAGTATTAATTGACCTTGATATTTTTCTTCACTTTCTTTACATTTTGGTACAGTTTGGCAGTGATTTTTAAATATTCTTTTATTATTCTTTGGGAAAATGGGCTTTTCATTGGTTATTAAAAAATCATGTGATTCCTGTCTCTATGATATGCAACCAGATTGAAATTGGAAATATTAATACAGAATGTCTATTGCAGCATGGAGTTTTATCAGCGAAGCAAAATAAAAACTTGTCTTTCCCAGAAGGATTTTGGATGATTTGTTTTGGTCTTTTAAATCAGTTTTGTCGATATTGTTAGCATTTTCGAAGATGATTAATTGAAATAACTCGTAATAAATTGCGATTTAATTTGTTGGTTTCTTTGTCAAATTAATGTGTTTTGGCAGTTAATATGCTTACATTCATTTAAAGTAAAATAAGTTATATTGCAAATTAACTTCACTTTATAAAGAAGAGGCAGTAAGACAAATCAACATGTCCCCTCTTTCCTAATGGGCCGGTCCCACTTAGGCATTTTTCAGCGGACGGTCGCCTGAAAACCTGCGACTGGAACGGCGACTGTCAGAGTGGAACACACACACACACACACATCGCTTCCTTCACCAGCCCGTTATGCAGGCGAGGGACAGGGCCAGTGGGGGGAGCACTGTCTAAAAAATTCACATGGTGCAAAGCCAAGGTGATACAGACACACACTGCGATGAACAGGAAGGTTGGCGCTGCAATTAAGACGGCTAAAGCACAGTCCTTTAAAAGAGGGGGGGAGGAGGGGGGAGAAGGAGTGGAGACAACTTTTAAGAAGCCAGAGATACACGGCTGTGAAGCTCGGCAGACATTTAACATTACCAGTCGGTTATCCTTGGTTCCGAAAACTACTGCTTACCTTTTTTTTCCCAATGACCCAATGAAATTCACCGGTCAGCACCGGCTACACCCTACGAGAACCTCCGAGAATCTTTGACCTCCTGGGAACCCACCAGGACCTCCTGGCGACCCACCTACAGCACGAGAATTCTCGCTGCTCTCCATGGCGGCTTCATTCTAGTCGCCGCTAATTTTTCAACATGTTGAAAGATTTGCGGCGACCATAATGAGGCCGCGACTAGTTCCCAGAATGCAGAACTCTGCGCGACCATGAAGGCGACTCCCCGGCAACCACCCGCGAACATGTGGCAACCATGTGACAACTGCATAGGCTCCTGCAGTCGCCTAAACAGTTGCCTAAGTGGGACAGGCCTATAACTGTAAAGAAGCTAAGAATTCTCAGGTGCTGTTCAGCTTACTTTAGAGATACTGCGCGGAAATAGGCCATTCGGCCCACCAAGTTCACGCCGACCATCGATCACCTGTACACTAGTTCCATGTTATCCTACTTTTGCATCCTACACACTAGGCACAATTTACCTTCTGAAAGCCGAGAGAGAGGTGGGGCAGGACAATTTATAGAAGCCAATTAACCTACAGACCTGTACATCTTTGCAGTGTGGTAGGAAACCTGAGCACCCGGTGGAAATCCACGCGGTCACAGAGAGAACTTACAAATTCCACACACAAACAGCACCCGAGGTCAGAATCAAACCCGGGTCTCTGGCACTGTGAGGAGGCAGCAGCTCTACCACTGTGCCACTATGCCATCATATTTTGAAGCTCAGTTAATTAATATTTCAAAAGATGTGTAGTACCATTCCAGAGTCATTTTAAACTAAATTGTACTAACAATGTGGTTCAAGGAATATTTGAAATGAAACAGGAACAAAATGAAAGTGTAACACTGATTTGTTGCCAAAATTGAAATGTGTAATTCATGCCACCAATGGATCAGAAAATTCTGCATTTCCAGCTTGGCCTTTCTCACTGTCAAGTTCCTGCCAAAATTAAATTCATGAGTGATCATGAGGCAAATCTAAAAATACATAATTTGGGGCCTTATATTTCAGCTGTATTAAATTAAATAAAACATGCAATGACAGGTGAACTATTCAACAGAAAGACAGGGATAAAGATTAAATTCCTGTTTCCTTCTCGCATCTAATCGGCTTACCTATTGCTGATTTCCTTCAGACCTTTCACTAGTTTATTTGCTTGGTGAAGGACTCAATTCCCTCAGTTGTTGAGATTTACATTTTAGTGGTTTCTCAAGAGATCTATCCCCAAGGAACTATAGATAACGGTACATTGCTTTCATGGTTAGGATAAGAAGAATAAAATAACTGGGCAGCTACAAAATTTCTTTATTCTTCATTCAAATACTGCAATGATATTTTTTGGAAGGCCCTTTCCTATTCTTTCCTGTTTAGTATAGGTTAGTTTAGAGATACAGCATGGAAACTAAGTCCGCGCCCACCAGCGATCTCCACACACTAACACTATCCTACACACACTAGGGATAGTTCTTACATTTATACCAAGTCAATTAACCTACAAATCTGTAGGTCTTTGGAGTGTAGGAGGAAACTGGAACACCCGGAGAAAACCCACGCAGGTCACGGGGAGAATGTAAAAACGACACCCAGGCAGCAGCCGTGGTCGGGGTAAAACCTGGGTCTCTGGCCCTGTGAAGCAGCAATTATACCGCTGTGCCACCCTGCTGCCCTTTCTGTGTAGGAACGAACTGCAGATGCTGGTTTACAAAGATAGACACAAATTGCTGGTGTAACTCAGCGGGTCAGGCAGCATCTCTGGAGAAAAGGAATAGGTGACGTTTCGGTCGTGACCCTTCTTCAGAATGAGAGTCAGGGGAGAGGGAAACTAGAGGTAAGAAAAGGTACAGAACAAATCAGAGCCGGCACCGATGGCCAATGAGCCCACAATAGTCCATTGTTGGTTGTGGAGGAGGTGATAATGAAGGGATACGAACAGTGAAACTAGCAGGATGACTAGGGGAGTTATGGAGAGAGAGAGAGAGAATGCAAGGGTTACTGGAAATTAAATGAATCAATATTCATATTGCTAGGTTGTAAGCTGCCCAAGCCAAATGTGAGATGCTGTTCTCCACTTTGCATTTGGCCTCCCTCCAACAATGGAGGAGGCCCAGGACAGCAAGGGCTATATGGGAATGGAAAGGGAAGTTACAATATATTTGGCAACTGGGAGATTGCATTCTTACTTTCACTTCACAGCATACCATCGGTTAATGCAAAAACTTAACATTTTAATTCTATTTTTCGGTGAAGGGACTGTTATTGAGCGATTTAAATTTAATTTCATGACAGATCACGCAATTAACGAACATTCATAACTCCATTTCCCCTCTCGTTTACTTGAGCAAGACAAGTAGGTTATTTAACGTAACAGGGTTCCGAATACTATGAATTGAGATCAGACTGTTATTCTGCCTTTTATCAAAAAAATGTATTCAATTATTAAAAATAATATTTACAATGCAATAAAACAATACAGAACCTACCGTAAATAAATATGTTAAATGAACTACTATATAATTATGTTACAATCCTTATTGAGAATACATTTAACACCCTGCGGTGCCCAGCGGTCCCGGAACTCCCCGAGGGCAGCGCGTAGTCCCTCCCCAACAGCACCCGGGCGCGGACGTAACCCTGGAATGTTATTCTGCCTTGGAGGCTTCCAGCAGGGATGAAAACTACAGCTAGCTGACTAAAGGCAGCATTAACATTTTATGGTTGTTAGCAATGAAAAGCAAAATTGGACAGCTATGATTTCCTTTGTGAGACGAAGAGACCTGGAATCAAAAGTACATCTCATAATACTGCTGTAAAATGCATTAAGGCCTTTTTAACATGGGCAGGATGTACCTGCTGTAATGATTTTTTCACACCTTTAATACAAACTATGTGCAACACTTGGCCCAAATGTATTAATGTCATCAGTGCACATTTTCTGTGTTTTGTGGCAGTGTAATCTCAATATAGACCGTGATGACAATTTAATCTACAAAAATACATTTACACTGCAGAATCTGAAATGTAACACAGATTGAGGTGAGTACATTCAAATTGCTCCAGAGAATCCTCAGCTGAATATGCTACAACTTAAAAAAAAATCTATTTATGGATCAGCGGATAGTCAGAGGTGAATAAGGACACATTATACAATTTGGAGAGGTTTTTCTATACAGTCATAACCAAAGAGTCTGTGATGCATTTTACATGTTTCCTGATTTATAAAATGTATATTACTTTTGTGCTACCATTTAAAGCAATAGGTTTACATAAACATGCATGACATAGTGATTTGAATGGAAAAGCAGTGAGCACAGACATCATGCGCTTCGTAAAAAAATTGTTACCGCTACCCTCGCAGCTAAATGACCTGCATAGACCGTTTATACAAAGGCAGCATTTCAGATTTGTGTAGCTTTCAAATGACTGCCTGAGAAAAACAGATAAAAAGGATCAGGTCTTTACGAGAGTTCACTTTGGTGACATTTCTTTAGGCACCTAATTTTGCTCAGGTTATCCAATTACCCTTTTCTCTGCTTAATAACCACACACATACACAGGGCAAAATGTGCTCCAGTTGTGATGTGATGTGTCAAATGTGAAGTGTCTACACAAGAAGTATTTTTCGTCACATGGAACTAAGGTCTTGGGCATTTGAGAATGCAGAAATAAAGACATTTCATATCAAATCAGTGGCACAAATTGCAAATATGTTTTTTTTAGTTTAGAGATACAGTGCAGTTATAGGGCCTTCAGCTCACCAAGTCCGCACCAACCAGCGACCCCGTATATTACATTACAATTAAAACACAAAGTACTTGTGCTGTAACTCCACGATACACACTAGGGACAATTTACAATTTTTACCGAAGACAATTAACCTACAAACCTGCACGTCTTTGGAGTGTTGGAGGAAACTGGAGCACCTACGTGGTCACGGGGAGAACATACAAACATACTGACAGCACATGTAGTCAGGATCGAACCTGGGTCTCTGGCACTGTAAGGCAGCGGTTCTACCGTTGCACCACCATGCCGCCCTAATTCAAACAAAGTGGAATGGTTATCGTTGTAGCTAAAGGACATCAAAATATAACCTGGTGGGTGACGTGGTATTGGCATTCAGTTGGATTATTGTGTTCAGTTTTGTGTAGGAAAGATGTTGTTACGCTAGAGAGAATGCAGAGAAGATTTATGAGGATGTTGCCAGGACTCGAGGGCCTGAAGTATAGAGAGAGGTTGAGCAGGCTAGAACTTTATTCGTTGGAGCGCAGGAGGAAGAGGGGTGATCCTATAGAGGTGTATAAGATCATGAGCAGATCGGAAAGGATAAATGTACACAGTCTTTTACCCAGAGTAGGTGACTCAAGAATCAGAGGACATAGGGTTAAGGACTTGCGTAGATGGGGCGTATTGGTCGGCGGGGGCAAGTTGGGCTGTTTCCATGCTGTATGACTCTATCACTTTAACAATGAGGCACAAGTAAGTGAGTGTAAATTGAAACCATTCTGCACTCATTGCCACATGAAGTGTAAGTGAGAGGCTCCTCATTTGGGAGTAATCTACAGGGAAATACAGTGATGAGGAAGAAGATAGCACAGTCTGGTATAACCAGCTGTTCACTTCTAATTAGCCCCGATCTGATGAGGCTGGACCTTGTACACTGCGAGCACTGTTTGCAAAATTATTTGCCAAAGGACTGCATTTTGCATGCAGTGTGAAAACAGAGACAAAGCAGCAGCCTTATATTGAAAGCTGAATAAAGACAACGAGATCCCGTGCCAAGTTTCATGAATATTCTTGAAATCCCAACCACAGCAGGAGCCTCATCTATAACATCAGGCTCCATCCATTCTGGAGTGTCACTGCTCCGTGCTGTCCAGCTGCTTGGTTCTTTGGTTTCATTCTGAATTTTCTATTTCAATTTTATGCAGTTTAGAGATATAGCACGGAAACAGGCCCTTCGGCCCACCGAGTCTACTCTGGCCTGCGATGATTCCATACACCAGCACTATCCTACAAACTGTGCATAATTTACAATTCTACAGTCAGGATCGAACCCTGGTCTCTGGCACTGTCAGGCAGTAACTCTACCGCTGCACCACTGTGTCGCCCAATCCAAGTTCTCCAGAGATGCTGCCTGACCCGCTGAGTTACTCCAGCACTTGTGTCTTTTATTGTAAACCAGCATTGGCAGTTCCTTGTTTCTACATGATGAATGTTTAATGTTCAACTTCAATTGTTTCTTCAATGGCCTCTCCTCCATGTAATAAAATTTAAGTACGAATGTTTAAAAGCTTACATTTGGTGCTGGGTAATTAGCTAAAAGTGGGTGTCTGGTACAAACAAATGTGATTGATTATCTTTATATAAAATAAACAGCGTGGCACAGTGGCACAGCGATAGAGTTGCTGCCTTACAGCACCAGAGACCTGGGTTTAATCCTGACTACGGGTGCTGTCTATATGGAGTTTGCACCTTCTCCCTGTGGCCACGTGGGGTTTGTCCAGGTGCTCCAGTTTCCTCCCACGCCCCAAAGACATGTGGGTTTGGAGGTTAATTGGCTTCGGTAAAAATTGTTCCTAGTGCTAATGTATGGGTTGATTGCCGGTCGGCGCGGACTCGGTGTGCCAAAGGGCCTGTTTCCGCACTGTATGTCTAAACGCTGCACGCCAAAATCTGCAATTTTCAAAAAATTGATTGAATTTTGAACTCCACCATCCAATCATAATATATGAATCAATTATTTTGCATCCAGTGCCTAATGTTACCACTTTTCAAAGTGGAATCATCTTGGAGAACGAAGATAAGGCAACTGTCAACTCAATCTGTGATGAATAGAGTAAAACTCACGATGGATCTCTACCATGGATAGAGTACAGTAAATGATAAATAGCTCACAGAGTCACTCGAATGTCTATGGCTTCATTCTTAAGAAAAATACTGAGGCTATCTAATGGACCCTGGAGACCATTTAGTTTTACTTAATGGCTCATTAACTCCTATAATACTAACTATGCTATACATTATTTTTGGTTGTAATTTCAATTGTTTGAAAAAAAATTCACTTATCCCTCTCCCAATCACAGATCGTCCATTAATCACTGTTAGATGAACGATATGCTGCAAGCTAATACGGATATGAATTAGATTAAGAAGGGGAATTGTAATGACACTCCTTACGTGGAGCTAATTGATTTTCTGAATGTTTGTGAACTCTTCTAAGCATGTATAATTACCTGCGTGCTACTCCACTGGTAGTGAGCCACTTTAACCTGCAATTGCTTTACTGTAAACAGATTATTGATGTTTAGCTTAGATTAGAGAGAGGGTGCGGAAACAGGCACTTCGGCCCACGACCAGCCATGCCGACCAGCGATCACCCGTTCACACTAGTACTATTCTGCACACTAGCGACAATTTACAAGCCAATGAAACTACTATTCTGCATGTCTGTTGAATGTGGGAAGAAACGAGCACCCAAAGGAAACCCACATGGTGACAAGGAGAATGTACAAACTCCGTACAGACAGCACCTGAGGTCAGTATGAAACCTGGGCCTATGTGAGGCAGCAGCTTTACCGCTGCACTGCTGTGCTGCCACTTCACTGATGAAGGGCACGACATGAAATTGGTTACATTTTGCATCATGCAAGAAAATAAGCTACAAAACAGGATATTTAAAGTGAGAATAATTTCCCTAAAGCAAACTTCAAATGGAGTCTTTAAATTAATTACTTATTGCTGCTGACTGCTTGTATCTACTTCTGTTCAGAGTTGAGAGATAAAGCATGGAAACTGGCCCTTCGGCCCACAGTGTCCACACCATCGATCACCTGTTCGCACTAGTTCTATGTTATCCAATTTACTCATCCACTCCCTGCACACTAGAGGCAATTTACAGAGGCCAATTAACCTACAAACCCGCACGCATTTGGGATGTTTGAGGAAACCAGAGCACCCGGAGAAAACCCACATGGTCACCGGGAGAAAGTACAAACTCTATTCTGACAGCACCTGAGGTGACGGACGGACCGGGGTCTCTGGCGCCATGAGGCAGCAACTCTACCAGCTGTGCCACTTTTAACGCCCAATACAGTTTATTCATTGTAGTATGAATTGTGTCTGTATTTGTATTTTAATACATTTAGAATTATGAGAGGCATAGAAGGGATCGAGTCAGAATTTTTTCCCAGAGTGGAAATGTCCAAGATGAGAGGGCACAGCTATAGGATGAGAGGGGAAAAAGTTTAATGGAGATGTGTGGGGCATGGAATGCCTTGACAGGGGTGGTGGTGGAGGCAGATACGATAGTGGCATTTAAGAGGCTTTTAAATAGGCACATGGAATTGTAGGGAATAGAGGGATATGGATCATGTGCAGGCAGACAAGATCAGTTTAACTTGGCATCATGTTCAGCACAAACATTGTGGGCCAAAGGGCCCGTTACTGAGCTGTATTGGTCTATGTTCTATGTTGTATGTTCTTCATTTTATGTTCTGTTCCTTTAATATTGCCCACCTAAAAATATTACCATTATTGAGCAGAAAGTAAAACTAAAACATCAGACCCCAGAGTGGAAACTATACGCATTTAGGCATTTTCATTGCAGTCATTATCATCTCTTATGCTGGACTGGTAATGTACACCATCAGGCTAATATTGACGTGAATAGGATTGAGAATGATACTAATTTGATACATTTGTGAACCTTTCAAAAAGAAATACCATTTACACCTATCAACATGTCATGGAATCCTCACGGGAATATCCATCCACTGGGAATTCAAACAGGAACTCCCGGGGCAGCTATGAGAAATAGACACGGACGCTTTGCTCTATGAGTGTAAATGAACAAATTGCCACCCACCGCAAGGTCTTTGTTTGTTAGGGTCATAGGTGTGCAGTGATATTCCTGGTCTGGTCCTTTCTGGTTAATTCTGTTTGCATTTCCATTACACTGCCTCCATCATTAGGGACAGTTCACTGGCAGGGGTGCTGCTGTGACCAGGTTGATTATGTTTCGCTGGCTGTTTATGTTTTACATAAAACATAGAACAGAGAACAGTACAGCTCAGGAGCAGGCCATTCGGCCCACAATGTTTGTGCCGACAAGCGATCACCCCATTCACTAGCACTATCTTACACACTTGGGACAATTTGCAGAAGCTAGTTAACCTACAAAACTGGAGATCTTTGAAGTGTGGGAGGAAACTGGAACACTCGGAGAAAACCCACGGGGTCATAGGGAGAATGTACAAGCTCCATACAGACAGCATTTCTGGTGCTGTAAGAGAGTAACTCTACCATTGCACCACTGTGTCGCCCCAATCTGCCTACACATGATCCATATCCCTCTATTCCCTGCACTTCCACGTGCCTATCCAAGAGCCTCTTAAATGCCACTTTCATATCTGCCTCTATCACTATCCCTGGCAATGCGTTCCAGGCCCCCACCATTGGCCACATTTAAACTGTAATTGATCATTGCAGAGTGCTCTGGATATCCTGAGGTTGAGAAAGGCGCTACATAAATGCAAGGAGAATGAAAAAAGTAGGTATGAATTCTGACCTTGTGAGAAAAAGTGAACGTTGAAACTTTTAACCTACAGTATTTATATTTATGTGGAAAAAACATTTAAAAGTCAGAGGTTGGAGCTAACAGTAACTACAGGGAGGGCAGGGGTTTTGATGACTTATTACAGCTGTTCAAGATATTAGTAAGGTCACATGTGAAGCACTGTGTACAGTTCTGTGCTCCCCGTTTTAGGAAGGGTGTCATTAAACCGGTGTGAAAACATTTAACTGGTGTTAAAAATATAGAAATGAAGAAACTACAGCTTCCCTCCAGTGGTTTCAAACTCTTTAAAGACTTGGGGAGAACTTTAACTGAGTTCCCTGGATTTGCCTCCAATTTGTTTAGAGATACAGATACAGCATGGATACAGATATAGTGTGTACAGATACAGCATGTACAGATACAGTGTGGATACAGATATAGTGTGTACAGATACAGCATGTACAGATATAGTGTGTACAGATACAGCATGGATACAGATATAGTGTGTACAGATACAGCATGGATACAGATACAGCATGAATACAATTACAGTGTGGATACAGAGACAGCATGTACAGATATAGCATGGATACAGATATAGCATGAATACAAATACAGTGTGGATACAGATACAGCGTTTACAGATATAGCATAGATACAGATACAGCGTAGATACAGATACAGCATAGATACAGATACAGCATAGATACAGATACAGCGTGGATACAGATACAGCATAGATACAGATACAGCATAGATACAGATACAGCATAGATACAGATACAGCATAGATACAGATACAGCGTGGATACAGATACAGCATAGATACAGATACAGCGTGGATACAGATACAGCATGGATACAGATACAGCATGGATACAGATACAGCATGGATACAGATACAGTGTGGATACAGATACAGCATGGATACAGATACAGCATAGATACAGATACAGCATAGATACAGATACAGCATAGATACAGATACAGCATAGATACAGATACAGCGTGGATACAGATACAGCATGGATACAGATACAGCATAGATACAGATACAGCATGGATACAGATACAGCATGGATACAGATACAGCATAGATACAGATACAGCATAGATACAGATACAGCGTGGGCACAGATACAGAGTGTACAGATACAGCATGGGCACAGATACAGCATGTACAGATACAGCGTGGATACAGATACAGCATGGATACGGATACAGCGTGGATACAGATACAGCGTGGATACAGATACAGCGTGGATACAGATACAGCATAGATACAGATACAGCGTGGGCACAGATACAGAGTGTACAGATACAGCATGGGCACAGATACAGCATGTACAGATACAGTGTGGATACAGATACAGCATGGATACGGATACAGCGTGGATACAGATACAGCATGGGCACAGATACAGCATGGATACAGATATAGCATGAATACAAATACAGTGTGGATACAGATACAGCGTTTACAGATATAGCATAGATACAGATACAGCGTAGATACAGATACAGCATGGATACAGATACAGCATGGATACAGATACAGTGTGGATACAGATACAGCATGGATACAGATACAGCATAGATACAGATACAGCATAGATACAGATACAGCATAGATACAGATACAGCATAGATACAGATACAGCGTGGATACAGATACAGCATGGATACAGATACAGCATAGATACAGATACAGCATGGATACAGATACAGCATGGATACAGATACAGCATAGATACAGATACAGCATAGATACAGATACAGCGTGGGCACAGATACAGAGTGTACAGATACAGCATGGGCACAGATACAGCATGTACAGATACAGCGTGGATACAGATACAGCATGGATACGGATACAGCGTGGATACAGATACAGCGTGGATACAGATACAGCATAGATACAGATACAGCGTGGGCACAGATACAGAGTGTACAGATACAGCATGGGCACAGATACAGCATGTACAGATACAGTGTGGATACAGATACAGCATGGATACGGATACAGCGTGGATACAGATACAGCATGGGCACAGATACAGCATGGATACAGATATAGCATGAATACAAATACAGTGTGGATACAGATACAGCGTTTACAGATATAGCATAGATACAGATACAGCGTAGATACAGATACAGCATAGATACAGATACAGCATAGATACAGATACAGCATAGATACAGATACAGCGTGGATACAGATACAGCATAGATACAGATACAGCATAGATACAGATACAGCATAGATACAGATACAGCATAGATACAGATACAGCATAGATACAGATACAGCATAGATACAGATACAGCGTGGATACAGATACAGCATAGATACAGATACAGCGTGGATACAGATACAGCATGGATACAGATACAGCATGGATACAGATACAGTGTGGATACAGATACAGCATGGATACAGATACAGCATAGATACAGATACAGCATAGATACAGATACAGCATAGATACAGATACAGCGTGGATACAGATACAGCATGGATACAGATACAGCATAGATACAGATACAGCATGGATACAGATACAGCATGGATACAGAGACAGCGTGGGCACAGATACAGAGTGTACAGATACAGCATGGGCACAGATACAGCATGTACAGATACAGTGTGGATACAGATACAGCATGGATACGGATACAGCGTGGATACAGATACAGCATAGATACAGATACAACATGGATACAGATACAGCATGGATACAGATACAGCATGGATACAGATACAGCATGGATACAGATACAGCGTGGGCACAGATACAGAGTGTACAGATACAGCATGGGCACAGATACAGCATGTACAGATACAGTGTGGATACAGATACAGCATGGGCACAGATACAGCATGGGCACAGATACAGCATGGATACAGATACAGCGTGGATACAGATACAGCATGGATACAGATACAGCGTGGATACAGATACAGCATGGATACAGATACAGCGTGGATACAGATACAGCATGTACAGATACAGCGTGGATACAGATACAGCATAGATACAGATACAGCGTGGGCACAGATACAGAGTGTACAGATACAGCGTGGATACAGATACAGCATGTACAGATACAGCATGGATACAGATACAGCATGTACAGATACAGCATGTACAGATACAGCGTGGATACAGATACAGCATGGATACAGATACAGTGTGGATTCAGATACAGCTTTGGACCACTGGGTCTGTGCCGACCATCAGTCACCCGTACACTAGTTCAATGTCCTATACACTTGGGGTAATTTACAAAAAACAATTAACCTATAAACCCCACATCTTTGGAATGTGGGAGGAAACCCACGTGGTCACAGGGAGAATGTACAAACTCCATACGGACAGTACCCGGGGTCAGGCTCGAAGCAGGCCCTGCTAAGGCCCTGCAGTCTCTGACCCTGCTAAGCAGCAGCTGTACCGTTGCACCACTGTGTCACCCCAGTGGTTCTGATTAATCTAGAATTTCATAAAGAGCAAGTGATATGATAATTTTTACCTTCTACATTAAAGGCATGGGGAATAAGGAAACACCGACTCTAGACTTTAGACTAGAGATACAGCATGGAAACAGGCCCTTTGGCCCACTGAATCTGTGCCGACCAGCGATCCCCAGACACTAGCACTATCCGACACACGAGGGACAATTTACTATTTTTAGTGAAGTCTAGTTAACCTATAAACCTACACGTCTTTGGAGTGTGGGAGGAAACCAGTGTGCCCAGAGGAAACCCACATGGTCACAAGGAGACCATATAAACTTTGCATAGGCAGCAGCTGTAGTCAGCATCGAACCTGATACTGTGCAGCAGCAACACTACTACTGTGCCGCCCAGAATTTTTCAAAGTAATTTTAATAACGCCACCTTCGGATGCAGTCTTTCACCCTCCTCGCTTATGTGTGAGGAATGCTGATTTATTTGTTTTAAATTGGTCATCACAGCAAAGAATCCGATATATAGCCTAAATGCATAGTGCACTTCAAATGAAGACAAACCACATTATTAGCCTTTTCTTCTTTAATCTTACTGAAACATGTCATAACTTGTGCTCTCAGAATTTCAGAGTTATTTTCTCTGATGTCCGTTTGTTCAGCAAGGGATACATTTGATTCAGTGCCACGGTTTCAATGTTCATTGAGGGATTAGACATCTCACAGCTTCTTCAAGCTTTGTGAGATAATTTAACCTTCACATAAAGATACATTTTCCTTGACTTGCAGTCATGACATTCATGGCTATCAATTTCAATGCCCCTTTTTATTTTCATCACGTTTTTCAAAGGCTGAGTATTGAAGTCCATCATCATAATTTGTTTATGCAATGACACGTCATTGAGAGCGTGCACTATTATGGCTCAAGGAAGGGAATCAGGGCCTGGGAAATTAAAAGAATGGGGGTAACGACTGCACCAGACTGATTCCTGGGATGGCAGGACTTCCATATGAAGAAAGGCTGAATAGACTCGGCTTGTACTCGCTAGAATTTAGGAGATTAAGGGGGGATCTTATAGTGACTTACAAAATTCTTAAGGGGTTGGACAGGCTAGATGCAGGAAGATTGTTCCCGATGTTGGGGAACTCCAGAACAAGGGGTCACAGTTTAAGGATAAGGGGGAAGTCTTTTAGGACCAAGATGAGAAGATCATTTTTCACACAGAGAGTGGTGAGTCTGTGGAATTCTCTGCCACAGAAGGTAGTTGAGGCCAGTTCATTGGCTATATTTAAGAGGGAGTTAGATGTGGCCCTTGTGGCTAAAGGGATCAGGGGGTATGGAGAGAAGGCAGGTACAGGATACTGAGTTGGATGATCAGCCATGATCATATTGAATGGCAGTGCAGGCTCGAAGGGCCGAATGGCCTACTCCTGCACCTATTTTCTATGATTCTATGATATCTCCATCACCACCCTGGCCATGCTCTCATTTCACTCCTGCCATCGGGAAGAAGGGATAGGAGCCTGAAAACTGTAATATTCAGATTCAGGAGCAGCTTCTTCCCTACAACCATCACGCTGTTAAACGCAACAACCTCCAAATAGGCTCCGAATGACATAGACTTGGGGACATTATTTCTGACTATGCACTACTATTGTCTATGTATTTATCTCTGTTTTTTATATATATTTTTTTAATGTATTTCTTATATAACATATTATATATGATATACATAATAAATATATATTCTATACTATATATATATAACTTTTATATATAATATATATTGTATATATTTGTAATATGTTGTGTGTAGTGTGTATACTGAACTTTTTGTTGTTGTTTATTTTGGGTTTTACAGAATACTATGTCCATATGTCTGGTGTGCTGCTGCAGTTAGGAATTTCCTTCTTCAATTTCAGGGCATACTGTATGAAACACGCGTGAAGGTTGGTGAATCTTTATGTCCTGAGAAGAAAGGTGAATTAGAGTGTTTGAATACAATGTCAAATAAGAAAAAAAATAGACACTGGTTCTATTCTACACACTCGGGCCAATTTATATAAGTTGCTATTACTTCTGGCCAGGGTGGTGATGGAATGATACAGTCATTACCCCCATCCTTTTAATTTCCCAGAAGCAGTTGCACAGCAGATAAGAGATGGTTTTGCCATCATGTACGGTACAGGCATTATGGGCCAAAGGGCCTGTTGTTGTGCTGCGCTGTTTAATGTTCTATGTTCCATATACCATTCCTCTTCCATCCATTCAATTCATCCTACTTAGCGACAGGCATGACAAATCCCACTGTCTGGCTCTGTTACTACTCCTACCACAAGAATAGACAGTCACTGTCACCTCTCATCTCTGTGTCTACTGCATAAGGATGGGTGTCCCAGACGTGTGGGCAACACGGTGGTGCAGCGGTAGCGTTGCTGCCTTACAGCTCCAGAGAGCCGGGAATAATCCTGACTGTGGGTGTGTCTGTACCCAGTTTGTACATTCTCCCTGTGACCGCATGGGTTTTCTCCAGGTGAGTTTAGTTGAATTTATTGTTACGTGTACTGAGATACAGTGAAAAGCTTTTTGTTGTGTGCTAACCAGTCAGTAGAAAGACTCCACATAATTACAATCATGCCATCCACAATGCACTGATACGTGATAAAGTCCGATCAAAGGTAATCCAATGTGTCCAATAGTTCTCCAATTTCCTCCCACATTCTAAAGATGTGCATGTTTGTAGGTTAATTGGCTACAGTGAAAATTGTAAGTTGGCCCTAGTATGTAGTGCCCGGGGTGATCGCTGATTGGCGGCAGGCACGGAACTCGCTATCAAAATATGGAGGGGACCTGGGGACAGGGGGAACACAATTTTTTGGCGGCCGCGCGTGCATGCGCACATTCACACACACATGCGCGAGGCTTCGGAGGCTCAATCCAGCGCTAAATGCAGCTTAACTCTGCCTGTCTCGCCAGGTTAACTCCAGCCCTGACTGGACTGACGGGACACCAGCGCTGCTTCTCCGCGCTGGCCATATTTCCCGCAAGTCCAGGCAGGTTCACCTGGCGGGACAGGCAGAGTTAAGCTGGGTTTAGTGCTGCTTCTCTGCGCTGGCTGAGGGCCTGGGGTACAGCTTGCATCTGACTGCCGACGTCTCTGGCCATCCATGGAGAGGCACTCGGGTGGGAACGGGACAGTGCTGGAGAGCCGGCCAGGATCGATCCTGGCTGCGGATGAGGCGCAGATCTGTGCAACATCTCCCTCCTCCAATCACCGCACTGAATCATCATGTCCCGCCTCCATTGCCTGCTGACCGATGTCTCTCTCGTCCAATCGGTGCCCTCGATCAGCAATCCCACCTCCACTGTCTCGCGGAAGCGGAGATTTTAAAATCCGGATGACAAAAACTTGGGAGGGGTGTCAAAACATGGGTGGCGACGTGTCCCCTCTGACCCCCGCTCCCCCCGCCCCCCCCCCCCGCGGGTTTTCCACCCCTGTTCGGCAGGGACTCAGGGCCTTTGGGCCTGTTTCTGTGCTGTATCTCAAAAGTCTAACGTCTAGTGATGAACTCGAGCAAAGAGCATTTCTGAATCTAATTTGTTATACTGTATTTGCTCTGATAGATGGTGTTCGCTTCTCTTCAAAAGGAAGCAATAAAAAAACTAACTATCTTCACTCTCTGAAGATTAAAGGCTGTATTTATGAATGTATTCAATGGTAACTCAACTGAGAATTGAACCAGCTTTGATGTTATCAACTTTGATGCCACAGAGTAGATTTGTTAACAAACCTGAAACCCCGTGGGATGTAAAGGAACTGTGGAAGCTTGCTTCAAAATTTGTTGAAGGATAGAAAGCACAGTGTGGCGATTGGCTGATTTTCAGACCAAGGTGAGCTGTGAAGGGAGTTTCTGACTGTTCGGGACTGTGACCCTGGGCAGTTTCTGATGGACCTTATTGCCTCTCTTAGGAAAACAGCATACAATTGTGACATTTGCATGTGACACAAACTTAGAAGAGTTGGTTAACCATGTCATGAGTCAACGGTGTTTTATCATCATATATCCCAAAACAGAACAATGTAATTATTACTCGCAGCAGCACAACAGATTAGTAAACATAGCACTCTGTAAAACTCATAATAAACAACAAATAACTACTCAATTACTTCCTCTGCCAGCTTATTCCATATACCCACCACCCTCTATGTGAAAAAGGTGCCCCTTAGGTTCCTATTAAATCTTCCCCCTCTCACCTTAAACCTCTGCCCTCTGGTTCTTGAATCATATCTACTATTTTTTAATCCTTAGTCATAGCCATACAGCATGAAAACAGGCCCTTAGGCTCAATTTGCCCACATCGACCAACATGTCTCATCTACACTATTCCAATCTGCCTGCGTTTGGCCCATATCCCTCTAAACCTATCCTATTCGTCCAAATATTTCTTAAACTTTGCAATAGTACCTGCCTCAATTATCTCCTCTAGCAGCTTGTTCCATAATCCCACTGCCCTTTGTTTAAAAAAGATGCCCCTGAGGTTCTTATAAAATCTTTCTCATCTCATCTTAAACCTCTGACCTCTGGTTTTTGATTCCCATACCCTGGGTCTTTCATCGATCTAATCTATCTCTAAATAACGATGGAACCTAGGATCTTTCTGATCATTCTACTCCACTCACACACCTGTGCATTTAAACTACCGAGCCTCTGGATCAACTAAAGTAAAGGCAATGTTATGGAAAACCAGCTTTAGTTATGTTCACACACATTGCACAAGTATTGAATCGAGGGCTGTATGATCTTGGATCTGAATATGGCTCGTGAAGAAATGATTTTTAGCACTTTTGTTTTTTGCGGGGCCCCCAAAGCCATTTTTGCATGTTTAATGTTTTATTCTCACTTTCCCACAGTTTGAATGAAGAGCTATCGGAGCTGAGGGGCTGCACTGTGCATTCTCATTGCGAATGGAAATAGTCCTGTCAGGAAGTGAAATGACTGGTATTCCCATTCTGTTCCTTTGGGCACATTCAATGTATAAATATTGTTTACAATATTTATGTTGCAACTGCGCGGTAACAGCTTTGTGGAAAATCCGGAAGGCTGCAAATAGACTACATGCTTAAGGATATCGAAGTAATGCTTTAAAGCTAATACTCTCAGAAAATTATAATGATTTTTCATGACAATGTAAGCCGTGACAGGAATTCTATAGTCGTTAGAAATAGCACTCTTGAGTTGAGTTTGAGTTTAGTTTATTACATTGTCTCGTGTACTGAGGTAAAGTGAACAGCTTTTGTTGCATGCTGACCAGTCAGCGGAAAGACGTTACGTGATTACACTCGAGCCGTCCACGGTGTACAGATACAGGATATCTCCTGGTCACGTTGTATTGACATAGATGTGCCCTGCCATTTTGCAGTCGTGCCCTAACATGTTTAACATTTTACAATTTTACATAGGATGTAGCAAGGTATCTGAAATGCCTTGCTGAAGTTTCAGGGATTTTGCATGTGTCCTTATTCCCTGCAAAAACGTTATCAGGTTTTCGGTTGATGAATCGAGAAGTGCAGATAGATAGGGACGTCAGGAAGGCTTTCGGCACATTGGCCTTCATCAGTCAGAGTATTGAATATAGAAGTTGGAAGGTCATGTTACAGTTGTGCAAGACATAGGTGACGCCACATTTAAAGTACTGTGTTCAGTTTTGGTCACCGTGTTTTAGGAAAGATAAGTTGGAAAGGGTGCAGAGAAGATTTACCAGGATATTGCCAGGACTCGAGGGCCTAAGCTTTGGGGATAGGTTGAGCAAACTAGGACTTTATTCCTTGGAGCGTAGGAGGATCAGAGGTGATCGCATAGAGGTGTACAAAATCGTGAGAGGAATAGATGCACTGTCTTTTGCCCAGAGTATTGGAATCGGGAACAAGATGACATAGGTTTAATAGGAACATGAGGGGTAACTTTTTTACACAAAAAGTATTGGGTATATGGAATGAGCTGCCAGAGGAGGTAGTTGAGGTAGGTACTATCATAACGCTTAAGAAACATTTGGACCAGTCCAGGGATTGGATAGGTTTTGAGGGTTATGGGCCTAACACGGGCAGGTGGGTCTAGTGTAGACATGTTGGTCGGTATGGGCAAGTTGTGCCGAATGGTCTATTTCCTCGCTGTATGACCCTATGACCCTATGACTCCATGACTATGTAGGGAGAGGAACAGTTAGACCAATACATTAGAATGATTGTGATGCCTCCTGTGATGAAGCATCCAGTCAGCAATGACAGCCATGTCACATTTTGATGAAGCAAAAGTCATGACCATAGTTTAGTTTAGTTTAGCTTATAGTTTAGATACACAGTGCAGAAACAGGCCCTTCGGCCCATTGTGTCCGTGCCGACCAGCAAACCCCGCACACTTACACTATCTTACGCACGCTAGGTACAATTTACAATTATACCAAGCCAATTGACCTATCTGTGGGTCTTTGGAGTGTGGGACGAAACCGGAGATCCTGGAAAAACCCCACGCAGGAGAACATACAAATTCTGCATAGACAGCACCCGTGGTCAGGATGGAACCTGAGTTTCTGGCGCTGTGAGGCAGCAACTCTTCTGCTGCACCACTGTGAGACCTGGACTCTACTTTAGTTTTGTTTAATTATGTTTTTTATTGTCACATATACCGACGTACAGTGAAAAGCTTTTGTTTACCTGTTAATTTTGATTGTAATCATGAGTAGTCTCTCCGCTGACTGTATAGCAGGCAACAAAACAGCTTTTCACCGTATCTCGGTGCACGTGACAATAAGCTAAACTAAACCAAACTAAACTAGAAAGTGGCACAGGTAAAGTGGCAACACTTAAATCCCTAAAGCTGTGATGGTTCTCCCATGAGCTTTCAAAAGATATGCAGGCTTCTGTATCGACTTACTTGACTTATTACATGCCATGCGGGTGTAGCAGTTAAGCTACTAGACTTATAGCCAAGTTCTGTTATTAATCTGGAGACATGAGTTAAAATCCCACCACAGCAGTGGGGAATTTAAATTCAAGTAATTCACTAAAGCTGACAACAGTTGCCCTGAAACAACTGGATTGTGAAACAATAATCTTGTCCTCCAACGTACCTATAAGAAGGAAATCTTTTGTCCTTAACTGGTTAGACCCATAACTGACTCCAAATCACTAACTTGGTTGACTTTTAACCAGCTTAGAACTGAAATATGAATGGACAGTAAATGGTGGCATTTACCGTGATAGCCACATGGTGTGAATTAATATTAAACAAAATGGTTAAAATGGCTCCATACAGTTCTTTAGAGAGCTGGGTTATACTTTTGAGCTGCTGTTAATATGCATGGATATGCTATGAAGATATATTCATAAATGTATTACAGTTCTTCGTGAATCACGAAAGATTTCAAATAAATGGATAGAGCAGCCAGCAGTACATGCATGGCTTCTAAAATCTGATTACCTCTGTGGGAATTCCATGAGAGAAGTAGTGAGAATTCACAAATAGTTGTCAATTTAAGCAACCTAAGATTGATAATGATGGGTAAAGAAAAAGGTTTGTGCACATTCCGGAGATAGGCCACAGGAAGAAAGAAAGGAGTGGAGGGGGTGGGGGGTGGGCAGGGTGTATATCCAAGGAATTCACTCAGCTCGTTCAGTAGAGGCAGTGAGGTAGATGAGTCTGCAACTACACTGGTTTGCAGTGCTTACCATCCTCGGGGGCAGCACAATGGCGCAGCGGTAGAGTTGCTGCCTCACAGCGCCGGAAACCCAGGTTCGATCCTGACCACGGGTGCTGTCTGGACGGAGCATGTGCGTTCTCCCTATGACTGCGTGGGTTTTCTCCGGGAGCTCCGGTCTCCCCCCACACTCCAAAGACGTACAGGTTTGTTTGTTAATTGGTTTTTGGTGATTGTAAAATTGACCCTAGTGCGTGGGATGGTGCTAGTGCAGGGAATGATCGCTGGTCGGCGAGGACTCTGTGGGCCGAAGGGCCTGTTTCCACGCTGCATCTCTAAACTTAATCTGAGGATCTTGCCACTCTCACTGCCCAGTTCAGCGAGGTTATATGAAGGAGGAACATTGATAGTGCAATATGAGGTGCTGTTCCTCCAGTTTGTGTGTGACATCACTCTGAGTGGACCCAACTCTGGCAGTGGAGGAGGCCCAGGACAGAATGGTAAGCTTAAATGGTTAGCAACCGGGAGATTCAATAGATTTTGGTGGACAGAGTGGCACAGTGCTAGAGCTGCTGCTTCACAACGCCAGAGACCCGGTTTCGATCCTGACTACAGGCGCTGTCTGTACGGAGTTTGTACGTTCTCCCTGTGACCACGTGAGTTTTCTCCGGGTGCTCCGGTTTCCTCCCACACTCCAAAGACATATAGGTTTTCAGGTTAATTGGCTTTGGTAATATTGTAAATTGTCCCTGGTGTGTAGGATAGTGCTAGTGTACATTGTGATTGCTGGTCGGCATGGACTCGGTGGGTCGAAGGGCCAGTTTCCACACTGTATCTATAAAGAAGGCCGATGTAAAGGAGGGTACATCGGGAGCACCAAATGCAGTAGACGAGGTTGGAAGAGATGCTTGTGAACCTCTGTCCCAGCTGGAATGGCTGCTGAGATCCCTGGATGAAGGTGAGAGAGGCCACATTGGTACATTATATTCCACTTGGGTAGCTGCCAACAGCACCCTAGTCGTCCTACTAATTCTACTGTTCTCATCACTGTATCCCTTCGTTACCAACACTTCCCAGCCAACGATGGGCTATTATGGGCTCCACCCTTCATGGGTCATCTGTTGCCGGTTCTGCACATTTATCCCATCATCTCCCACCACCCTAGTTCTCCTCCTCCCTACGCGCATCTCCCATTCTTGTCCCATATTTCCCCTTGAGAATAGAATAGAATAGAATGCCTTTTATTGTCATTCAAACAGACACGGTTTGAACGAAATTTCATTCCTACAGTCATGACATTACATAAAAAAACAAGAAACACACTTAACATAATTTACACAAACATCCATCACAGTGAATCTCCAACACCTCCTCACTGTGATGGAAGGCAAAGTCTTATCTCTTCCCTTTGTTCTTCTCCCGCGGTCCAGCAGTCCAACTGCAGTGTCGAGGCGACTGGCGCTCCCAATGTTAAAGCCCCCGGTGGGCGATGGTAAGTCCCGCAGCTGTTTAAGGCGCGCCGGGCGATGTTAGGCCCCGCTGATTTAAGTCATTTAAGCCCCGCAATTCTGGCGGGAGAAGTTGCCGTTGCGGAAGTTCCGAAATGTGGTCTCCCACCAGGGACCTGCGAGCTCCCGATATTCCTGTCCACCGGGCCTGCGGCTGGAGCCTCCGAAGCTCCGAAGTCGGGTTGCAGCCGCGCGCCACCACAGCTCTCCCCGCTCCGAAGTTGGCCAGCTCCGGCTTGGCGAGTCCGCAGGCTCCGCGACTGGAGCCCTCAGGCTGGTTCCGGTTGGAGGCCCCCAACGACACCGGAGACCCGACAGAGAAAATGCCGGGTCCCCATACAGGGAAGAGATTAAACAGTTTCCCCCCCCCCCCGCATATACACAGCTAAAAAATAATAAAAAATTAGAACCAAAAACATACATCTAACGGGACAGACGGACTGCCGTCGAGCCGTTGCCGTTAGACGCCGCCACTTTATCCCCCTTTCTCACGTCCCATTACACGCATATACCTTCCTCCTGCTTTACAGTTTATTCCTCTTATTCTTTATTGAGTTTACTCTCTTTTTCTCCTCAAATCTTTGCCACTTACTCTCTCCCATATGCCTATCACTAGCTCCTCATCTGTATCCACCTATCACTTGCTGGACTTTGTCCCACCCTCTCCTCCCTTTTCCAGCTTTCTTCGCTCTACACCTTCAGCCTGAAGAAGGGTCTGGACCTGAAACGTCTTCTGTCCATTCCCTTCACAGATGCTGCCTAACCCTTTGAGTTCCTCCAGCACTTTGTTATTCCCTCAAGATTTCAGCATCTGCAGTTTCTCGTATCGCTAAGTATTGCCGACAGAGTCATAGAGTCATTGTCATAGTCAGACAGCATGGAAACAGGCCCATCATCCCAACTTGGCCACACCGACCAACATGTGCCATCTACACTAGTCCCACTTGCCTGAGTTTGGCCTATATCCCTCTAAACCTAGCCTATTCCTGTACCTGCCCAAATATATTTTTAAACATTGCGATAGCACCTGCTTCAACTACTTCCCTCGGCAGCTCGTTCCATACACACCACCCATTGTGTAAAAAAGTTGCCCCTAGGTAAACTCCTACGAAATCTTTCCCTCTACACCTTAAATATATATCCTCTGGTTCTTGTTTTTGTGAATAAAACTGTGATTCTACCCTATCTATTCCTCTCATGATCTTGTATGCTTCTATAAAATCACCCCTCATCCTCCCACGCTCCAAGGGGCAGTCATTGTGAATAAAGGGGAATAACATTGAATTTGGCAATGCATTTAAGAGAGAGTTGGATAGAGCTCTAGGGGCTAGTGGAGTCAAGGGATATGTGGAGAAGGCAGGCACGGGTTATTGATAGCGGACGATCAGCCATGATTACAATGAATGGCGGTGCTGGCTCGAAGGGCCGAATGGCCTCCTCCTGCACCTATTTTCAATGTTTCTATGCTATCCATCACTAATGTAAACATAAACTTTACTTGTAGTTGCCTGTACGTACCATCTTTCTCTATAAAGATCAATAGAATATCAAGGTGCTGAGATGACACAAGTATTAAACAGTAATGAAAATATCTTACTGTCACTTGTACTAAGAAGCATTTTGGTATTTGTTTTTTTGTGGAAGGCTGCTAGAGTTAAATGGTTTGTAATATGTTTTATTGCATTTAGTCACAGTGACTTTTGTCTAACCAGGTCAATTTTATTTGACAGTAGCACATAACAAAAAACAAAACAATTTATGCAACTAAAAAAACCTCTATCCATATTTAACCTAAAAGGTTATTTATTCAGAGGAGTTTTTTTCTTGCAGAGTCTGTCAGAGATTTGATTTGATTCTCGAATGGCCCTTTGCTTGTCTCAATTAAAAACCTGGTACATTTATTTTATAAAAATGCTTTTCAGCAATGTATTAATGTCACAAGGAATAGGAGTGGAATTAGGCCATTCGGCCCATTAAGTCTACTCCGCCATTCAATCATGGCTGATTTATCTCTCCCTTTAACCCAGTGCCTCCTGTCTTCTACCAATAATCCCTGACACCTGTACTAATCAATAATCTATGTATCTCTGCCTTACAAATATCCACTGACTTGGCCTCCACAGCCTTCTGTGGCAAATAATTCCCCAGATCCACCACCTTCTTCTTCTTTCGTGTAGCATGCACAGTCTAAAGTTGTAGGACAACTTGTTCTATTTGATCTTCCGTTTGTGCACGTCGAGTTGATTGCATTAGTCGAAACAGGGCGGGCCACGTGAAGGTTGCAATCTTCCACCTCATTGACCACCTTCTGACTAAAGACATTTCTCCTCATCTCCTTCCTAAAAGAACGTCCTTCGGTTGACTTTTCTCCGCATTACCCTGCTGCTATTCTTTACTCTGCCTTGACCCATAACAGAAAGATATGGAGGAGGATAGGGGTAGGGAGAGGGATGGCGAGGCGCAGTTAGGGGAGGGTTTTCATGACTCGCGTCACAACGATGATCTCTGGTGTCACAACGGGAACCCCTCAGCCGTGCCTGCGCAGTTGGGGGCTATGGGTCAGTGTATATAGGGAAAATAGCCTTGGGGACAGGCCCACACTTGGTTTAGTATATTACTAAAACTCTCGTTTGTTTGATTTTATGTGTTCATGAGTGTGGATGTGTTTCCAAAACTTTGCCCAAATGGTACATGATAATGCTACAATTTTTGACCCACCTTACCCATCATTGTCCTGTGATGTGCAGTACCAAGTTTTGTTCAGATTGATGTTATATTTTACAATTTATTGACATTTTAAACTTTACAAAAAACACTTTACAAAACCACCTTTCCACGCCCTGCCCGTCAGTCGCGTTCAACGTCACAATGACGTCACAATGGGATCCTGAATTACATTTACATTAAAAATTGCGATTTTTTGACATTGACTTTGATTTTATTTTTATTCTAAAAAAATAGATGTAATCAAATTCTTCCATTTTCATTACCAGCTAACGTTGTGTTTAGGTTATTTCAAATTAAAAACGTGCTTTTCATTGAGAATTCCATTTAAAATAAATCTCGATTTTCATGGTGGGGGTAGAGGGGGGAGGTTTAATTTAAAAAACCCACAATTTTCATTATGGGGGGTGGGATTGGGGAGTGGGAAGCAGGGAGATAGAGGGAGGAGGGGGTAAGGGAGTGGAAAATGGGGGAGGTGAGGAGGTAGAGCGGGGGAGGGGGGATAGAGGGAGAGGAGGGAGTGGCTGAGGGTGGGGGATAGGAGAGGGAGGGAGTGGGGAGAGGAGGCGGGGAGGAGGAGAGGGGAAAGAAGAGGGAGGATGAAGAGGAGGAGGGAGTGCTGGGGATGAGGGGCAATGGAGAACGATGGGGTAGGAAGAGGGAGGGCGAGGTAATGGAGGAGCGGATGGGGAAGAGGGAGGAGGAGGGAGGGGGTAAGCAGAGGAGGGTTGGTGGAGGGTGGGGAGGGAGGATAATTGAGGAGGGGAATAGGGGACTGAAGAGGGAGAGTGTGATGATTCACATTGATCTTATATTTTACATGTTATTGACATTTTGAACTTTAAAAACGTCGCAGTTGAGCTCCCACTTGTCGGTAGCTCCTGCACAGTTGGGGGCAATGTGTCAGTGGTGGAATATTGCATTGGGGACGGGGCCCAGCTGGTCCACACTTGGTCTAGTATTCTGTTAATAAGCCCCTGGGCTAGAGGAGCCTGCAGCACCTTGCCAGATTCTGTAAGAAAAGACACAAAGAATTGCAGATGCTGGTTAATACACAAATGGACACAAAGTGCTGGAATAAATCAGCGGGTCGGGCAGCATCGCTGGAGAACATGCAGAGGTGACGTTTCGAGTCAGGACCCTTCCTCAGTTCCTTCTGCCTGATTGCACACTTCCCTCTCCTTCAGGTAATTCTGTTTTTGCCTCCACAGATGCGGTCTAATGTGCTGAATTTCTCCAGTGTCTTCATTTGTTACTACTTCAGACTGATGGCTGTTCTTCTGAACTGGAAGAGCTTCGATGAGAAAGCAGCTGTTAGGTGCAAATAGTTTTGGCAGAAGGGTAAAGGTTGGTGAATCCAGAGGTACGGTAAATAGCATCAGAAAATATCCAGGAATAAGGAACTGCAGGTACTAGTTTCAGATACTGAACTGGCCCCAACCCAAAACATCACCTATCCATGTTCTCCAGAGATGCTGCCTGAGTTACTCCAGCACTTTTCGCCTTTATTTGTGTCCAAGCACTTACGGTTTCTTGTTTCTACTGTATATTCACTGTATTTTATTCAATTTTAGTGAAAGGGAGAGACAGTCTCCACCTGAATCCTGCAGATAGATATGGGTACACATTAAGACCATCAGTTCAATAAAGGAACTACATTAAGTCATTTATGGAGTTGAGTGAGATTTGTATGTTAGCTTTTAAGATTGGGATTGAGTTTTCAAATGACTTTAGAAATACAGTAAACCCTCGTTATAATGGACCATGGGGAGGGGAATGGTGTCCGTTATTTCCGATTGTCCGCTATAACTGAGTAAGGGATTTGTTCCAACCACCTCGAGGTCACTCTGTGAAACTACGATTTGTTTTCAAATATAAAGTTATTTTCTAACAGTTAAAATTTTAATTTTGTTACTGCAAATACTAATGTCTGTTTGTTGCATTGTTCAAGAGAGTATCATTGCACAAGTGTCGATCGAAGCAATTGCTTGTCAATTTCATGCCTTGTCAATTTAAATAACTTGTTAATTTCAATGCCTATCAATTTCAATAGGCCCTGAAGTGTAACTAGCAGCCTGTGTTCTGAAAGAGTTCACTATAACTGAAGCCCATTCTAAAGAGGTCAGTAATAATGAGGGTTTAGTGTACTCATGCAAGAGTCTAGGAGCAGAACCCCAAAGAAAATAAGCTTCACTTCAAAACCACTGCTGTACTTGTTGAAGAATTAATATTTTCAACTTTAACTGCCAATTTTACTTCGGAGTCACGTGAGTGACTACGTGAAGACCCCGCCAGCATGCATGCGCGACATATCGTTGAACGCATTGCGAAGCGACAGGCGGGAAGAGCGTCACTCCTCCAGCGGTAAGTTTAAAACGCACCTGCTGGTGAGTAGTCACTATCCTGAGGTCGTTTTGTGGGTGCTCTGTGTGGTTTTTCTTACAGTGCTACACTCATCATGGACAAGTCAAGAACTAAGTCCAAATGGACCACTACAAGACCGGCTGTGGAGGACCATGGGAATGCAGGCAGTCAGCAGCGGCCAACTTCTCCAGAGCTGCTAGTCGTTCAACCAGCAGCCCCCGACTTGACACCACAACAGCCCATAGGTGCACCTCGGACTGGTGGTAAAGCCACCCGGAAGTCGGGCAAGCCCGTTGACTCGGCAGGGTCCGGGCTGGAAAGCTCACCGCCTGCGGGAAGCGACAGCGGTTGTTTATCCCACATGGAGCGGTTGGTAGAGCAATTGCTCCAACGTGACCTACTCCAGCAGGTGTCTGGTCACCGTGGGTCTCCTAGCAGACTCATGGCAGCACCTTTTACAGGGCTGCCAAATGTCTCTCCCTCCTCGGAGGAGAGCATAAGGAGTCAGATCTGGGCTGACTCTGAACAGCGGGATTTGGCCGAAGAATCGTCCAGCATGATAGGGGTGCAAGAACAGGAGCTACTCGGCATGGTGTCCAAGTTCACGATGCCTTCACAAAAGGGACTGCCGTTGCAGCCGCAGCTGGCAGCCAGCATAAATTACCTCGCAACAAACCAACTACAGGAACAGGCCATGAACGACATGGCAGCCAAATATTTAACTCCTTCAACGTGCCTGCAGTGAATAGCCCCATCTGGGGAAACATCAGTCCTGGCATTAGGAACCAGGAAGTAAAGATGCAAAAAATCCTGAAACTACTGGCCTCTGGAATTACAGCATTTACCAGGTCAGTAGATGGGAAGGATTTGTCAGAGGAGCAACAGGATGCCCTGGCACTCTTTTGTAATGCACAGTTTGAGATTAACTGTTTCAGGAAGAGTGTCATCCGACCCGCACTAAACCCCAAGTTCGCGGGGTTGTACGGAACCAACAGCTCACAGCCGCCTACTCTATTGTTCAGGGACAATCTGCCCAAGCAGGTAAAAGACCTCGACGAAGAGGCAAGGGCCGTAGGCATGATTAAAGTGCCGGCCACTACCAGGTCCTCGTATCCTCGGCGGCAGCACCCCTACGCATCCACCAGCAGACCACGTTACCACAGCGAACGAGCAGCTGGTGAAAGCTTGAAGGCCATACAACCTGCACAAAGGTCTTTTTTAGGCCATGCCCCAGAACAGCCTTCCTGGAAGATGCGCCAACCCCACACCACAGCGCCACCACCTCCCAGGAAGCATGGATGGAGGAAACCAACACAGCATCACCGGTAACCATGGAGGTAGGTGGGTCTGGTTGCCTCCTGGAACATAGCACGTGTAACTTCTTCACAGATTGGGGGAAGGTTACAGTTGTTTAGAAATACATGGAGTTCTATAACTTCTGATTCTTTCATACTGCAAAGTATTCAGGGATACAAAATTGAATTTGTTCACAAACTCCTCCTTCCGGTTCAGCATGCACCTAGCCGAAAGTTTGTGCTTTCACAAAAAGAGAAATTGGAAGGTCATGCGGAACTGTTAAGACCACATACAAAAGGAGTAATTGAGAAAACCAAACATGAATCTCTTGAGTTTGTGTCAAACATCTTCACCAAAAACAAAAAAGATTGTGGATGCTGCATCTTTATTGATTTGACACAACTGAATACTTTTGTGCAGTACACCCACTTCAAAATGGACATTTTTGTTACTGCCAAACAACTAGTTTCCAAGAGGTACTTCATGGCTTGCATCGACCTCAAAGATGCATACTATTCAGTACCAATAGAGAAAGATCACCGCAGAAATTTATCTCAATCGGGCAGCTCTGGCAGTATAAAGCGCTGCCTAATGGATTAACATCAGCCCGCAGACTGTTCACTAAAATATTGAAACTGGCCTTGGCGTTTCTTCTGAAACAAAAACATATTGTCATTAACATATCTCGATGACATCTTAATTGTGGAGAAAACCCAGGAGTTGTCTGAAATACGTTAACAAACTTCCTCCATTGGTTATTATGGCAGTGTGTGAGCATGGACTCGTTCCAGGGCATGAAATCACAGAGCTTTGAAATCTTCACATAGTCACTCCGAAGTAAAATAGTTAGATTAAATGAGAACTTACCAGTTTGAAGTTTGATCTTTATTTTATGAGGAGCTATGATGAGGGATTATGTGCCCTTGGCTCCCAACCCTCTATTATAAAGGTCAACTGGTATGTTAGTTCTCTTATCTTACTATCTTTAGTCAACTCTACCATCTGTGATTTCACACCGCTGCTTTGAAGAATGTCGCGCATGCGTGCTGGCGGGGTCTTCACGTAATCCCTCATCGTAACTCCTCATAAAATAAAGATCAAACTTCAAACTGGTAAGTTCTCATTTAATCTTACTATTTATCTTTATTGATGTTTCCTGACCTGTTGCTTAGTATCATTTGCGTAGTTGCCTGGTTGATTATTTTCATTAACATTGTCATTCTGATAAGAAGGTCCCAAGTTGTTCTTGATTGATTAGCAACAACTTCATCTTACTAGTGTATTAACTCATTGCTTGCAGCAATAAAGTGTGAGCTTCTATCGTTAACCCTCTGACTAGAAGACAATAGACAATAGACAATAGGTGCAGGAGTAGGCCATTGGGCCCTTCAAGCCAGCACCACCATTCAATGTGATCATGGCTGATCATCCCCAATCAGTACCCCGTTCCTGCCTTCTCCCCATATCCCCTGACTCCGCTATCTTTAAGAGCCCTATCTGGCTCTCTCTTGAAAGTATCCAGCGAACCGGCTTCCACCGTCCTCTGAGGCAGAGAATTCTACAGATTCACAAATCTCTGTGAGAAAAGGTGTTTCCTCGTCTCCGTTCTAAATGGCTTACCCCTTATTCTTAAACTGTGGCCCCTTGTTCTGGACTCCCCCAACATCGGGATCATGTCTCCTGCCTCTAGCGTGTCCAAACCCTTAACAATCTTATATGTTTCAATAGGATCCCCTCTCATCCTTCTAAACTCCAGAGTGTACAAGCCCAGCCGCTCCATTCTCTCAGCATATGACAATCCCGCCATCCCGGGAATTCACGTTGTAGCATCCTCCTCACAGTTCACACTGCCACCCAGCTTTGTGTCATCTGCAAATTTGCTAATGTTACTTTGAATCCCTTCATCCAAATCATTGATATATATTGTAAATAGCTGCGGTTTTCAGCACTGAGCCTTGCGGCACCCCACTAGTCACTGCCTGACATTCTGAAAGAGACCTGTTAATCCCTACTCTTTGTTTCCTGTCTGCCAACCACTTTTCTATCCACGTCAGCACTCTACCTCCAATACCATGTGCCGTAATTTTGCCCACTAATCTCCTATGTGGGACCTTATCAAATGCTTTCTGAAAGTCCAGGTACACTACATCCACTGACTCTCCCTTGTCCATTTTCCTAGTTACATCCTCAAAAAAATTCCAGAAGATTAGTCAAGCATGATGTCCCCTTCGTAAATCCATGCTAACTCGGACCGATCCTGTTACTGCTATCCAAGTGTGTGGCTATTTCATCTTTTATAATTGACTCCAACATCTTCCCCACCACCGATGTCAGGCTAACTGGTCTAAAATGCCCTCTTTTCTCTCTCCCGCCTTTCTTAAAGAAGGTTTTACCTGGTTGAATCAGGTGAGTTTTCCTGCTCCCACAAGAATCCCTAGCTTCAGTTAGTTCAGGCCTCTGTGAGACTTTTGTGCATTGGTTTCTGATCGGTATTAAAAAAAGGATTTTAACAGATGGTACGACGAGATGGTACTCTAAGCCAGTAAAAGTGATTTGCGCACCATGTTCACAAAAATACGGCAATGAAGTTTTACTGTCAGTTGTTCTGTCCAAGCTCAATTAATCTGGCCCAGCATATCATTTTAACAGTTCTCCTATTCTGATCAAGTGCCTTTAGCTTGAGAATTCGGCAGTTGTAACCAAATTGAACACGGGTTATCTTTGCTTAATATTTACGTCCTAGAACTCATATTATGGATTTGATGGTGGTATGAAAGGTTTGATCACACGGCTGATAAACCAGCTTTCGCAAGACAGTTTGTTGTAAAACTTTATTGCACTAGAAATTTAACGAGTGTTTTAGTAATTAGAAAAGACCATCCATCGAGAGCAGGATAGCAGGACAGCATCAAAATTGTTTATGTGATAGTAAAAAATTATGACATGATACCAATGCATAGACCAAGGTCATATTACACATGTGAACAAATGCAAACTCCTTCATCGATGTATTTGCAGTCCAGACATCTGCTATTATAAATCTGATTTTCTCTGAACTGTTTTTAATAACTTCAGTACAGAATGTATTGAGGTTACCATTGGGACTTAATCTTCATTTTTATTGCTTACTGATGCATCGTATTGCTACTGCATCTACCTTACCACTTCTATTTAGCCCAGCTAAATTATAGCTTTGAAATGCAATACTTCCCTGCAATTAGACAGTATAACCACAATGCCGTATTTATAAAATTTGTAATTGAAGATTTATGAACATGGAGTGTACAAATTCAATTACAGGGCATTCAAGCTGTCTTTCCCCAACTATAATTTTGTTGATTTTGGGTTGTCTGCGTGACATAAATGATGCAGAGGCGAGGAAGTTGGGATTTGATGGATGGGGTGAGGGAGAGTGAGAGATGTGGTTAGTGTGTTTCTGTAGCAGTTGAGGGAAAAAATGATTCATCATCAACAAATGTAATCATCAATAAATGTTTTGATTGAGAAGTGGTCAGGTGATCGAATAAAGAGCTACATTGGGCAGGCTACCATTATGTCAATGTCAGGGAAATAAGTAGTGGATTAAGAACCATACACTTCTGTGCCGCGCTGATAGTTTCTGCGAGAGAAAGCATTAAAGAAAACAGATATTCCAGGCATATAACAGGAAGATCTGAGGCCATTGTGATCATAAAATTGATGTACAGTTTACATTGCTATCATGTCAAAGCAAGACAATTCCGAGGCAATATTATAGGCGTTAATTAGTGCCATCATGCACCCAACACATGAATTACAATACACATGTGTACTTATTTGTAACAAACTGCGCTCTTGTGTAGTTTATTTATTACTGCCGAATAAAAAAAACCTTCCATTAATTACACATTCTCATAAGCAGTACAATTTGAAGCTTGTATACAGCATTGTGTCAGCTCCTGGCTTTCTTCCAGCAACCCAGACAAAGTAGCCCTTCGTGATAGCTCATCATTTGTTTTTCCATTATGCTCCCTTGATGAAGAATGGTGCAGAATTATGACCAGAGGAGAAAGCAATAGAAATGAGAAAACAACTTCAATAACTTGCAAATCTGTGTCTATTAGGAACTAGCTTCAAAGCAGTCTGTATCCCAGAATGGTAGAGCCTGATGTTTGTTTAGAATTTATTTTGTTTGAATTAGCTGAGGTTTTCAGCACATCTCTTTCTAATTCAAGCTGTGAAGGAGGCGGCAACATTTTACACCGGGAGCAGCGCTTAAAATTGATTGTGACATCTGAATTTGGATTAGCATTTTTCAGAAAGGAAAATAGAATCACTGTTCCTCATTAACCTACCTTTTTTGCTGCCCCTCTACCCCCCACAGGCACGAGGAGCAAGGCCGGTAAGAGACGGAACGGGGGTCTGGCCTTCCGCGCCCTCAAGGACGGGTGCGGGAGGCTCCCTCCCGGGGCACAAAGATGGACGGCGAGGAGAGGGACATTGGTTCGCTGGACAACCCGCACATCAAAGGAAGACGATGGCTGGAGGCCCTGCAGCAGCCTGGGGCTCTCCTGCATCGGGCACAGCTCATAAGACCTAGAGCACGGAACGGCGTCAGAATTTGGCGCCTCTTGCATGCGGTCTGAGTGGACTATTTGTGTACAATTTGGGGACGCACAGAAATGCAGCACGAGAGTTGCTGCCTTGCGGCACCAGAGACCCGGGTTCCATCCTGACTACGGGCGCTGAGTGTATGGAGTTTGTACGTTCTCCCCATGATCACATGTGCTTTCTTTGGGTGCTCCGGTTTCCTCCCACTCTACAAAGACGTACAGGCTTGTAGGTTCATTGGCTTCTGTAATTCTGCTCCTATGACTTATGAACATGAACCTATGAACTGCTCCAGCACCAGCTGGGGGCGAGGGACAGGCATTACGGGCGGATGTCCCTTTCCCGATTACCATCTACCAATCCTCTGTTGAAGTGTACTAGGGTGAATCTTCATAAGTGTCAATGTATAAGTTTCTGGATACCCGAAAATAAAACTTAAATTTTTGCAACTTTGTATGTTGTTTCACATAGATGAACATCTCTACTCTGGGAAAAATATATTTGGTGCAATCCTTTAGAGAATTTAATTTATTTTTTCCTTTTTTCAGGTTGCCCATTGCATTCTGTCATATCCGTCATATTTTTATGATGAACAACACTGTAAAATATAACTGATTTAAGAATATAAAATCAAATTTTTGTCGCTCTTTCAAATTATAGAATATCTTCCTCAAATAAACCACCAAAAAAAAAAGTTTTCAGTCTAACGCATTGATCTTAAACCTTCGCAACAGTTTACTGCCGAAAAAAGTGGTGATTTTCAACAAGAGTGGTAATCTTCACATAACTTTTCACCAACTTCCTCTAAAATAATATTAACTTCAGATGAATAGGCAGAAGCATACTGTTCATTTATCAATTACAATTGATAATTAGGTCATTGTTGTATAATTTTACACATTATGAGCATAAAATACTTATGTCACGTGTGTAACTCAGCTTGGTGGAGATGATCAAGTTTGGGAGCGTCACGTGATGGGGATGACTAAGACTATTTTTAGGGTTCGGGATAGGAGCTGGTCTAGGGTTGGAGTTGGGGCTGGGGCTGGGGCTGGGGCTGGGGCTGGGGCTGGGGCTGGGGTTAGGGTTGGGGCTGGGGCAAGGGTTGGGGCAAGGGTTGGGGCAAGGGTTGGGGCAAGGGCAAGGGTTGGGGCAAGGGTTGGGGCTGGGGCAAGGGTTGGGGCTAGGGCAAGGGTTGGGGCTAGGGCAAGGGTTGGGGCTAGGGCAAGGGTTGGGGCTAGGGTTGGGGTAAGGTTTGGGCTAGGATTAGGGCTGGGGTTAGGGGTGGGGTTATGGTTGGGGCTAGGGTTGGGGCTGGGACTAGTGCCAGGGCTACGGTTACGTACCCCCGATCTCCAGTTCTAGCTCCATCTCCAGTAGCTCCAGCTCCATCTCCAGCCGAACACAAAGCCATCGCAGCCGTCGCATCTTCCCGTGACCCATCCCTCTCCACACCCGGCCCTCATCGGCCCTTGTTCCCCAGTGCGGGGGGGGGGACAAGGGCTGATGAGGTCCGGGCGTGGGGAGGGACGGGTCACGGGAAGATGCGACGGCTGCCACGGCTTTGTGTCCGGCTGGAGCTGGAGCTGGTTGGAGATTGGGGGTTAAGTTGCGGATGTGGCCGTGATGGGTATGGTGGTCCAAGCCTTTAGTCCAGGATGGCCTCGCCGGAAGCCTATACCTGGCCATATCGTTTCCCGAATGGCACGTGGCACAATTTCTTCTCCAGAACAAATCAAACATTTTTTTTTAAATCTCTAGAACAAATCAGAAAACAATTTAAAAAAAATTCTAAGAGTTCAGCACCGTTTGGGAATGGCGCTGAATAAAGGTACGTACCCGCTATGCAGCAAAAAACTGAGTTTTCACGCGCTTCTTATCCCGAGAATCAGGAGAAACTCACAAGGTAGGGGGACTTTTGAATTCTGCGGTCTTTTGAGGTTGGAAGTTCACATCTATTCTTATCATAGCCATGTGGGATTGCTCAATAAAGCTGTGACGATAATGGCTTCAATCATCGGTACAAGAAATGTTTTTAAAAAATGGTAAGATTTATAATTTTATCAAGAATAGCGGACTTTTTTTAAGGGCGATGAATATTTTAATTATTATTATCTACCGTTTAAAAGTATTTTCATTTCAGATAGATCCCCCATTAAAAAAATATGCCGACTTGAAATTTCATTAGTAACCATCGTGACATCGGGGGCGGGGAGGGGGGGGGGGGGGCAGTGTTTAGTGTTTAATCGTTATTTATGAGGATTATGTTTATCTATATTACTAAAAGTCTCATCTTGACCACTTCCTGTTGCACTGTATATTGATTTTAGAAAAACCGCTACTACTTACGGCTGTGATTTTTGGCCATCTTAATCGGAGTCCCCCTCTGCTGGTCAGGACAAGAGGATTTTTCCCATCGATGAAAAGTAAAAGGCTTATTAATGTTTAAAAAATGTTGAGATTCTCTCTCCTGAAGGCCTCGCCCCTTCCGGAGGGACTATAAAACCCAGAAGTGTTGAGTGCCTCAGTCAGTCTCTGCAACATGGGGGAAGCAAGAGGGTCATGTTTCTCAGTCTGAGCTGTGAATAACACTGAACACATGTCTACTAAACTGTGAGTGCCCTTAATGTGGTTTGAAAATGCAAAAGTTTTTTTTGCTTGAAAATGCTCGCTGAAAGTGTTTTTTGGTTTGAAAATGCTTGCTAAACGTGTGTTTTGGTTTGAAAATGCTTGCTAAAAGTGTGTTTTGGTTTGAAAATGCTAGCTAAAAGTGTGTTTTGGTTTGAAAATGCTAGCTAAAAGTGTGTTTTGAAAATGCTAAAGTTGCCTTTGGTTTGAGAATGCTAAATTTGCCTTGTCTAATTGAAAGGTTGGTTTGAGAATGCTAAAGTTGCTTTCCCTAATTTAAAAGTTGGTTTGAGAATGCTAAAGTTGCCTTGCCTAATTGAAAAGTTGGTTTGAGAATGCCAAAGTTGCCTTGCCATCTATATAATTAAAAGTCTAATCCTGACCACTTCCTGTTTGCGCTGTATATTGATTTTAGGAAATAAACGCTACCACGTACAGCTGTGAATTTTGGCCATCTTACTCGAGTCCCCCCCGCTCATCAGGTGCCGAGGATATTTCCCATCGATGAAAAATAAAAGAGTTATTTGTGTTTAAAAAATGTTGAGACTCTCTCCTGTCAATCACACCACAAATGCCACCCCCCTTCTGGTGGGAGGGACTATAAAACCTGGAAGTGTGGGTGTGGTTCAGTCTCTGCAAGAAGGGGGAGGGAGAGGTCACGACTCTCTGCCTTTAGTGGCCTTGCACCCTGCTTGAAATGGTGTGAAACTGCATTTAAATTTGGTGGCCTTGCACCCTGCTTGAAATGGTATTAAACTGCACTTGAATTTGGTGGCCTTGCACACTGCTTGAAGTGGTAGGAAACTGCACTTGAATTTGGTGGCCTTGCACCCTGCTTGAAGTGGTATGACATTGCACTCAAATTTGGTGGCCTTGCACCCTGCTTGAAGTGGTATGACATTGCACTCAAATTTGGTGGCCTTGCACCCTGCTTGAAGTGGTATGACACTGCACTCGAATTTGGTGGCCTTGCACCCTGCTTGAAGTGGCAGGAAACTGCACTTGAATTTGGTGGCCTTGCACCCTGCTTGAAGTGGCATTTCAAGGAATAGCCGTGAGTCAACTGCCAGCCCACCAGCCTTGAGTGAGTGAGCTGCCAGCACACCAGGCTTGAGTGGCTGAGCCGCCAGCCCAAGAATCGGTCCACAATGTCCATACTAGCCCACTGGAAACCAGTCCCTTCAGCCCACAACACCCATACTAGTGCTCCAGAAAGCCCCCCCCACTGACCACCAATATTGGAATTGGTGGAGAGGTGGTATATTGCGTTGGGGGACCAACCTTCCCGTGTGAAGCTGGGACCCAACGGGTCCCACTTAGTCTAGTGAACAATATAGAAAAAGAAGAATTGGGATAGAATTACGGATTTCCCTTATAAATAGCATCAAAGTAGCGGGACACCAAAGTAGACACTTACTGAAACATCACCCACTTGTGTCAAGAAAAGCAGAATTGGGATTTCACACTGAAGGCCTGAAAATCAAATAACTTGTTGGCAACATGACCAAACATGCAGTGAACAATTCATAGGAAAATGATGGGTGCACCAGGTCTTAATCATTTTAATTCTTGGTATCTAAACTCACACAGGGTTTTAAATAAACATTTATGAGACACTAGAGGTCATAATATTCTGATATCAAATCAGAATCATTCTCTCCAAAGCGAAGAGTAGGTGGAAGGTCATGAAAATATATGAATCATTATTTGACAGGGTTGAGGTAATTGCAGCCTGGAGATGGCTAATTTAAGAAGGGATGCAAGGAAATGTCTGGGAACTATAGACCTGTGAGCCTACATCTGTGGTAGGTAAGTAACTGGAGAAGATTCTCAGAGGTAAGATATGTATCCATTTGGAGAGACAGAGGCTGATTTGGTGTAGTCAGCATTGATTTGTACGTGGGAGATTGTGGGAGAGGGTGGTGAGTGTATGGAACAAGGTGCCATAGAAAGTAATTGAGGCAGGTACTTTAACTTCAACTTGCAACGTTTAAGAAACATTTAGACAAATACATGGATAGGATAGATTAAGAGGGGTATGGGTCGAAAAGCAGGCGGTGGGACTAGTCTAGTTGGTGTATGTTGGCCAGGTGGGCAATTTGGGCTGAAGGGCCTGATTCCACACTGTATGACTCTATTACTCTATAAGTCTATAACATATAAAATACATTTGGACAGGTTCATAGATAGGAAAAGTTTAGAGGGATACGAGCCAAATGTGGGCAGGTGGGATCAGTGTAGATGGGTCATCTAGGTCTGTGTGGGCAAGATGGGCATATTTGGATTCTGTATGATTCTATGACTCGATGACTCTGTGACCCGAGAAAGTGTTAATCATCTCTGACAGGTAATTTATTGTCATTGTGTTATTAGTTTCCTCCCATTTGTTAGTGCAGACGTAATGAATGGAATGTGAAATTCAGACCCTGTACTGCTCTCTCCATTCCAAGAGATCAATCCATCATGAAGAGTCTGCGCCTGGTTATGTCCATGCCTTATCTCTGCCTTACAGAATGTCATTTCGGTACTGATGGAAATCACATGCATATCACTCCTATATATCGGTGAGACCAAGCACAGACTGGGCGATCGTTTTGCTGAACACCTTCGTTCAGTTTGCTTTGGCCCACATGATCTCTCTGTTATCAACCACTTTAACTCCCCTTCCCATTCCCATACTGACCTTTCCATCCTGGACCTCCTCCACTGTCACAGTGAGACCACAGGCAAATTGGAGAACAGCACTTCATATTTTGGCTGGGCAGCTTACAACCCAGCAGTATGAAATTGATTTATCTAATTTCAAATAACCCTGGTATCCCTCCCCGCTCTCTGTCCCTCCCCTACCCTAGTCTTCGTACTAGATTCACTGTCATCCTGCTGAGTTTCACTGTTTGTAATATTGTTTATCACCTTCTCCACAGCCAACAATGGACCATTGTGTGCTCCACCTTTCTTTGATCATCATTGGTGGCTTTGATTTGTCCTTTTGCGTACTGTAGGAGTTGTAATGTCTCCTCTGACATATCACTGTCAGGTAGACATTAAGTCTAGGGACCCCCGACAGTCCTTTCAGGTGAGACAGAGGTTCACATCGCACCTCCTCTAACTTCATCACCACAAGGGGCGCTGCACGATTGGCAGCCTTGCCAACAGTCTGTCTGTTTTTTTGTCTTATTTTGTCATTTTTAGTGTGTTTTAAAAGTATGTGTTAATGTTCTCTGGTTTGTTTTATGTGGGAGGAGGGGGAGGGGGAGAGGGGAGGGGGAACCTTTTTTTTCCAATCTCTTACCTTGCCGGAGATGCGATTGTTTTCCGGGTCGTATCTCCGGTCACTCTGCGGCCTAACATCATGGAGCTGGAGCCCTCGCTCGGGACTGACTTTGAGCTCCACCGCGGGGCATGGATTTACCATCGGAGCCAATCCCTTGCCTGGGACCACTCCAACCATGGCCTGCGGACTTTACCATCGAGAGCTCGCAGTCTTGGGTAGAGACCGTAGATGTCGGGAGCCCTGACCTGGGGTCAGATCGCTCGGAGCTGGGAGCTGAGATTCCCCCCCCCAATGCATGAGCTTGATCGCCCCGACGCAGAGAGCCCGAAAGCCGGCTACGGGATCGTCCTGTCTATGGAAGGCTCAAGGCTCCCGACTGCCGGAGAACAAAGAAGGGAAGAGATTGAACTTTTTTTCACTTCCCATCACAGTGAGGAATGTGGAGGAGCCGCTGTGGTGGATGTTTATGTTAAAATGTATTTTCTGTGTTCTGTTGCTTTTTATTTGTATGACTGACTTGGCAAATGAAATTCCTCGTATGTTGCAAAACATACTTGGTTAATAAAAAAATATTATATTGTATTGTACCTACTGCATCCGATGTGTGCTCCTGTACATCGGCCAGATTAAACGTAGCCTCGCAACCTTTTTCACTGCACACGTATGCTTGGTCCACCGAGGCCCATGTGATCTCCCAGTTGTCAACCATTTCAATTCCCCTTCCCATTCCCATACTGACCTTTCTGTCCCGGGCGTCCTCCATTGCCAGTGTGAGGCCACATGCAAACTGGAAGAACAACACCTCATATTTCGCTTGGAAAGCGTACAACCCAGTGGTATGAACGTAAATTCTCTAATTTTAAGTAACTTCTACTAACATTCACCTCCCTTCCCCCCTTCCCCCTTCCTCCATCCTAGTCATATAACCAGTTCCACAGTTCACCACATTTTATCCTTCTTGAGTTCACACCTTCTCTAGCATACAATGGGTCTATCAGGGCACCTCCATCCCTGAGGTCATTTGTTGCTGGTCCTGAATGGTCCTGGTCTTTTCTCGCCTCTTGCTCTTCACTTCTCCAACCCACCCACTCCCTACCTCCTACTTAGTCTGAAGAAGGGACCTGACCTGAAACATCATCTATCCTTTTCCTCCAGAGATGCTGCTGCCCCCCTGAGCTACTCCAGCACGTTGTGTCTATCTTTAATTCTAGGGTGTCTGAAGAAGGGTTCTGACCCAAAACAGCATCTATCCATGTTTACCCAGACATATTGCCTGACCCGCTGAGTTACTCCAGCACTTTGTGTCTTTTTATGTGAACCAGCACCTGCAGTTCTTTGTTTTTACTCTAATTCCAGGGCACCTGACACTTGGAACATGCTGAACTCCTCAAGGACTTTAGGGGGGCCTGTAGGAACTTGGAGCCATTTAACTGTTGGAGATCCGATGGGCTGTGAGCTTTGGGCGATGGATCATGTCAGGTTTAGTTTAGTTTAGTTTATCGTCACAAGTACCAAGATAATATGAAAAGCATTTCATTGCATGTTATCCAGTCAGTGGAAAGACTACACATGATTGCAATCGAGCCGTCCAGAGTGTACATATACAGGATAAAAGGAATAATGTTTAGTGCGAGATAAAGTCCAGTAATGTCCAATTAAAGATAGTCCAAGATATTAAAGATAGTCCAAGAGGTACAGAAGTTTGAAAATGCATACCTCTAGATTCAGGGACGGTTTCTTCCCAGCTGTTATCGGGCAAATGAACCATCCTTTCAACAACTAGAGAGTAGACCTGAGCTACCATCTACCTCTTTGGAATCTCTTGGACTACCTTTAATTGGAATTTACTGGACTTTATTTTGCTCTAAACATTATTCCCTTTATCAATCACAGGGAGAATGTGTAAACTCTACACACAGACAGCACCCAAAGTTAGGTTCGAAACCAGGACTCTGACGCTGTGAAGCAGCAACTCTACCATCTGAGCCACTGTGCTGCCCTAATTTTGATAATGCACTCTTTGGCATTTAGTTTTAGCTTTAGGGATGCAGCGTGGAAACAGGCGCTTTGGCCCCACTGAGTCCATGTAGACCAAAGATCACCCATACACGAGGTCTATCCTCCACACTAAGGACAATTTAGAGAAGCCGATTTACCTACAAACAAGCACGTCTTTGGGATGTGGGAAGAAACCGGAGTACCCGGTGAAAATGCATGTGATCACAGGTGATTGATAAAAAATACATCTCTTGATGCTCCTGAACACATCATCAGTGATGTGACCTGGGGTCATTGGGTGTTTCGGGTCTTTCAATATCAGACACCCTCACCCAGGCGACCCAGCCGTGGTTGATCAGACTACGACTTGTGTTCAGGTGGCATTTGCCCCTCCCCATGGATCTCCTCTCCTGATCCAGAGCCATCTCGAGGCTTTCTCCGCTGCCTCTGTGGTGTTCTTGATGGCTCTTCTCCTCTCCATTCCGTTGATGCCCAGTGCACTCAAGGCTTTGTAGAGCGATTGCCCTGCAAAACCTCTGCAGCCAACCTCGATGGGCATACATCTTGCCTTCCAGCCCTGCTTGCGGCAGTCTATGATCAGCTCTTCGTACTTGGCCATCTTCCTCTCGTGGGCCTCCTCTAAACTGTCCTCCCACGGCACTGTCAGTTCCAACAAGACCATGTTTTTGGTCGCCTCCGAGATGTCTGGCCTCAGGGTGGTCGTAGCAATGTGCCATGGGAACTTCAGCTGTTTCATCAAGTCTACAGAAAGCTGCCAGTCCTGCGCAGTCGCCAGGATTACTGACGCTGAAGGTACAAACTCCATGATCCATATTTGAAAGAGGCTAACCCAAAAGACACTCGGATGAAACTGAGTGCCATTCGATGTTCGACGTAGCTGTGAGAACAGCTGTCTTTTTTTTTGCAAAATAGAAGATAACCAAAGCTAAACATCAATAAAACCAATGGACCATGACTCCCAGAACCATAATTACAGAGTAGTGCTAGCAATCTTTGACTAAATTAAACCTGCATGAGTAAGTGGCAAACTTCCCCTCCCACTCATCAGACCAAAAGAAACAAGTGCAGTATTAGATCTAGACGGCCTTGGGTAACATTGTGATCACTGAACAATGTTATCCATGGAAAATATAAATGTTTGATAAAATAACTGGACCTCCCTGATCTCCAACAAAAGTGCATACGTACAAGATTACTTTTTTTTAATATAGTTGCCTAATATCAGTCCTCATTTCCACACTAAAGAGCAAAGGTTCATTGTGGTCTTTAACTGGATAAAAAATATCAGTCATCATTCAAGATCACAGCAACAATGAAGTTATGTTGCATAAATAACCCAAACCTAAATCGGGAAAGGCCTGGAATGTTATCAAGCATCCATATTTCCTTCGGAAAGCATTCTGAATATTGTGCAGAATGGAATGTCACACACACTTAGACCAAAAGTTCAATAATAAAGTATAGAGGTTGAGTATATAAATATAGTATTGAGTAGAGAAGTTTGGAGGTCATGTTACAGTTATATAAGATGTTGGTTTTAGAGTATTGTGTTCAGTTTTGGTCACCGTGTTCTCGGAAAGATGTTGTCAAGCTGGAAAGGGTGCAAAGAAGATTTACAAGGATGTTGCCAGGACTTGAGGGCCTGAGATATATGGAGACGTTGGGCAGGCTAGGACCTTATTCCTTGGTGCGCAGGAGGGTGAGGGATGATCTTATAGAAGTGTACAGAATCATGAGAGGAAGAGATCGGGTAAATACACAATATTTTGCCCAGAGTAGGGGAATCGAGAACCAGAGGACATGGATTTATGGTGAGGGTGGAAAGATTTAATAGGAACTTGAAGGGTAAAATTTTCACACGAAGTGTGATGGTTGTGTGGAACAAGCTGCCAGAGAAGGTAGTTGAGGCAGGTGCTATAGCAACGTTTAAGAAATATTTGGACAGGTACATGGATAGGATTGGTTTAGAAGAATGGGGGCCAAATGCAGGTAGGTAGGATTAGTGTAAATGGGGCATGTTGGTCGGCATGGGCAAGTTGGGCCGAAGGGCAGGGTTTCCACGCTGTATGATTCTATGACTCTATGAATATCGTGACTGGTTATATTTTCTGGTTTCATTTGACATTCACAGGTTTGTCTTTTTCTGTGATTTACTTCCCATTGCCGACTAGATATTGCTGGGTGCATGTGCTTTACGGTACACCGGTAGGTAAATGTAATATTACAGGAATCCAAGTGACATAACAGAAACAGTAAGTGGTTAATAGTCTTGTATTCGGGGAATCACTGCATCATTACTGGTGACATGAAAATGGCAAGGAATGAAATGAGGCTTTAACTGGCAGGAGGAAACTGGTATTCATCTCAAACTGCTCAGACTGTGAAGAATTAAACAACAGTACATTTGCTTAATAAGGCTATAGTTAATGATGCATCAGCTCAATGGCGCAATAGGAGCTTGAGTTGATTAGAACATCAGTTGGCAGGCAGTGAGTTCAATTAGTTTGGTTACCCAAGATCATTGTAGAACCTGCTGCATTACTCACTATAACTACTGTAGTATGCTCCACAAAATGTTATTTAAAAACATTTGTTATTTTCCTTATCCTCTGTATTGACAGGAGAGATTCTAAAATAATCTCTTCTTCTGATATATTGAGCATACATTGAAACAATGCTTCTGAATCTGACAGCATTTGTTTTGTGCTAAGGACAAATCGGGACTGCAAACCCCTCCCCCCACCCTTCGTCTATTATTTTTGCTTACGGTAATTAATTCTATCTGCCAGTTAGTGACTGATCAAATTGATTAGGTCACATTATAGTCATTTAAATGAACATATATTGCTGGGTGTAGATTCAAGTATTTCCCTGTAGTATTATTTAACATTTGAAATCACGTCAGCTTCCCTATAGAATTAGAAAAAAAACTGTAAATTGTTAACTAGCATTATGAATGTGGCCACATATAATGCCTGTTATGGCAAATGTTCAAAACATTTCCTTATAGAGCCAAATGGAAAAATGTCTAAATACATCAGTGTTAAAAGAAACATCTAACTTCAAGTTCCTCGGCAAGGCTACCAACATAATCAAGGACTAGTCTCACCCGGTCACTCCCTCTTCTCCCCTCTCCCATCAGGCAAGAGGCACAGACGTATGAAAATGCACACCTCCAGATTCAAGGACAGTTGCTTCCCAGCTGTTATCAGGCAACTGAACAGTCCTTTTGCCAACTAGAGAGCGGTCCTGACCTCCCATCGACCTCATTGAATACCCTTGGACTATATTTAATCAGACTTTACTGGACTTTATCTTGCACTAAATGCGATCCCCTTTATCCTGTATCTGTACATCGTGGATGGCTCGATTGTCATGATGTATAGTCTTTCCGCTGACTGGTTAACATGCAACAAAAGCTTTTCACCGCACCTCAGTACCCATGACAATAAACTAAACTAAACTGATTAGTGATTTCCAGTTATCAAAGGTTTCTCTATCAGAACTTGCACAAAAACATAATTAATGTACATTTGGTCATAGTCAAAAGATAGTGATCTTGCTCAATCCCTCTAGTTATCCGTTCACCTTTTCGTATTTATTTTTCAAGAAAGGTACGATTATTAAACCATGTAAAAATGAAATGGTGTTTTTGTGTATTTGGATGAATCATATCACTGTACATTGAACAATAATCATTTCTTCCATCCACCATACTTTGCTAAGTTAGGTGTAATTAATGCAAGGATGAAAACGTCAGCTCTGTGAATGAATCGGCAATAGGGAGGTTTCACGGCAGTCGGGTCACGTTGCTACGCTACGCCAAGTGGATGAACTGCAGGTAAGTACTTACCATTGTTTCCAGCGTAGCGGGCCCGTTAAAACCCGCCAAAATTGTCAATGTTTGCGCTGTAAATAATTATGGAAATCGGGATAAGAGTGAGAGACATTTAGCCTACATCAGAATTACAAAAGTGAGGAGAAATGACGGTAGATAGAAGCGAAAGCTGAAGGGACAACAACAGCCAAAGTGCTTGACGAACATTGGCCGTTTGCTCACTGCATTTCATCAACTAAGGCATTATTTGTGTTTTTTCTTGAGTCCTTTGGCATCTAAAAACTTTCAGAACTGATAAATTTGGCTGTAAAATTTTAAAATCGCCCATGGGTTTTTACATACAAAAAGAAAACGCCTCTGAAGCAAAATTTACAGCCAGATTTATCACTTCTGAGACTTTTTAGATACCAAAGGAATCAAGAAAAAACACAAATAATGCCTTACTGTTGATGAAATGCAGTGAGCAAACACGATAATCACGAACACGAATATTTTCAATTCCGATATCTGCATGGCCAATGTTCGCCAAGCACTTTGGCTGTTGTTGTCCCTTCAGCTCTCGCTTCTCTTTACCTTCATTTCGCTTCACTTTTGGAATTCTGAAGTTGGGTACATGTCTCTCACACTTACCCCGACTTCCACAAATTTTGGCGGTTTTTTATAGGTAGGAAAGTACGCGTTTCTTGCATTAATATCATATACCAGAAGTTACGGATGTCCTCCAGATGGATTGAGCAGCTCCGTGCGTCAAGCCCTATGACCCAGTGACCTTTATGTGCAAACCCCCTATACATAAAAACATGCTAAGCAATGTTTGGTGAGGATAGACACAAAACATCTACACATTTTATCTGCACATCTTCCCCAGCCAACAATGGGCCATTATGGACTCCACCCCTCCTGAGGTCATCTGTTGCCAGCCCTGATTTGTTCTGGCCTTTTCTCATCCCCAATTCCCCACCTGCTTCCCCCAACTCTATCTTTCAGTCTGAAGAAAGCAAATGGCATGTTAAACATAGAAACATCGAAAATAGGTGCATTTGGCCCTTCGAGTGAGCACCGTCATTCCTTGTGATCATGGCTGATCGTCCACAATCAGTAACCCATGCCTGCCTTCTCCCCATACCCCTTGATTTGGCTAGCCCCAAGTGCTCTATCTACTCTGTTAATTCCGGATCTAAACTTACCCCCCTGGTATCGTTCAGTCAAGCACCGAATACTAGCACTAGAATTCCAACTCTATTTTATTGTACACAATACCGCGGGACCAATCCTCGGTACCACTTACTTGAGCCCAATACAGCCTTGCGCAAATAGAACAGACTAAAGACTAAAGAACAGACTAAAACTGTGCTCCCCACCCCTTTATACCCCTCGAAACTAAGGACAGGAAAGTACTTGGGGGAGGCACCCCCGACAAGCCAATTACCGATACCGGCTGCAAAATACATCGAATGACATCTCTTTGGACCAATCATATAATAGTACATAACATAGTTTCAACACATAGCACTTAGGGAGAAACACTTCCATTAAGTAAAGAAACATTTCCAATAGATAAAGAAACATCTTTGGTGAGACCACTCTTCTGGACCAACCGCAAGTATCGGCAGTAAAGCACTGCAACATAGTTGAGACATAACATTTCCCCAACCAATCACAAGCATGCCTTTAGCATCAGGGTGTAGCTTCACCAGCAGAATCCCAGACATATTGGCAAGTTGTAGGCCATCTGGCAAGAAACCTTCTGCAACTCCTTCCCAGGCTTCAAACTCCCTGGAGCTATCTATGTCACGTGGGCCTCCAGCTCCCTGCAAATTATGTCACCCTTAGTGAAGCAGGTTTCACAGACCTTTTCCATTTTCCCAAGTACACAAACCCCTGCATATTCACATTCTACAATAATTCATCCAGTGAATCGGCCTCTAATGCCTTCTGTGGCAGAGAATTCCATAAATTCACAACTCTCTGTGTGAAAATGTTTTTTCTCATTTCAGTTTTAAATGGCCTCCCCTTTATTCTTGGACTGTGGCCCTTGATTCTGTAACTCCCCCAACATTGGGAACATTTTTCCTGCATCAAGAGTGTCCAATCCTTGTATAATTTTATATGTTTCTATGATCCCCTCTTAGTCTTGTAAACTCCAGTGAATACAAGCCCAGTCTTTCCAATCTTTCCTCATGTGACAGTTCCGCCATCCCGGGGCTTAACCCCGTGAACCTACGCTGCACTCCCTCAATAGCAAGGATGTTCTTCCTCAAATTAGGAGACCAAAACTGCACACAATACTTCAGATGTGGTCTCACCAGGGCCCTGTACAACTGCAGAAGGACCTATTTACTCCTATACTCAAATCCTCTTCTTATGAAGGCCAACATGCCATTAGCTTTCTTCACTGCCTGCTGTACCTGCATGTTTACTTTCAGTGTTAAAGAAGGATATGCAGATGCTGGAAAATCGAGGGTACACAAAATGCTGGAGAAACTCAGCGGGTGCAGCAGCATCTATGGAGCGAAGGAGATGGGCAACGTTTCGGGCTGAAACCCTTCTTCAGAAGGAATCCATTTATTCATACTCTTTGTTTACTGTTTGTCAACCAATGCTCTGTCCATGTCAATACCATACCACCAATTCCATGTGCTCTAATTTTGCCCATTAATCTGCTGGGTGGGACCTTATCAAAGGCTTTCTGAAAGTCCAGATACACTACATCTACTGACTCTTCTTCATCCATTTTCCTAGTTACATCCTCAAAAAATTCCAGAGGGTTAGTCAAGCAGGATTTCTTCTTCATTAATCCATGCTGACATGGACCAATCCTTTTACTGCTATCCAAGTGCGCCGTTATTATTTCTTTAACAATTGATTCCAACATCTTCCCCACCACTGATGTCAGGCTAATTGGTCTATAATTCCCCTTTTTCTCTCTTGCTCCTTTCTTGAAAAGTGGGATAACATTAGCTATCCTCCAATCCACAGGAACTGATCCTGAATCTATAGAACATTGGAAAATGATCACCAATGTGTCCACGATTTCTAGAGCCACCTCCTTGAGTATATCAAATGCTGGCTCAATGGGCTGAATGGCCTACTCCTGAACCTATTTTCTATTTTTCTATGTTTCTGTTTTAAGAAAGGTTCCGACCCGAAATGTCACCTATTCATTTCCTCCAGAGATGCTGACCTGCTGAGTTACTCCAGCATTTTGTGTCTTCCTTTGGTATAAACCAGCACCTGCAGGTTCTTCCTACACAATATTTGGCATGGTTCTCCAGATATCATTTTAAAATTATTTTTGAAGCCATCAGATAAGAACAACAAGTTCATACTCATTTGCAACTCTACCACATATATGGTTTCATTTCCCATGAAAAGGCACAAAAATGTAATCAAAATGTGAGCTGTCATTCCTCTTGATCCACCCTCTCTGTAGACTTTAATTTATCCTTCCACTGCATTATCTGCTTTGATGGTACTTTGTTTACTTGCAAAGATTGACAGAATTATTTGTTTATTTTAATACTGATCTATTTAGAAAATTCTATACATGGCTTTGCAAATAAAACTTTTGAATTTATTGGGTTTGCACTCACTGTGACAGTATCAACCATCTCTTAGTTTTAGATTTTCTTAGTTTAGTTTATTATTGTCAAGTGTACCGAGGTACAGTGAAAAGCTTTTGTGTTGCATGCCATCCAGTCACGAAAAGACCATACGGGACGACTATCGAGCTATCCACAGTGTACAGGTACAGGATAAAGGGTATAAAGGGTATAACATGCAAGATACAGTCCAATTAAAGATAGTTCAAAGCACTCCAATGGGGTAGATGGGAGGTCAGGACTAGATTCTAACTGGTGAGAGGAAGGTTCAGTTGCCTGATAGCAGCTGGGAAAAAAATTGTCCCTACAGATCCTATAGTCCTTAAAATGAACTAGTTTGGAGATACAGCATGGAAACAGGCCCCTCAGCCCATAGAGTCCGTGCCGACCAGCAATCACCCAAACACTAGTTCTATCCCACACAGTAGGGACTATTTACAGAATATAATCAACCTACAAACCTGATTACTTATTCTATCCATTGAGCTGCTGCCTCACCTGGGATTAATCCTGACCTTGGGTTCTGTCTGTGTGGAGTTGGCATGTTCTCCCTGCGTCCACATGGGTTTCCTCCAGGTGCTCTGGTTTCCTCCCTCATCCCAAAGACAGTGGATTAGTAGATTAATTGGCTTATGTAAATTGTCTCTAATGTGTCGGTGATAGATGTAAAACACGGATCACATAAAACTATATGGCTGGCTTGGATTTGGTGGGCCAAAGGGCCATGCGATATCTTGCATGGCAAGATATAGCATGGCCCTATATCTTAGGTCATGTTCTCAAGAAAACATGACCAAGGTTTCGTAATTTGGGGAACTTGCCTGTTTCCATGCTATATATTTCAATCAGTCCATTTTCTATAAGGCTACTAAAAAAACTACAGATCCTGGTTCATACCAAAGATAGACACAAAGTGGTGGAGTAACTCAGCAGGTCAGACTAGCATCTCAGGAGAACAATGATGGGTGACTTTTCAGGTTGGGACCCTTCTTCAGTTTCATTTCAGTCTGAAGAAGGGCCCCGACCCAAAACGTCACTTGTCCATGGTCTCCAGAGATACTGCCTGACCCGCTGAGTCACTCCAGCACTTCATGTTTTCTTTCTCCAGTTGATATACTTAAGAGATTAGTATACAAACTTAAAGCACACGGTATTGGGGGTTCAGTATTGATGTGAATAGAGAACTGACTGGCAGACAGGAAGCAAAGGGTAGGAGTAAACGGGTCCTTTTCAGAATGGCAGGCAGTGACTAGTGGGGTACCGCAAGGCTCAGTGCTGGGACCCCAGTTATTTACAATATATATTAATGATTTGGACGAGGGAATTGAATGCAACATCTCCAAGTTTCGGATGACACGAAGCTGGGGGGCAGTGTTAGGTGCTAGGAGGCTGCAAGGTGACTTGGTTAGGCTGGGTGAGTGGGAAAATGCATGGCAGATGCAGTATAATGTGGATAAATGTGAGGTTATCCACTTTGGTGGCAAAAACAGGAGGGTAGACTATTATCTGAATGGTGGCCGATTAGGAAAAGGGGAGATGCAACAAGACCTGGATGTCATGGTACACCAGTTATTGCAATTACGCATGCAGGTGCAGCAGGCAGTGAAGAAAGCGAATGGTATGTTAGCATTTATAGCAAAAGGATTTTAGTATAGGAGCAGGGAGGTTCTACTGTAGTTGTACAGGGTTTAGGTGAGACCACACCTGGAGTATTGTGTACAGTTTTGGTCTCCAAATCTGAGGAAGGACATTCTTGCCATAGAGGGGGTACAGAGAAGGTTCACCAGACTGATTCCTGGGATGTCAGGACTTTCATATGAGGAAAGACTGGATAGACGTACTCACTAGAATTTAGAAGATTGAGGGGGGATCTTATAAAACTTACAAAATTCTTAAGGGGTTGGACAAGATAGATGCAGGAAGATTGTTCCCGATGTTGGGGAGGTCCAGAACAATTTAAGGATTAAGGGGAATTCCTTTATGACCGAGATGAGGAAAACATTTTTCACACAGCGAGTGGTGAGTCTGTGGAATTCTCTGCCACAGAAGGTAGTTGAGGCCAGTTCATTTCTATATTTAAGAGGGAGTTAGATGTGCCCCTTGTGGCTAAAGGGATCAGGGGATATGGAGAGAAGGCAGGTACAGGATACTGAGTTGAATGATCAGCCATGATCACATTGAATGGCGGTGCAGGCTCGAAGGGCCGAATGGCCTACTCTGGCACCTATTTTCTATGTTTCTATGTTTCTATATAGCTCTGTCAAAGTTCCAGCTGAGTGTCTAGATCCTTGGGTTAGTCTCACTGCCACTGTTTTCATTGTTGATTCCAACTTATTCTATGGGATTTGGCACTTATTAACAAGGAGATAAATAGTAACCAACATCCCACAGTATTGCTTTCAATTTTATGTTGAATCAATTTGATATTGAATCAACTACATCAATGCTCTACTTCTCAGTGAATTGGTAAGTTAGTCAATGGTCCAAATACATTCCTGTAATTTGTATAAGTGGCAAACATAAAACAAGTAGGGAGTTTTGTAATTCATCTGCTTTTGACAAGGCTTTGCGTATTTTAGAAACAATTGAGGGTTGTTAGGTACAAGAATCCTGTCCCTTTTATAGATACCCATCCAAAAGAACCTATCAATCTCTACTTTAAAAATACACAAAGATTTGACCTCCGCCATCTGTGGCAATGAATTCCACAGATTCATCATCTTCTGGCTAAAGAAATTCCACCTCATCTCCTTTCTAAAGGTACATCCTTTTATTCTGAGGCGGTGCCTCTTTCTTGAACATAGAACAGCACAGTACAGTACAAACAAGAACCAATCAACCTCTGCTTTAAAAATACGCAAAGACATGGCCACCACCACCGTCTGTGGCAATGAACTCCACAGATGATGAGGTGTGAAGATTGGTGCACAGGGTTACCGACCGGTCCCAGGAATTACTTGGTTCAGCAACTGTACAATTGATTTGTGCTTCTGCCCTTTGCTAATGAAATGTGGCACCTTATTTCCTATTTTTACTGCAGCTCAGGGGCCGTACGTTCACGATTCAAGAAAAACACAAGATAAATGCCTGCCCTTTTAGTTGGAATTTATGGCATGCTGCGTAAATAATGTGAGAGTGTTGTTTTGTGCTGGGTTATTCCTGAGAATATTGTTTTGTTATTGGGAACCGAATGGCCACAGATTAAAGGTGCCCACAATCATCATCCCGCAACACTTCTCCAATAGTTACTGTAAATGGTCATTATCACAGGTAGATGGGGTGGTCAAAAAGCCTTTCAGCACATTGGCCTATATCAGTCAGATTATTGAGTATAGAAGTTGGGAGGTCATGTCACGGTGTATAAGATGTTGGTGAGGCCACATTTAAAGTATTGTGTTTAGTTTTGGGCATCATGCTACAGGAAAGATGTTGTCAAGCTGGAAAGAGTGCAGAGAAGATTTGTGAGCAGGTTGCCAGGATTTGAGGGCCTGAGCCATAGGGAGATGTCCTTGGAGCGCAGGAGGATGAGGGGTGATCTTATAGAGATGTATAAGTTCTTGAGAGGAATAGATCAGGTTAATGCCCAGATTATTTTGTACAGATTAGGGGAATCGAGAACCAGAGGACGTAGGTTTAAGGTGATGGGGGGAAGATGTAATAGGAAGCTGAGGGGAAACTTTTTTACACAAAGGGTGGTGAGTATATGGAACGAGCTGTCGAAGGAGGTAGTTGAGACAGGTATTATTGCAAAAGAAACATTAAGACAGGTACGTGGATAGGACAGGTTTAGAGGGTTATGGAGCAAACAGGATTGTAGGTTAATTGGCTTCAGTAAAAATTGTAAATTGTCCCTAGTGTGTAGGGTAGTGCTACTGTAAGAGTGATCAGTATGGACTTGGCGGGTTGAAGTGCCTGTTTTTGCACTGTATCTCAAAGCTCTAAAAAAAAATCATTCCCTGCAGGTTAATTCTGGAACAGTGAGCACCTTTGACTGAAGATGGTGAAACCTGATGTGGTCACGCTAAATCTTTTCTTCACATTGGATGTTTGTCATGCAGTCTTTCCATGTAGTATCATAAATATAGATTAAAGAATTAAATTCCACCCTGGCTTATTTACAATGCACTTTATTCACATTTTCTATTAAACTTCCTTGCATCAAAAGGCCATTTATCAAGAGGAAATGAAACACTCAGCCAGAAATTGAAATCAAAAGTATAAAAAAGGAGGTGCCTTCATATTTAGATAGATATCTGAATAAATATTGGTGTCTCTAAATAAAATGTAATTTGCTTCTATGCCTAATCCTTTTATTACTATGCAAAGCTTCCCCTGGGATATGCTAGTACTATAATAAAGACAAAAGAATGCATCTTATCTTTAAACATGGTAAGTTTTCCCACTAAATAGTCTCTGCCTCTCCTGGGTTAAATCTGTGAAGTCTGTTCTCTTAATCTATATTTATGATGCTGCTTGAAAGAAGGCTGCTATGATTTTACTTTACTTATAAATTCTAAATTTAAGTATCCAATGCTTAGATAATATTGCTGCAGGGAATCTCTAAATATATATATATATATATAAAATGAAAAGGAGCTGGGAGACAGAAAACCGAGTTCAATTAATCTGCAAGACTGGGATAATCATATTGAACAAAGGGAGGTATCTTCAGTGTTCCTTAAAACAATTTCAATTGATTGCAGATTCAATGACCAAGAGGCATACAATTAAAACTATTCCCCACAGAACAAAAAGGAGTTGTTTGAACATGCAATGCTTGTCTAAAAACAATAATGGCAGACAAATTCATATTAGCTTTTCGAAGGGGAAAAAAGGTAAATATTTGAAAATGTAGAGAAAACAGAAGGGAATGAAACTGAACTAATGCTGTTGCAGAGAGACAACTGATGAATGAAGCACTAAATGTTTGTTTCAGGCTCGACAATATTCCGCTAATGATTTAGATTTGTGAAGGAGATTTTGCAACCAGAATTGTGGTGAATGGTTCACAAATTAACCTCCTCATACCAAACTGCACAAGACTGCACAGTGGCGCTGAGGTTAGAGCTGCTGCTTGTCAGTGCTAGAAATCTGGGTATGATCCTGATCTCGGGTGCAGTCTGTACGGAGTTTGTATGTTCTCTCTGTGACCGTGTCGTTTTTTTTCCAGGTGCTCTGGTTTTCTACCTTGCATCCAAAAAAGTGCAGGTTTGTACGCTAATTGGCTTCTGTACATTGTCCCGAGTGTATAGGTTAGACCTTGTGGTCAATCACAGGTCGGTGCGGACTCAGTCAGCTGATGGGCCTGCTTCCACGCTGTATCGCTAAACTAAACTAAAGCAAAAAAAAGAAGTGTTATGACCACTGGCACCAGACTCTCTTCTCTAACAAGACCTAAACTTTGGATTTGCAAATAAATGCTTAGATGTTTAGAATGCCCCCCAAAAATAGTAACTCTAGGGTAACTCGAGAGATCTGGTAACATCTCTGGAGAACATGGACAGGTGATATTTCGCATCGTGATCCCTCAGCAGTCTGATTGTGGGGAGACGCCAGGAGAGGGGAGAGGCAGGATAAAGTGTGGCAGTTAATAGGTGATGCAGGCGAGAGGGCAGATGGTTGGAACAAAGAGATAAAAGCAGAAGATATGAGAGGATTGAAGAGTTGCGGATTGTGAAACCAGGGGGAGGAAAGTAGTGGGGGGGGGGGGGGGGGGGGGGGGGGGGGGAGCGGGGTAAGAGGGAGGAAATAGGTGGTAGTCTAGTCCCAAAATGGCTATAGCTATTTGCCTTATTTATGCCCCTCATAGTTTTATAGATTTCTATAAGGTCACCCCTCAGCCTCCTACACTCCAGTGGGAAAAGTCTTAACTTCTCTAGCTACTCTTACAAGTGAAACCCTCCAATCACAAGAACATCTTTGTAAATCTTTTCTTATATCCTTTCCAGTTTAATGACACCCTTACCATAGCAGGACAAACGGAACGGTGCACAGTATTCCTAATGTGGCCGTACCAATGTTTTGTAACATGACATGTTAATAAGTGCCTGGACCCTATGCCCTGCCCAATTAAAGTAACTGTATCAAAGGCTTCCTTCACCACCTTGTGTTGCCACTTTCAAAGAATTATGTACCTGCACCCAAAGATCTCTGCGTTCTATAACACTCTCCAGGGCCTTTCCATGCACTGTAATAACTGGCCTGGTTTCTTTGACCAGAATGCCGCACCTCCCATTTATCTGAATTAAACAATAACATTGTATACTTTTCCCCTGCAAGACTGCGTATAGACGGGTCTGCTGAAGCAAATGTCACCCATTCCTTTTCTCTAGAGATACTGCCTATCCCGCTGAGTTACTCCAGCATTTTGTGTCTATCTTTGGTGTAAACAAACATCTGCGGTTCCTTCCTACACATTTAGTTTGCTCAATTTCTTGAGTGCAGCCATCAGTTCTATGTGGTGCAGTAGTGAGTTACCTAATGAATCCCCTGTATCAGGAACGCTCTGATGCCAGATTACATCAGGGAGTGTCGTGCCTGTTGTCAGCTGGAGAGTGGCTGGACTCCTGTAGCATTTCCGATATCCTGTCTTTGAAGAGCTGATGCGGAGTATTCTTCAAATAAATAATTCTGTTTGAAGGTTGAACTGGTAGTGTTGTTAATTGAGAGTGTTTGCAAGTTGCTGCAGGTGCCATTGGCTCAGAGGAGGGAGGCAGCTGGTACCCAGGTACGTGTTCAAAGTTCTCAAAGGATCACTCCCCTCACACCTTCGCCAGCAGGGTAATGACCCGAATGCCCCCGTTTACCAGCTGTGTGTGAGAGAGATAGAGAGAGAGAGAGAGAGAGAGGGGGAGGGAGAGAGGGGGAGGGAGAGAGAGACTGAAAAGGTTGCAATAAAGGAGAGAGACTGAAAAGGTGTCAAAAGAAGCAGGCAACATCAACAGACCCACACTACTCTGGCCACACATTCATTTCACTCCTGCCGTAGGGAAGAGAGTGTAGGAGTCTGAAAATTGTAACATCCAGGTTCAGGAACAGCATCTTCCCTACAACCATCAGGCTATTGAACATCACAAACACCAACTAAACTGCAAACCAGGACCTGTCTTGGTTGCATTAGGGGCTTCGGGCTTTTGTTCTTTTTTATATTCTTTTTAAAAAAAATTTATCGAATCTCATTTATTGTTTGTTTTACTTCGGAGTCACGTGAGTGACTACGTGAAGACCCCGCCAGCATGCATGCGCGACATATCATCGAACGCATTGCGAAGCGACAGACAGGAGTTTAAGTTTAAAAACGGCCCGCAGGTAAGTACTTACCATTCTGAGGTCGTTTGTCGGCTCAGTGTTGTTGTATTTCAGAGCGCACCATGGAGTCCAGGACAAAGTCAAAAAGAGGAAGGAGGCAGTCAGCAGCGGTCGAGTTCTCCTGAGCTGCTGGTTCATTCCGCAGCCCCCGACTTCACGCCTCTACAGCCAGCAGGTGCTCCTCGGACTGGCGGCAAAACCACCCGGAAGTCGGGCAGGTCCGCTGACTCAGCTGAGTCCGGACCGGAGGACATCCTGCTCGGCGGGAAGCGACGGTGGTTGACTATCCCGCATGGAGCGGATGGTGGAGCAGTTGCTCCAACGTGACCTACTGCAGCAGGGGTATGGTCACAGTGAGTCTCTTAGCAAACCCACGGCAGCATCCTTTTCAGGACTGCCAAATGTCTCACCCTCCTTGCAGGGGAGCATTAGAAGTCAGAACTGGGCTGACTCTGAAGAAGGGGGCATGGCTGAAGATACATCTATGCTAGGGGTGCCAGAAGAGGAGCTATTGGGTATGGTCACGAAGTTTGCGATACCTACCCAAAAAGGGCTGCCGTTACATCCAAAGTTGGCAGCCAGTATAAATTACATGGCAACCAACCACCTGCAAGAGCAAGCCATCAATGACACGGCAGCAAAGTACCTAGCTCCGGAGAATTGCGTCTCCCTCAATGTGCCTACTGTTAATAACCCCACCAAGTCAAACTCCAGAAGATCCTCAAACTGCTGGCTGCTGGGATTACGGCTGTTGCCAGGAAAGTGGATGAAGTTGAAATGCCGGAGGAGCTACAGGACGCGCTAGCTCTCCTGTGTAACACTCAATATGAGATCAACAGTTATAGGAAGAGTATCATCCGGCCTACACTCAACCCCAAGTTTGCGGGGTTGTGCAGACCCAGCAGTGCACAGCCGCCAACATTGCTATTTGGGGCCAACCTGCCTAAACAGGTCAAAGACCTCGACGAAGATGCAAAAGCAATTGGCATGATTAAGGTGCCGGCTGCCACCAAGTCCATACCAGCGGCGGCAGCACCCCTATGCATCCACCAGCAGACAACACTACAGCGATAGACCACCTGCTGGTGAAAGCTCGAAGGCTGGACAACCTGCTCAGCAGTCTTTTTTAGACCTTGGCCCAGCACGGCCTTCTTGGAAGATGCGCCAACCCCACACCACAGCACCTCCACATCACAAGAAACAAGGACAGAGGCAACCAACGCAGCACCGCCGGTAACCATGGAGGTAGGTGGGTCTGGTTGCCTCATGAACATCGCATGTTTAGACTCCTCACGGGTTGGGGGGACGGTTGCACTTGTTTCGGGATGCATGGAGCACTTTAACTTCTGATCCTTTCATACTGGAAAGTTTTCACGGATATAAAATTGAATTTGTTCTCCTTTCCCCTGTTCAGCATACACCTAGTCGGAAGTTTGTACGTTCACAGAAAGAAAAGACAGAAGGTCATGCTGAACTCTTAAGACTAAATTCAAAAGGGGTAATTGAGAAAACCAAAAGAGAGTCTGATGAGTTTGTATCGAACATTTTCACTAAAAATAAAAAAGACGGCGGATGCCGCATCATCATAGATTTGACTGAACTGAATACTTTCGTGCAGAATACCCATTTCAAAATGAAAACCTTTCTCACGGCCAAACAATTAATTTCCAATAGGTACTTCATTGCTTGCATCGATCTAAAGGATGCATACTATTCAGTACCAATAGACAAGGATCATCGCATATTTTAAAATTTCTCTGGATGGGGCAGCTCTGGCAGTACAAAGCACTACCTAATGGATTGTCATCAGTGCCCAGACTCTTTACCAAATTATTAAAACCAGCTTTAGCATGTCTCAGGAAACAAAAACATATTGTTATGGCTTACCTCAATGATATTTTAATCGTGGGAAAAAAATTTGGAGTTGGCCAAACTGGCCGTCTCAGCCACGGAGCACCTATTTCAAAAGCTGGGATTTGTCATTCATCCAGATAAATCAAAATTGATGCCTTCTACTATATATGGACTATTTGGGTTTCACAATTGATTCTGTTCATATGTCTGTGAATTTGCCACCGAACAAAGCATCAGACATGATAGAAGCATGCAACAGCCTTATTGGCATCAGGAAACCATCTATTCGGCAAGTAGCCAGAGTGATTGGGAAGCTAGTAGCTGCTTTTCCAACCACACAATTTGGCCCACTACATTACCAAAACCTAGAAAGGGCAAAAATAGCAGCACTCAAGCACCATGAGGGCCATTTTGACAGGTCAATGCAATTACCAGGGAAAGTGAAATTAGAATTACGATGGTGGATAGACAATGCTCGACATTGCTCTAACCCCATCACTATCACAAATCCCTCGGTTATACTACAAACTGATGCCAGCGCAAAAGGTTGGGGAGCAACTAATACCACCTCCAGTTGTGGTGGTAGATGGAGTGCACATGAATTAACCCTACTTCCGGCACTAGGAATTAATTATCTAGAAATGCTGGGAGCATTTCATGGACTCAGGGCTTACTGTTCAGACATGCACCATCTGCATGGACGTTTACAGATTGACAATACCACTGTGGTGGCTTACATCAATCATATGGGTGGAATAAAGTCGATATCCTGTGATGAATTGGTCAATACAATCTGGCACTGGTGCCTCGAAAGGAACATTTGGATATCAGCCACTTACCTTCCAGGTAGGCTAAAGGTCATGCAAATTTAATGACAACACTGAATGGATGTTGGACCGAAAAGTGATTGCCGACATTGCAGATAGGTATGGAACACCAGATATCGACCTTTTTGCATCCAGACTCAATCACCAAATATCATCATATGTTGCATGGGAACCAGACCCTGGGACAGTAGCGACGAACGCTTTCTCGCTACACTGGGGGGTTTGTTTTTCTATGCATTTCCCCCCTTCTGCCTCATCAGTCGGGTCTTGCAAAAAATTAAACAAGACTCCACATCGGGTATTCTGGTTGTTCCCGACTGGCCTACTCAACCATGGTTCCCTGTGGTACTGGACATGGCCACAGAACCATGCATCCCAATAAATAAACGCCCAAGCTTATTGATACACCCTGTGACAGGGGAGAGTCACCCGTGCCATGACCGGATAAACCTATTGGTTTGCAGGATCTGAAAAGGCCACTTCTGGATTATGGACTCTCGGACCAACCAATCAATGCCATCACAGCATTGTGCGGGGAGTCCACCAGAAGACACTAACCCTCACTTACGTGAAGAAATGGGAGGTGTTCTGCACAAAAACGAACACCGCATGTGACACAGCCACCATCACGGAAGTGCTGGAGTTCCTGGCAAGCCTTCATTTCGATGAAGGTTTGAGCTACAGTGCCAGAAGTGCCCTATCTAACTATCTTGGGTGAGGTTGCGATCATCTTACAGTGGGATCTCACCCTGTGGTGTCAAAATTAATGAGGGGAATATTTAATTCATATCCCCCCAGGCCTAGATATTCCCAAACTTGGGATATCAGCATAGTACTAACCATGCTCCGATGGTGGGCACCAATAACTTCTCTTTCATTGGACAAACTGACCTACAAAATGGTCATGCTAATGTCACTCGTGACGGCGCAACGGGTCCAGTCCCTACATAAGTTAAGTATGGACGCCACGTCATAACCAACAGCAAGGGAACTTTCTTTATACAGGGGTTACTCAAGCAAGACAGGCCTGGATCATCTGGCCAAAAGTTGGATTTCCTGGCCTATCCCGTAGACAGCCGTCTATGTATCGTGACCCACATTTTACACTACATAGAGGTCACCAAGAGTCTCAGGGGCATGGAGAGGGATTTGCTCATAAGCCACAAACACCCTATTCATAGAGTCACCGTGCAAACCATTTCAAGATGGTTAAGGGTGGTATTGGGTGCAGCAGGGGTGGACACCAACATATTTAAATCTCACTCTACCAGGGCTGCATCCACATCGGCGGCTAGGATAATGGAAGTTCCAATGGACCATATCCTTGCAACAGCGGGTTGGACAAATGAAAAAATCTTTCAGCGGTTTTATAATGAACCCGCGGCCCCACCTGAGACGTTTGCGTAAAAATATTAAGTTCTGGTTTATAATTTCCCCGATGTAGGGGTATTATTATTTGGTATTGTGAAATAAATACCTTTTTGTTTTTCAGCACAGTTTCACGTCTGAAATACGTTAACATACTTCCTCCTCTTCTCATGATGGCAGTGTGTGAGCATGGATTTGATCCAGGGCGTGAAATCACAGAGCTTGGAAATCTTCACGTAGTCACACATGTGACTCCGAAGTAAAATAGTAAGATTAAATGAGAATTTACCAGTTTGAAGTTTTATCTTTATTTTATGAGGAGTTACGATGAGGGATTACGTGCCCTCCACTCCCAAACCCTCTATTATAAAGGTCAACTGGTATGCTAGTTCTCTTATCTTACTATGTTAGTCAACTCTGGTATCTGTGATTTCACACCACTGCTTTGAAGAATGTCACGCATGCGTGCTGGTGGGGTCTTCACGTAATCCCTCATCGTAACTCCTCATAAAATAAAGATCAAACTTCAAACTTGTAAGTTCGCATTTAATCTTACTATTTATTGTTATCTATTATTGTGTTTACAGACCTAATCTGCTGCTGCAAGTAAGAATAGTAAGATTAAATGAGAACTTACCAGTTTGAAGTTTGATCTTGATTTTATGAGGAGTTACGATGAGCGATTACGTGAAGAAGTCCGTCAGCGTCAATCTTCAAAGCAGCGGTGTGGAATCACAGATAAGACCAAAAAGATAGTAAGATTTGGAGAACTAGAACTACCAGATGACCTGATAATATGAGGATTGGGAGCAGTGGGCACGTAATCGCTCATCGTAACTCCTCATAAAATCAAGATCAAACTTCAAACTTAACAAAGTTCTCGTTTAATTTTACTATTTTACTTCGGATTCACGTGAGTGACTACGTGAACATTTCAAAGCCCTATGATTTCACGCCGGATACAAGCCCAGGAGTCACACACTGAATGAATTGACCATGGATGAGTGAGAACAAATTAATGCATTCAGACATAACATAGTTGGGTAAAATACTGATGCTTTAATGTAAAAAACAAAAATTATAGTGACCCCGCTGAACCTGGGGGGAAACTATAAACAGAATTCAAAATGGTACGTGCAAACACCCCTGGTCTGGCAATGGGTTTATAATAAAACCGGCGGAACATCCTTTCATTGGCCCATCCTGCCACCGCTAGGATGTTGTCGTGGGGCACGTCCATACCCTTGCTGCCGACGTTGATACAGCCCTGGTAGAGTGAGATTTGTAAATGTCAGTATCCACTTCTGCACCTGCCAGTACCTCTTTTAGCCATCTGCAGATGGTTTGTGGACACCCTGTGGTGTGGTTTTTGTGGCTGATTAGGACACCTAACTCTGAGGCTCCTGTACTGGTGAGACTGTAATGTACTGGTGCAAATGTGCGACTACACATAGTCGTGGATCTTAGGGGTATGCCAGGAACTCAAGCCTGGGTCCTGGTACCCCCCGGCCTGTTCTGTTTAACAAAGTCGTAAATGACAAAAGTTATGGCGTTTGCAGTGGTGGTCATGTTGTCCAGTCGTAGCTTGTGCAAAGTCTGGACTCGTTGCGCCGTTATGAGCGCCATGAGCATGACCACCTTGAGGGTGAGCTTGGTTAAGGGTAGAGCAGTGGCTGGGGCCCACTGACAGAGTAATGTTAGCACCACGCTAACATCCCATGTGTCGGTATACCATGGCCTGGGGGGTGTAGTGTTGTATATGCCCTTCATGAACCTGGTAATAAGGGGATGCTTTCCCACTGGGTGGGCCCCCGTTCCCAGTACTAAATATGAGGGCAGTGCACTCCTGGCACTGTTGATGGCACTGTAGCCTAATTTATGGTCATAATGTAAGGTTGACAGAAACTCCAGTATATCCGTGATGCACACTGTGTCATATGTGATGTATAAGTCCTGGCAATACGTCTCCCACTTCTTGATGTGAGAGACGTATTGCTTTCGTGTACTGTCCCTCCAGGCGGCTGTCATTACATCCACTGTTCAATCAGCCAGTCCGAGTCCCAGGAATGGTCTTCTCAGAATCTGCAAACCAATAAATTAATTCGGTCATGTAGCGGATGATAGCTCCCCGTAACTGGGTGTACCAGCAGATCCCTGCTGTTGGGGACAGCCATTAAAGACTGTGCCATGATTCCCAGGACTAGTGGAAACTAAGATTGCGTAGGCCAATCTGGCACTACCAAAATGCCTGTGGCATTGTCTTGCTTTATTTTGACCAAGCATCGGCTGATGAGGCAAAATGGAGGGAAAACATACAAGAACATTCCTCCCCAATGCAGTGTGAACGCATCGACTGCCACTGCCCCTGGGTCTGGCTCCCATGAGACATATTTAGGTAACTGGTGATTCAATCTGGAGGCAAACAAGTCAATATCCGGCATGCCATATCGGGCAATGTCGGTGAACACGACATGATTCAACATCCATTCCGTGTTATCATTGAATTTCCGTGATCTAGTGTCCACCACCATATTATATCTACCTGGTAGGTAGATAGCTGTGACCCAAATGTTCCTTGCAATGCACCAATGCCAAAGGAGGTTAGCCAATTTGTCACATGATACAGATTTTATACCACCCATGTGATTGACATACGCCACTGCCGTGGTGTTGTCAATCTGTAGTTGAACATGCACATGATACATATTGACGCAATAAGCCTTTAAACCATAGAGTGCTCCCAACAATTCTAAGTAGTTAATGCCATATTGCTGTAGTATAAAGGACTCCTGCACATTCCATCTGCCCCCGCAGCTGGAGATGGTATCTTGCTCCCCAGCCCAGGCCACTTGCATTGGTTTGTAATATTACCGATGGTGTATCAATTTGAATTTTCTTAGAGCAGTGATGTATATTCATAGCCCACCACTGTAATTCAGCCATGGCGTCTGGTGCTAATTGCATATGTGTCCCGAATTGGCCCGTTCCTTTGCAGATTGTAAATTTTGGTAGTGCAAAGGTCCGAAGCATACAGCTGGAAAGGCTGCCACAAGCTTGCCAATTACACTTGCTACTTGTCTGATTGTTGGCCGCTGGTTTGCTCATTGCAGGCTTCCATCAAGTCTGATTGCTTACCACTTGGCAGGGTCACCGACATTTGAATTGAGTTAATTGTGACTTAACTGGATGGATTAGGAATCCCAACTCTAAACAGGAGTTTGGTAGCTGACACAGATGATTCTGCTGATTGCTTAGTGTGCCCAATTATTAGAATGTCATCCAAATAAGCAATCACCATCTGGTTCTGAGCTCTTAGTAGTCCCAGAACTGGTTTTAGTAATTTTGTAAAAAGTCTGGGAGCACATTAGGCAATGCTTTGAATTGCCACATCAGCCCCATCCAGCTAAATTTCAAATATCTCCTGTGTTCCCTGTGAATATGTACTGAGTAGTATGCATCTTTTAGATCTATGCAAGCCATATAACATCCTTTGGAAACCAGCTGGATGGCTTTGCCAAAATTGTCCATTTTTAAATGTTTATACTGCACATGGGTATTGAGTCCAGGTTTATACGACTTCCTCCATCCTTCTTTCGCTTGGGGAAAATGTTAGATACAAATTGGTGTGATGCCTGGTTCGACCTCTGAATCACCCCTTTTGTATGTAAAGCCTGAATGTCAGCTTGTACCTCAAATCTTTTCTGTTGTGGAAACACATATGTGCGGTTTGGTAAATTTTGTGTGGGTGGTGATGAGTCAAGAAGGAACTCAATTTTAAACCCTTGTGCAGTATGAATGGGTCTGCTGTGATCCAATTCCATTCACTCAAAAAATGTCACAGCCTCCCCCCAACTTGTAGGTTAGAGGTGTGTAAGTTGTGCCACAAAGAACTAGATTCTCCTACCTTCGACGTTACTGCCTGCGTGGTCCTGGCTTCCGTCCTCATGCCTTGGGACAGCTGGAGTCATCCTCCTGTCCCAGAGCCCCTAGGCTGGTTTCGCCTGGTGTGGAAGGCGGCATAGGGGTGGCTCCATTGTGATGAGCCCCTGGGTGTAGTTGGGGCTCAGCTCATGAGGCGTATTGTCTTGGCCTCGTCATCCAGCTCTCGGACCTGCTTCGGCAGGTCTGCCCCAAAGAGGTAGCTGGCCGGCTGGACGCTGCTGGCCTTGCACAACACAGCAAACTTCGGATTGAGTGCCGGCCGTATTTAGTTTTTGCGCAGACAGTTGATCTCAAACAGGGCATTACAGAGGAGCCCCACAGCATCCTGCTGTGTCCTCGTCAGTGGCCCACCATCTATGGACCTGGCAAAAGCCATTACCCCTGAGGCCAGTAGTATTAAGATTTTTTGGAGTTTTACCTCCTGGGCTCTTACCCCAGCTTCAATATGGCCCCAGATGGCGTGATTGACGGCCGGCACATTGAGGGAGGCACAGTTGGCAGGTGTATTGTATCGGCCGGTGGTCTCCTCCATAACCAGGTCCTTGAGCTGGTGCGAATTTAGATGCCAATAGAGGCACTTGGGCCCCTTACCCCCTAGAGTGTTCCCCTGATGTGCCTCCCTGCTCTGAGTCAGGATAGTACTGACTTTGTGTACTCCCCTCTTCAGAGAGAGAGACACAACGCAGCCCTGTGAAAGGTGCTGCTAGAGCAGGCTCCTGTGGAGACCCGGGCTGATACTGCTCCCTCCCCTGGAGCAGATCAGTCTGGAGGCACCTCTCCAACAGGTGCTCCATCTGGGAAAGGCGCCTGCAGACGCTTCCCAGTGTGGGAGGTGATCCCTCCGGCCCAGACCCGTCTGAGTCTATGGGCCTGGCAGACTTGTGGGTGGCTTTGCGCCCCGGCGGGGCTGCCATGGTGCTCCCCTGAAGCACCACGTCTGCTGCCGCTGGTTCCACCACCAGCGGCCTGGAAGGTGACTCGGACAGTCGCCCGCTACCCACAGCTCCGCGGTTTTCTGTAGCCGGCTTCGCAGACCATCTCCTCATGGTAGGTTTGTTCTGTTGGTAGAAACTAGACAACCGAACCTGCCAAAAAATGCAAGTAACTTTTAAAATGAACTTACCTCGGTATTTAAAACTTACCGCTGTAACGACGCACTTGCTTGCCAGTCAGTCGTTGGCGCATGCTTCAGACGTAATGACGCGCATGACGACTGACGGCCTTCATCACGTATTCACTCATGTGACTCTGAAGTACAATATCATTGTTCTGGTTCAGTTCACATGACAATTAATCTCTCCAGACTCTTGACTCATGAAACTAATGGGAAATTTCAGATTCCGGTTCCACTGAGCTTGTTTGGGATGCCCAAACTATCTCAGGATCCATCGCGGAGCTGAACACAAGCGGACCGACACAAACAAAGATGGACCCGTACCGTTGCCCACAGGGGGATGCTCGGAAGCCCTGAAGACTGTTGAGGGGGAGGGGGCCACTGGTGACGGCGGACTCGAGGAGTGGGCCGATAGGACAGGGTATTGCCTCCAGCGCCTCAAGATCAGCTGCAGGAGGTGCTCCCGGGACACAGGGACAGTCGGGCAAAGAGAGGGATGTGGGTACCCAGGCCGAGATGGTCGAGGGCGACAGAGGAGGCCTGCAGCGGCCTGGGCCTTTCCTGGGCTTACCTGGATCAGGAGCAATTCCAAACATCGAGCACCACTCCCTGTTTAAAAAACTTGCCCTGACAGGCCGTTGGCGCGTGGGATTGTTGGACAGTGCAAGATTTTTGGAGCCCCGCGTTGTCACGACCAGGAAATCGATGTCATGATTTCCATATGCCTCCGCCAATCGAAATGGGACCGGCCCCGCGAGGCCGTACGCCTCACATGACCACATTTGGTCATGCTAGATGCATGCAATCGCATGCTGGTGGGACAGGCCCTTTACAGTGCCAGAGACCTGGGTTTGAACCTGACTATGGATGCTGTCGGTACGGAGTTTGCATGTTCTCGCTGTAACTACGTGGGTTTTCTCCGGGTGCTCCGTTTTCCACCCACATTCTAATGACGTGCTGGTTTGTAGGTTAATTGGCTTCTGAAATTTGTAAATTGTTCCTAGTGCGTAGGATAGTGTCAGTGTATCGGGCGATCGCTGGTCGGTGTGGACTCAGAGGGCCAAAGGGCTGGTTTCCCTAAAAGAATAAAATGTAAGCAATTGTTGAAGCAACGCTTTTGCTCAACATCTATTATTTACCAGGGAAATTTAAGAATTATGAGATTTGAAGGACATGGAATACAGTTTTTCATTGTAACCATTGATCACTGTCCAAGGATTAAACATTAAGAATACCTTGTCACACAAGAGATTAACATCTTTAGATAATTACTAAAGCAAACAACAGTTACCACTCTATTTCTGAAACGGGAACAGTTTTGGTTGACTAGACATGTTTAGTTTTGAGATACAGACCCTTCTGGAAGCAGATCCTTCAGCGCACTGAAACCACGCCGACCATCGATCAGCCGTACACACTAGTTCTACGTTATCCCACTTATTCATCCACTCGCCACCCATTAGCGGCAGTTTACAGAGTCCAATTAACCTACAAACCTGCACATCTTCGGGAGGTTAATAACAGTTTTTGCTCAGTTACGGTCTGGGTGACCAAATGCTATCACATCTATTATCTTACATTACATCCATTTCTGAGTTTTTTAAAAAAAGAATACAATACAATTAATTATATAGATTCTCTAGAAATGCATGGTAAATTGCCAAATAGACTCCTCATATCATTCACCTTTTGATTTTTCTAAATACACCTCATTATTGTGTGCGTGCAGTATTTTTATAATATATCAGCCAACTGTTTAATGCATCTGAAGAGTTCATTTATAATAATGCATCGTAGTACATAACATTATTGGTGTGACCAGATCAGCAAAAACAACAGAAGTTCAGGTAAATATAGTTTTATTATGAAATGAAACATATTAGTGAGTGGTATATTAAGCGGAGAGTTACTTCATTTATATGCTTTCCTTTCAATATCAATGGACTGAAATGGAAGAAAATGAAAAAGTCATATTCACAGATCAGGAATTCGCCCATACCGACCACAATGCCCCATCTAAGCTAGTCCTATTGGCCCATGTTTGGCCCATAGCCCTCTGAACTTTACCTCTCCATGTACCTGTCCAAATGTCCCTTAAATTCTGTTATAGAACCTGCCTCAACTACCTGATCTGGCAGCTTGTTCCATATACCCACCATCCTCAGTGAAAAACATTGCTCCTCAGGTGAGGTGAGGAGGGGATAGTTAAGGTGAGGGGGGAAAGATTTAATAGGAACCTGAGGGTTGGTGCTGCCAGAGGAGGTAGTTGACGCAGGTACTATTGTACCATTTAAAAATCATTTAGACAAGTACATGGATAGGATCGGCTTAGAGAGATATGGGCCAAGCTCAGGCTGGTGGGACTAGATGGGGCATGTTGGTTGGTGTGGGCAGGTTGGGCTGAAGGGCCTGTTTCCACGCTGTATGACTATGTTTCTATGACTCGGGTATCTATTAAAATGAATATTCCATATGTGTGAAAGGTATTTTCTGTCTGAGAAGAAGAAATCTGCACTTGAGTGACCTCCTGTCAGCTAAAAACAATTGCAAACCTTTCACAAGATACAGGAAATTATGACATTCGCTCAATCCACTTGGTACGTAGTAAATCCTTACCTTTCATTATGTCAAATCACAAAGAAAATCAACATGAGACGTTTGTAATGGAGTCATTAGTGAGATATGTAGCATACTCCAGAGACCGCTCGGTCTTAAATGTAAGCGGACAGATGTACACAGGCAGGATCCTACTTACTTCACTCCATGTCTAAACAAATATCTCAGAGATGCCGACAAAGTTACAAAAAGTATTCATCACTTCTTTGTTCCCCCCTACCGCCCCCAACCACCACCCCACCCCACCCCACCCCCCATGCCAGGTCCCCCTTTGTTCTTGATGGCCCCCCCATGCTGGGTCCCCCTTTGTTCTCGGCGGACTATCATTTTACGAGAGACATTACATTAAAAAAACAGCAGCTGATGCAATAACTACTCGAGGCACAAGTGAGCTGCCATAAGAACGCAAACAGCTGAAAATGGCCGTAACTCAAGGTCACGCTGATGCATTGAGGGTTTGCAGGAGAGTGGCAGGTTAATCCTCGGGATCGTTCGCTATAGTGAAACTTTGCTGCAGAAAATCCAAGCTGGCTGTGGTAGGATTTCAACACATTACTTTACAAGATGCAATGAAAATAGTTTTCTTATCTATAAATGTCCATAAGACATAGGAGCATTTAGTCCATCACGTCTGCTCCGGCGTTATGGCTGATCTATTTTTCTCTCCCAACCCCATTCTCCTGACTTCTCCCCATAACTCCTGACACCCATACTCATCAAGAACCTAATCAATCTCCGCTTTAAAAAATACCCAATGACTCAACATCCACAGTGGCCTGTGGCAATTGAAATCATCAATCTATTTTTTTCTACTTGCTCATCTTTAAAAATCCTCACTAGTTCAAGTTTCCTATTCTATATAAAGTAAGAACAGCATCTGCAGTTCTTTGTTTCTACAAACCTCAAATATGAACTTCTATAGACTCTTTGGTTGCACTTTGGACTTCTTGCTCTTGCAATAGTATTGTAGTTATTAATTTATTGAGCATATTTATTATCAATTATCTATGTGTATTGTGTTGTAGGCCTGTGATGCTGCTGCAAATCATGATTTCATTGTTGTGTTCTCAGTGCATATGCCAAATAAAACACTTTAGTATAGTTTAGAGCTACAGTGCCAACCCGTATACTATTGTTATGTTATCCCACTTTTGCAATTTGCAGAAGCCACTTAAAGGGCCTCCAACTTGGGCATCATTTGCGCGTCGCGCAGGTGGCGCGCGAAGATTTTGTGAATCCCAAAATCCTGGGGGACCGCGTGTGATCGTGCATCACTGCCTACGCCACCACGTCTTACCACGTGCCATGCGCACGTAATGCACGCCATGCACGGTTCACGTGCGCATCATGCACGTGACGCGTAAATAATGTTGCTTAAATGACACGCACATAACACCCAAGTGGGACAGGCCCTTTACCTGAAAATCTGCACGTCTTTGGGACATGTGAGAAAACCAGTCCGCTTGGAGGAAATTCACGCAGTCACAGGAAGAAAGCACATGGTGAGCAGAGAGAATGCCAACAGAGTGGAAGGGGAGGGAAATCCATGTGGAACTGTAACATTGGATGTTAATATTTACATTTAAATCTAACAATCACCTCCCCAATACGTTGACCGACTGAAGGACCAGGGAACCAAAAGCATCGATTGCTCTACACTGCCACTTGCTGGTCAGTGCCTGGAACTGCAAGCAGCCTCTTGATATTTTCTCTTCACAAAAAAAGACCCAAAGTGCTGGAGTAACTCAGCGAGTGAGGCAGCATCTCTGCTCCTGCTTCCTTCTGGTATCCAAAGGTTGGTGGACACGGAGAATTCTGTGTCAGAACAGAATGATGGCAGTAGGTTTCAATGGGGTTCCCGCTTATCCTTCTAAGCTCCAGCGAGTACAGGCCCAGAGCCGTCAAACGCTCTTCATATATCAACCCAATCATCCCTGGGATGATTTTACACGTGTTTTTCAAATGACGCGCTTGTTCATTTAATACCAAAGCTTGATTTATGCCTGGGTATTTTTGCAACAATGCGTCCCCATGTACTGTTGCCAGCGTAGTCACGTATATGTTTAATTTATGCCTTTTTGAATTACACGCTGCTTTTCAAGCATGTGGTGGTGGCCCGTCGGTAACGCGCTGCTTTTCAAGTGTGTAACCCCCGTGTAGAATGCAAGGTGTCTGTATGTTGATTCCCATCTGTGCAGTTTATCAGGTTGACATGCCTGTGGTCAGAGGATTGCGATAAATATCACCAATCCTTCCCAGTTATTATAGTTAGTTAAGTTTAGAGATACAGCCCAGAACCAAGCCCTTGGCCCACCGAGTCCACGCTGCCAAGCGATCCCCATACACTAGCACTATCCTACACACCAGGGACAATTTTTACCAAAACCAATGAACCTACAAATCTGTACTTCTTTGGGATGTGGAAGGAAACCGGTGCAACCAGAGAAAACCCACAAGGTCACGAGGAGAACGTACAAACTCCATTCAGACAGCGCCTGTAGGCAGGATTGAACCCTGGTCTCTGGCGCTGTGAGGCAGCAACTCTACCGCTGCGCAACCTGCCGCCCAGTGCATATTCTTTGCAATGAATCTGTAAAGATTTCCCCACATATTACAGTCTTATGCTTCCAATAGATTTGGATTTTGGATGTGGCCACTGAGGGGGTGAGGGGAATGGCTTGAATGGAGTAAAGTGACAAGTTTACTCTGAAAGGTTCAGGTCAAATATAATGCTGAAGTCGCAACAGACGGTGCATTTGGTGGTTCTGAAGCATGCACATTGTCAGTATTACTGAGTGAAAACCTGTGGATCAATGTGACAGGATAAATTACATGAAGAATAATGGAACATAAAAATGAGTGTTTTGCTTTTGCATCACAAAGAGCACTAGAGAGAGAATAAATGGGGCCTGCAAGAATGGGTCTCATTATGTGCTGGCACCTTTCCAGCACACTAATTAGATTCTCCATAATATAGGTCCCTCACTGCAGTTTACCACTATCCACTGCTTACCTACACTCAAAGGGCATGGCAGTCTCTGATACCAGATTACTCACGGCAGCTGATGATTTTACCCGATGTCAGAAGCGATTTTCACCAAAACTACATCAATGATTCAATTATACTTTACGGTCACTTGTACCTAGGTACAGTGAAATGCTTTGTTTTGCATACAACCTGATAACATCAAACAGTGGACCTCACCTTGGCAGTACACAAGACACGCCTCGCTTCTGGCACCGACAAAGTTACATAAAGTTCACCAAACAGTCCTATCTTCTGAATCAAGTGCTGGCTGTGTGGATTTTGTATGTTCTCCCTGTGACTGTGTGGGTTTCCTCCGGGTGCTCCTGTTTCCCCCCACATCCCAAAGACATGCGGATTTGTAGGTTAATTAGCTTCCGTAAATTGCTCCTTGGATGTGAATGTGTGATAACATAGAACTGGTGTATAGGTGATCGATTGTTGACGTGGGCTCGGTGGGCTGAAAGGCCTGTTTTGAGGCTGTATCTCTAAACTCTTGGTAATTTGGCCCATCGAGATTGCTCCACCATTCAATCATCGTTGATCTATTTTCCCCTCACAACCCCATTCTCCTGCCTTCTTCCTGTAACCTTTGACACCCTTATTAATCAAGAACCTATCAATCTGAGCTTTAAAAATACCCAATGACGGCTCTATCGCCATCTGTGGCGTTGAATTCTACAGGTTCATCAACCTCTGGCTAAAGAAATTCCTCCTCATCTCCTTTCTAAAGGTACGTTCTTTTATTCTGAGACTGTGCCTTCTGGTCCTTGACTCTCCCACTACTGGAAACATCCTGTCCACATCCACTCTATCCAGGCCTTTCATTATTCGGTAGGTAAAGTGGTGTAGATAAGGAGTAACAGGTGCGGATTCTGAGTCCAGAGGAAAGGATGTTGATGGAAATATGTGGCCGGAGAAAGCACAGTGCTCTAAGGAAATAGTCTTTCAGTGTTGATGTTTTATAATGTGCTCTAGAAACGATTTGATGAAGACGGGTTCTGACCCGAACGCCAGAGTCTGAAGAAGGGTCCCGACCCAAAACGTTACCAATCCTTATTTCTAGGGATGCTGCCTGACCTGCTGAGTGACTCCAGCACTTCATGTCTATTGTCTGCTCCATGAACAATTTGTCTTTTTTATTTTAACATGCTGTAAATTTCCCTGAAGACAGCACTCAAGCAAGATTCAGTTTTCAAATAGTCGATCTGCTCCCTGGACATCCACCGGCTGGCGCCAGCAATGGCTGCCTCGCCAACAGTCTGTCTGTCCCTTCCTTCTTTGTTGTTTGTATGTATAAGTTAAATGTATGTTTTTGGTGTTCTTTTGCTTGTTTTATGTGGAAAGTTGGGGGGTTGGGGGAGTTGGAAGAAACTTTTTCTAATCTCTTATCTCTTACCTCGACGGGGATGCGATTATTTTCCATATCGTATCTCCGTCCGCACTGTGGCCAGCATCGAGGAGTTAGTGGCCTTTGCTGGAGACTGACTTCGAAAGCTGCGGACTGAACATCACGGAGCTCGTGGTCCATATCAGGGGTTGACTTTGGGGCTCCAAATGCGGGTGTCTGCGGACTTTAACATCGTGGAGCTCGTGGTCCCTGGTTAGAGACCGACTTCCGGAACTCCAAGCCGCAGGAGCTTCAACCGCCCCGACACGGGAGCTTCGAGGAACATGGGGAACCCACTGTGGTGGATGTTTATGTTAACTTTTATGTAGTTGTGGGCCTTGTTGCTTTGTTTGTAGTATGGCTTTATGGTAATTCGAATTTCACTCTACCTTAATTGGTACATGTGAACTGACCTTGAAACCTTGACCTTGACCTTGAAACCTTGATATTGCTTGTTTTATTTGGAAAGGATTTTCCCCTTGCATTAGTTGCAGACAAATTGGAAGCAAAATGCAGGAGTTCTGTGCTCAGCAGGCCATCACAGGCATTAATGTACATGGTTTAACAGATATGAAAAAATAAGTCACGATTAATATTCTAAAATTGCAAATCTAAATTCTAATGACGTGCAGAATGCATCTTCAAGAACGCAGTCATCCATGTGTGTTTTTATGAAGTTTGATCCAACCCGGTTAATGTTTCCCACAGGGAATGGGCACTGGTTAGCAAGATCTACACGTAACTAAATGGATTTGCCCTCAAATGTCTGTGTCTACATCAAGGGTACAATATTCTCCATTCCTGAGTGAGCCTCAGAAAGAATCAGTAATGAGAATGAACCAGAGTAATTAGACCAAGTCTATAAAAGTATGTAATGCGGATGTGTTTGACGATTCAAACTAACAGCATAAAATAATAATTGATCTGTGCATTGATATTAAAATTTTTGTAAGTTGAGCAGAATTGCTGTCCGCAGCCACTTTAGAGGTTATGTGTAGGAAGGAGCTGCAGATGCGGGTTTAGACCGAAGAAAGACACAAAGTGCTGGAGTAACTCAGTGGGTCAGGCAGCATCTCTGGAGAAAAGGAATAGATGACGTTTCGGGTCGAGATAGTCTTCAGACTGAAAGTCGGGGAGAGGGAACTGAGAGATATGAAAATGTACCGAGAACAAATTAATAAAAGATATGCAAAAAGACAGATCAAAGCCAGCAACGTTGATCAAGGAGAGGTGGAGCCAGCAATGGTCCATTGTTGGCTGTGGGGAAGGTGATGGAGATTACTGTGGGGAAAGTATTACAAACAGTCAAACCCAGCAGAGGTTAGTTCTTGTGACATATTGGACTTTCTTTCAGCAAGCCTTTGATTCTTGAATCTTATTAAAACGACAAATTTTGTAACGACAAGTTGCTGATGCCTCCAGGGTCTAGTTGGAAATTATACTTTACAATTTCTACGCTCCATGATAACTTGTCCAAACTCTGATCAGTAAAATTTCAGTGCAACAGTGCGTCGGATGGAGAGCACTGAAGAAGTAATTTTAACGTATTCCTCTATGGCAATCCCATGGCATCATGTAGAACATCTTAGTTACTCCCATCTGATGTTAGTAGGTTTTAACACAAATGAGACAAAATTAACTGGCCTGTTAAACATTAATCCTTGTACACCAGAAAGATCACCAAATGCATTTATTTTAAAATTAACAACACAACACCAACAATACAACTAAATAGGGGTCTAAAATATTATTGGCATGATTTCAGCTTCTTTAATGGAGTTGCTTATCTTATTTATCCAGTTACATCCATTTGCCTCCTCTGACGTGCTGAATAATTGTAGAACGCATCCACCCATGCATAATTATGTGCTGAATAAAAGCATTTGCTTGAAAGCGTAGGTCAGGCAATTCCTTAAAGCCCGTTGTCTCTTATCATGTGGTGTTATTTAATCTTTCCACGTCAGATTTATTGAATCACTGCAATGACTACTTGCATATGATCCAGCAACATTATCTATCCGTGTTCTCCAGAGATGCTTTCCATCCCGCTCAGTTATTCCAGCACTTGTCTTCTTTTGTTCTGCCCTTCCTTGTTTCTACACTCCCAACATTCGCCTAGTTCACAAGTTATAGGAGTCGAATTAGGCCATTCGGCCCATCGAGTCTACTTGACCATTCAATCATGGTTGATATCTGCTTCCTAATCCCATTTTCCTGCTTTCTCCCCATAACCCCTGACACCCATTGTTGGTGTTGCAGTCTGTCTGTACGGAGTTTGTACGTTCTCCCTGTGACCGTGTGGGTTTTCTCTGGGTGTTCCGGTTTCCTCCCACATTCCAAAGACCTGCAGGTTCGTAGGTTAATTGGCTTCTGCAAATTGCCCCTGGTGTGTAGAAGGGTGCTAGTGTTTACGGGGAGATCCCTGGCTGGTGTGGATTCAATGGGCCTTCCCTACAGGCTGTATCTCTAAAACTAATAAACTAAAACCTAATCCCCTTGTAAAAGGCGAGGTGCCTGTATAGACAATTTATGGTGAGCTGATTGTTTATAATTTCCAACTGTGCTTATGATTTGGAACAGACTTGGTCCAAATTTAGCTCATTTCATACCCACTGGTAGCTTAAATAATGGAAACGAAATTAGCACATTTCTGCACCTTGATGTCTAATTGACTTCTAGAGATTAGATATATACCACGTTCTCCTCCCCAATACAATCAAGACAACACAGAGAAATGGATATGTGTTAAAGTGTTAGACCGCCATGCAAACTAATTCATTTTCTGCAACATATTGCTGGCCCAGAGGTAAACGCCTCCAACGTCAAACCTAAAGCAGTATGGTCTTCCTTACGCTCTCCCACTAAAGATTCTATGCGCCACAACAGATTATTAAGGATTGGTAATGGCTTCATATCCTGCGGGGCGCACTTCCCACCAACCGGGATCAACAACACTTACACTAGATAGCATTTTCTTAATAGAAAACTGGGTAAAGGGGCCAGGTACTTGGATAGAGAGGAGAAGGAATTTCTTTAGCCAGAGGGTGGTGAATCTGTGGAATTCATTGTCACTGACGGTTGTGGAGGCCAATCATTGGGTAGTTTTAAGGTGGAGATTGACAGATTCTTGATTAATAAGGGTGTCAAGGGTTACGGGGATAGGCAGGAGAATGGGGTTGAGAGGGAAAGATATATCAGCCATGACTGAATAGTGGAGTAGACTTGATGGGCTGAATGGCCTAGTTGTGTTCCAATGATTTATGAACTTATGAAATGCAAGGTGCCTGTACGTAAAAATAGAAAGTGTGTGAAATACTCAGCAGGTCAGGCAGCATCTGTGGAAAGAGAAACAGAATTAACATTTCAGGTTGATGAGGCTTTTCAGAACTGGAAAAGAGAAAATAAAAGTTACATGAAAGATGAAAGATAGGACAAAAGCAATATTTCTAATATTCTGAATCTGCATCTGAAGCAGGGTCCTGCCCCAAAACATCACCCATCCTTTTACTGCAGAGATGCTGCCTGACCCGCTGAGTTATTCCAGCCCTTTGTGTTTATCTTTCCAATAAGAGTCAAGTCAAGAGTCAAAAGTCTTGTCATATGTCTCGGACGGGACAATAAAATTCTTACTTTCTGCAGCACAACACAATATGTAAACATTGTATATAATGGGGAAAAAAAAGAAAAAGTTAAATAAATAACAATATAGTGCAAATAACAAATAATAATAATAATAGTCTTTTGCAGTTCAGAGCTCATAGCTTATTTGTCTTGTTTAATAGCCTGATGGCTGTGGGAAAGAATCTGTTCCTGAACCTGGACATTACAGTCTGTACTCCTGTACCTTCTTCCTGATGGCAATGGTGAGATGAGTGGGTGGCCAGGATGGTGTGGGTCCTTAATGATTTTGGCTGCGTTTTTGAGGCAGCGACAATGATAGTTCCCTTCGACGGTGGGGAGGTCAAAGCAGGTGAAGGACTGGGCAGTGGTCACAACTTTTTGTAGTCTTTTTCGCTCTTGGACGTTCAAGTTGCCGAACCAGGCCACGATGCAACCAGTCAGAATGCTCTCTACCGTGTACCTGTGGGAGTTTAGGAGAATCCTCTTCGACATGCCGAATCTCCGTAATCTTCTCAGGAAGTAGAGTTGCTGATGTGCCTTCGATACAATTGCATCGGTGTGCTGGGTCCAGGAAAGATCTTCTGACATATGCACACCCAGGAATTTGAAGTTATTGACCCTCCCCACCATCGTCCCGTTGATATAAACAGGATTGTGGGTCCTCATCCTTCCCCTACTAAAGTCCCCAATCAGTTCCTTGGTCTTACTGATGTTGAGAGCCAGGTTGTTGTGCTGGCACCATTTGGTCAGTCGATCGATCTCACTTCCATACTCTGACTCGCCCCCATCTGTGATTCGCCCAATCACAGTGGTGTCATCGACGAACTTGATGATGGAGTTCGCACTATGACCGGCTACGCAGTCATGGGTATAGAGTGAGTAAAGCAGGGGGCTGAGCATACAGCCTTGAGGTGCTCCTGTACTAATTGTTACTCAGGATGAAGTGGTTCCACCAATTCGAACAGACGGTGGTCTGTGGATGAGAAAGCAGAGGATCCAATTGCAGAGGGATGTGCAGAGGCCCGGTTTCGTGAGCTTAGTAACCAGCTTGGAAGGGATGGTGGTATTAAACGCCGAGCTGTAGCCGATAAACAACAGCCTGACGTTGGTGTTTTTATTCTCCAAATGGTTGAGTGTGGAGTGGAGAGCCAGTGAAATTTCTCTACCTTTGACCTGTTGTGGCGGTATGCGAACTGTAGTTGGTCGTGTTTCTTGTCGAGGTAGGAGGTTGATGTGCACCATAACCAACCTCTCAAAGCACTTCATCACCACAGACATTAGTGCCACAAATCGATAGTCATTGAGGCAAGTCAACTTGCTCTTCTATTAAAGCAGGTGGGAACCTCAGACCTCAGAAGTGAGAGGTTGAAAATGTCTGCAAAAACTCCCACCAGTTGGTTTGCTCAGGTCTTGAGAACTCGACCGGTCCAGGTGCTTTCCGAGGGTTCACCCCCCTGAAGGATCTTCTGACGTCAGCCTCTGTGACTATGACTGTAACACCGTCAGGGTGAATAGGGGCTCGGGAAGGCACATCAGTGTTCTCCCTATCGAACGCAATGAGCTCGTCAGGGAGTGATGCTTCGCTGCCGTCTGAGCCGCCTCCTGATTTCGCCTTGTAGGAGGTGATGTCATTCAAGCCCTGCCACAATTGCCGAACATCCATCTCATCCTCCAGCTTGGAGCAGAAGTCCCTTTTGGCCTTTTTGATGGCCTTACCAAGGTCGTATCTGCACTTCTTGTTGACCTCTGCATCGCCAGACCTAAACGCCCGGGAACTGGACTTCAGAAGAATGCGGATCTCATGGTTCATCCAAGGGTTCTGGTTAGGAAACACTCAGAAGGTTTTTGTTGGAACGCAGTCCTGCACACATTTCCTTATGAAGTCTGTAATGACTGTGGCGTATTCATTCAGGTCCGTTGCCAAGTCCCTGAACATTGCCCAGTGTACAGACTCCAAGCAGTCCTGGAGTTGTACCTCTGCCTCCCCTGACCAGCTCTGTACAGTACTCACCTCTGGGGGTGCTTTCTTCAATTGCTGCCTGTAGGCAGGAAGAAGCAGCACCGCTGAATGGTCGGATTTTCTGAAGTGAGGGCGAGGGATAGAGCGATAGGCGTCTTTGATGGTTGTGTAGCAGTGGTCAAGGGTGTTTGATCTTCTGGTGCTGCAGGAGACGTGTTGGTGGAAGTTAGGGAGCAATAGGGACACGTGGATAAGCTTTTCCCATTGAGGGTAGGAAAGATTCAAACAAGAGGGCATGACATGAGAATTAAGGGACAGAAGTTTAGGGGTAACATGAGGGGGAACTTCTTTACTCAGAGAGTGGTGGCTATGTGGAATGATCTTCCTGCAGAAGTGGTGGAGGCAGGATCGATTTTAACATTTAAAAGTAAAGTGGATAGGTATATGGATGGGAAGGGAATGGAGGGGTATGGTCTGAGTGCAGGTAGATGGGACTAGGGGAAAATAAATGGTCGGTGTGGACTGGAAGGGCCGAGAAGGCCTGTTTCTGTGCTGTAATTGTTATATGGTTATATGGTTAATTTCTTCAAGTTAGCTTTGTTAAAGTCCCCAGCAATGGTGGTAAATGCCTCAGGATAAGACGTCTGGTGCTTGTTGACCACGGTGTGCAGCTCCTCCAGTGCCACACGGACGTCTGCCTGGGGTGGGATGTAGACCGCGGGCAGGATAATGGAGGTGAATTCCCTCGGTAGATAGAAGGGACGACACTTCACCGCCAGATGTTCGAGGTGTGGAGAGCTGGGGTTTGATAGGACTGCCACGTCTGATCATCACAAAGCGTTGACCTTGAGGAAGACGCCCACTCCTCTCCCTTTCCCAGATGCCTGCGTACGGTCCATATGGTGGATGGAGAACCCTTCAGGCTGGACCGCTGAGTCTGGGGAGTTGAGGTGAGCCATGTCTCTGTGAAACGGAACACAGAGCATTCCCTCAGCTCCATTTGGTAAAGCAGCCTTGACCTTAAGTCCTCCACTTTGTTTTCTACTGACTGTACGTTGGCCAGTAGGATGGTAGGGAGAGGGAGCCGAAGTCCCCTGCGCTTCAGTCTTACTTGTAATCCTGCCCAACGACTACGTTTCCGTACATGAAGGCCTTCCCGGTGTTTACAGGTACAGTACTTACTGTACCTGCGCGCCTCCGCGAGGTCGGGGATTCCCCTCCGATCGGGGATCCCCTTACAGTCGTTATCTTCAGGAGTTCGCAGTAGTGCTAATGCATTTAAATGCGTTAGCAGCTTGCTATTTACATCGTTGATTTCTGCAGATTCTTTGATAAAGGTGAGCTCAGAAATACTATATTTGAAGATTTTCTGTTGTGCCGCTGGCAAAATGTCGCCACAGGTTGGTGCCATCTTACACGTGACCAGCATCTGCAGTTCCTTGTTTCAACATTTCTAATATTCTCCATTTTCTCCACGCTTGTTGAAACACTAAAAGGCATAGCATTAAGGTGAGAGGAGCAAAGTTTAAAGGAGATGTGCGGGACTTTTTTTACCCAGAGGATGGTGGGGGCCTGCATTGCGCCGCTGGTGCTGGTGGTTGAAGGAGATATATTAGTAGCATCTAAACAAGTTTTAGATGGGTGCATGGTTAAGTAGGGAATGGAGGGATATGGGTTTGTGCAGGTCTTGGCATTATGTTCAGCATTATGTTCATCAATGGGTATTTTGAAAGCCGAGATTGACAAATTCTTGATTAGTAAGGGTGATAAATGTTACAGGGAAAAGGTAGGAGAATGGGGTTGAGAGGGAAAAATATTCCCTCAGCCATGATTGTATGGAGGAGCAGACACAATGGGCCAAATAGCCTAATTTATTTCTATGTCTTATGGTCTTATATGGGACATCTTATGACATAATGCAGAAGTAATATACTAGACAGTGACAAACTGACAAAGAATATTAAAACATTTAAACAATTTTAATATTATAATATGTTCGTGGCAATTGGCATGAACTCTGCAGCAATGATATTTGATAATTAATTGCAATACTACCTCACCTGTAATGAGTGTTATAATGTGGATGCATGGAACTGCAGATGGTTGACAAAAAAATATATAAAGTGCTGGAGTAACTCAACAGGTCAGCCAGAATGTCTGGAGAACAGAGGTAGGTGACATTTTGGGTCAGAACTCTTCATCAGAGATTCTGCCTGACCCGCTGAGTTACTCCAGCACTTTGTGTCTTTTTTTGTAAACCAGCATATGCAATTCCTTGTATCCACTTAAAAAAATAATTAGGCAGTGGAGCTACTGCCTCAGCAGCAGAGACCCGGGTTCAGTCCTAAACTCGGGTGCTGCCAGTATGTAGTTTGGACGTTTTCCCCGAGACTGCATGCGTTTCCTCTGAGTGCTCCAGTTTCCTCACACATCCCAAAGACGTGCAGGTTTATAGGTTAATTGACCTTTGTAAATTACCCCTAGTGTGTAGGGAGTGGATGCAGATGTGGGGTAACATGGAACTAGTGTGAACGGTTGATCGATAGTCAGCATGATCGCATTCAGCCTAATGGCCTGTTTCCTTGCTGTATCTCTAAACATTGTGTCTTCACACTAAAGATTTTTCATGCTTAGAATGTAGTTTACAGGTTTTATATTTATTGCATCTGTGTTTAGTTTAATTTAGAGATACAACGTGGAAACAGGCCCTTCATCCCACCGACTCCGAACCATCAGTGATCAGCCCGCACGCTAACACGATCATATGCACTAGGAACAATTTACAATTGTTAGAAAAGCAAATTAACCTACAAATCTGTACGTCTCTGGAGTATGGGAGGAAACCGGAGCGCCCGGATAAATCCCACGAGGTCACAGGAAGAACATGCAAACTACGCACAGACAGTACCCGTAACCAGGATCAAACCAGCTGTGCTGTGAGGCAGCAACTCTACCGCTGTGCCACCGTGCTGCCCTGTGATGGAATGCAACAGTAAAATACTAGAATCCTGCTCAGGTGAATGGAATGCGTAAAGCTGAACACTTGGTATGTTTTCAACTTCTGCGAGAAATAAGTGTACTTAACATAACAACATTGCGAGATAATAGTAATTAATATCCCTTCATCTAAAAGTCAGGTTCATGGTCAACTTTTGATATAAACTATAAAATTAAGTTTGCTCAGCTGCTAACAATAAATCTCCTCCATTGACAGTTCTGTTTAGCTGAACTATTGTCTTCTGCTGTAAGCATCAGGGTAGGGATTACAATTAGTAATTTTGTTTCCTAAACCTGGCAACACTAATGGTGCATGTCTGATAGCCTTCAAAGTTACTGAGTAGGCACAGTTCATAGAAGCCTGTACTTTAATAAAGGAAGGTCCATTGGAATTGCATTTCCTACGTAATTTACAATGCACTGCTAGACAAGAATCTGAAGAAGCTTTCCGACCCAAGACGTCACCTATTCCTTTTCTCCAGAGATGTCGCCTGACCCGCTGAGTTATTCCAGCATTATGTGTCTATCTTTGGTATAAACCAGCATCTGCAGTTCCTCCCCATACAATACACCAGTACTACCTCGTGGAACATTTAGTATTACTGACGGTGGAGGAAATTTCTGGCATGTCAAATTTAGTTTAGTTTAGAGATACAGTGTGGAAACAGGCCCTTCTGCCCACTGAGTCCCCACCAACCAGTATTCACCCCTACACTAGCACTTCCTATACACTAGAAACAATTTACAGAAGCCAATTAACCTACAAACATGTGCAACTTTGGTCCCGACTCTGGGTGCTGTCTGTACGGAGTTTGTACATTCTCCCTGTGACCTGCGTGGATTTTCTCCGAGATCGCCGGTTTCCTCACACACTCCAAAGACATACAGCAGGGCTGCCAACTCTTACGCATAGAGCGTGAGACTCACGCATTTCGACAAATTCTCACGCTGATCACAAATTTCTCACGCTCTGTCAACTGCATGGGGCTCGGGTGTTGGAGATCCAGGGTGGAGGGAGGGATGGAAGCAGATGTGGACAGAGAAGAAAGGAGCGAGAGAGAAAATGGGGAATTACAGGCCAGTTACTGACTTCGGTGGTGGGAAAGATGCTGGAGTCAATTATTAAAGAGGTAATAATGGAGCATTTGGATAGCAGTAAAAAGATTAGTCCAAGTCAACATGGATTTATGAAAGGGAAATCATGCTTGACTAATCTTCTGGAATTCTTTGAGCATGTGACAAGTAAAATGGATGAAAGGGTGCCAGTGGATGTAGTGTATCTAGACTTTCAGAAAGCCTTTGATAAGGTCCCGCACGGGAGACTGGTGACTAAAATTAGAGCACATGGTATTGGGGGTAGGGTTTCGACATGGATAGAAAATTGGTTGGCAGACTGGAAGCAAAGAGTAGGAGTGAACGGGTCCTTTTCAGAATGGCAGGCAGTGGCGAGCGCCGCAAGGCTCGGTGTTGCGGCCGCAACTGTTTACCATATATATTAATGATTTGGAAGAGGGAATTAGGAGCAACACTAGTAAGTTTACGGATGACACAAAGCTGGGTGGCAGTGTGAACTGTGAAGAGGATGTTAGGAGGTTGCAGGGTGACCTGGACAGGTTGAGTGAGTGGGCAGATGCGTGGCAGATGCAGTGTAATATAGATAAATATGAGATTATCCACTTTGGTGGCAAAAACAAGGGGGTAGATTATTATCTCAATGGAGTTAGGTTAGGTAAGGGGGAGGTACAGTGACACCTGGGTGTCCTTGTACACCAGTCACTGAAAGTTGGCATGCAGGTACAGCAGGCAGTGAAGAAAGCTAATGAAATGTTGGCCTTCATAACAAGAGGATTTCAGTACAGGAGTAAAGAGGTTCTTCTGCAGTTGTATAGGGCTCTGGTGAGACCACATCTGGAGTATTGTGTACAGTTTTGGTCTCCTAATTTGAGGGAGGACATCCTTGTGATTGAGGCAGTGCAGCGTAGGCTCATGAGATTGATCCCTGGGATGGCAGGACTGTCATATGAGGAAAGATTGAAAAGACCAGGCTTGTATTCACTGGAGTTTAGAAGGATGAGGGGGGATCTTATAGAAACATATAAATTTATAAAAGGACTGGACAAGCTAGATGCAGGAAAAATGTTCCCAATGTTGGGTGAGTCCAGAACCAGGGGCCACAGTCTTTGAATAAAGGGGAGGTAATTTAAGACTGAGGTGAGAAAAAACTTTTTTACCCCGAGGGTTGTGAATTTATGGAATTCCCTGCCACAGAGGGCAGTGGAGGCTAAATCACTGGATGGATTTAAGAGAGTTGGATAGAGCTCTAGGGGCTAGTGGAGTCAAGGGGGTATGGGGAGAAGGCAGGCACGGGTTATTGATAGCGGACGATCAGCCATGATCACGATGAATGGCGGTGCTGGCTCGAAGGGCCGAATGGCCTCCTCCTGAACCTATTTTCTATGTTTGATCTATGTTTCTATGGGACAGATGCGGACGGGGAGCCGGGGCTGGCGAGTGCTTGCCGGGCTGGCAAGTGTTTGCCGGGCTGGTGAGTCGCTTGCTGCAGCTCCGGCCATGGAGCAGCCTCAGTGCAAGAGTCCCGGGCCTTCGGAGGTGTGGAAAGCGTTGCGCCGCTGCCGTTAGAGTCTCTGTGCCGAATTGGCCCTGGTGGCTGGCATGGATCAGGCGGTGGCTCTGGAGAGAAGGAATGGGTGACGTTTCTGGTCGTGACCCGTCTAAGGGTCTCGACCCGAAACCTTTAGAAGGGTCTCGACCCGAAACATCACCCATTCCTTTTCTCCAGAGATGCTGCCTGTCCGGCTGAGTTGCTCCAGCATTTTGTGTCTCTCTTCGGTTTAAACCAGCATCTGCAGTTTCTTCTCACACAATGAGACCCAAGAAGATGACTTTGAAGCTAGTACCACCTGGGTGGGGGAGGGACAGAGAGAGAGGGGATGTTAAAGAAATCGATATTCATACTCAATCAGGGAAATTAGTTGATATCTGTCTTTAAATTGATATTTTGTTCATCTTTAAATGTAAGTCTGGGATTCATGTATCGCGGGAACAAATAAGCAAAGGCAAGATGGTAAATATAAACTACAAATTAACTTCAGAAAATGAAACTTGTAGAGATGAACTTTGCCCTTCACTTTTCAAAGAATAACCTCAGGGATTATGCAGTGAATGCCATTCAAAAACTCTGCAACCTGGGAATAATATTGTTCATGTTCAAATCCAATAGGCAAGTCTTGATTTGTTCAATATTATAATTAGTTCAAAGATACAGCGTGGAAACAGGCCCTTCGGCCCCTTGAGTCCGTGCTGACCATCGATCACCCGTTCTCACTGGTTCTATGTTATCCCACTTTCTCATTGGACCTTGCATTTCGGAAAAGTCCCAGCTGAGAGGAAGACAGCAAAATACTGAAAATATTGGGGGTGAAAATGACTTCAGGACAGTTTGTTAGGAAAATGAAGGAAATGGTAACAGAATACTTATAGAGCTGAGTGAGAATAAATTTATGGATGTGAAATTGTGTTCAACCAATTGATGACTTCTTTGACAAAGTAACTAGCATGTTAGACAACAAGGAAGCCAATGGATGTAGCAAATTTTGTGATACAAAATTTGGTCCGTGAAGTGCTCCATAAAAGATTACCGCATTAGTTAAGTACCTGTGGACTTGAATGTAATAGGTTAAGTCCAGGGGGTCAGATATGGGGCTTTATGTGTGGGCCAGATATATTGTCAGTGCAGAGGGGCTAGGAGCAAGGCCAAGTGTGCATCCAGAGTCAAGGTCTGGAATAGTACTAGGTCTGCAGTCAAAGCTGGGACAATTGGAGTGTTCAGCACTGGGAACCTAAGCAGGTAAGCAGCTATGATCAGGGTAGAATAGGAGGGCAGGTGTAAGGTCAGGAATGAGAGAAGGTATGCAACTGGAGTCAGGGTCAGGAGTAGTACCAGGTGTGCAGTGAGACCCAGGTTGGTCAACATGGGCCAAGTGTTTGATTATAATCTGATTTCCATACATGAATATACAAGATCATTCATGTGCTACACCTGTTGATCAGAGCCTGGCTCTACTGTGGAATGTAATTAGGAATGTAATTTAGCCTAATCTTATTCATAGCTAATCGAATTTAAAACATAAATATTACATTCAAGTGTAAGTTAAAAGACTCGCTACAGTATGCACCAGATTGCACAATTTCAAGCTGAAAAATGCAAAAGCTCCATACCAATGGGAGGGGGTACATGCCCTTGGGTTTGGTCTCTCACAATATCTCATTCCCAACTCTCACCCAATGTTGCATACAGGTATGTAGGTAAATTGGCTTGATAAATGCAAAAATTGTCCTTAGCGTGTCTAGGATAGTGTTAGTATGCGGGGATTGGAGCCGGTGGGCCGAAGGGCCTGTTTCGGTGCTGTATCACTAAACTAAACTATATCATCACACTGCAGACGGTTCAATTGTAATCATGCATAGCCTCACCAGAGTGTGGTGAGGACAGCGGAGAAGATCATCAGATCACCCCAACCAGCAATCCAGGACTTATACCCATCTCGCTGTCGCAAGAGAGCAACCAATATCATCAAAGACACCACCCATCCAGCACACAAACTGTTCTTCCATCCGGCAAGCGCTACCGCAGCATGCGGTGCAAAACCACCAGATTCAAAAACAGCTTTTTCCCTCAGGCCATCAGACTACTCAACTCACTCAAGAAAATTCCATGAACATTACACAAACAAAGACCAACTGACTGTCAAATAACTTTAACTCAATGTCTGCAGTATGCTATTTGCACTTTTCTATATTGTACCTTTTATTATTGCACCTTAATAACATATCTCAAAATGTTACTAGACTCTGGCACGCTGTGATTTTTTAAAATATAATGTCTATTTTTAATGGTATATTTTTTAATGGTATTTTTAATGGTATATTGTCTATGTTATAAATATTACTTGCACATTTGGAGTATGGGGAAACGCAATTTCAATCCTCTGTGTACTTGTTGCATTATTTGTATTGACAATAAAGTTGACTTTGACTTTGACTTTGACTCTCCGCTCCTCTGACAGGATAGCATGCAGCAAAAAGGCTTTTCATTGTACCTCGGTGCACATGACAGTACACTAAACTAAACAACGACTTCTATGCTTTGCAGTGGAACCTGAATTTCAGAAGCAGATAGAGTAAACAGCAGTGCATTCAGAATACGTTTTTTTACGAAATCCGAATTTCTCGGTGAGCAGTGAGACAGGCTGACACGCATTGTACTACCATGTAATTAATCATTGGTAAAGAATGTAAGTGGTGAGCATTCAGCAGTGAAGGGGAGATTTCATACTGCTTTCCTCTGTAGCACAGAGCAAAACTGCCAAAAGTACTAGCGGGGAATTAAATCATTATTTTGTCACAAAGCAAGTGGATCATGGTAAGAACAATTCCGATAAGATGAAACCATTTTCTTTCACTCCAGTGCAATTTATCACCTAGAAACTGAAGTACATTAAATCAAATCTCAATTTTTCAATTTCTTCCAGTCCAGCGTCCCAGTTTCAGGTCATTGGATCTCCTCCAATGCCTCCAATGACTTGCTAATGGCGATACATTTAGCTCTTCAAACTTTTCACTCACCTGAACGTTATATTAAAAAGTCTTTGTTAAAGTTTAGTTGATTGAAGCGTGCAAGAGAGACCTCTCTTTTGTTGAAATTTGTTCAATGAGCCTGTTAAAATTCAACAAAACCTTCTCAATCAGCCTTTTAAAATACTTGCCATACTGCAATTCAAACATCGCGTCACAAAGTCAAAAAGTGTAGCAACAGGTTCTTCGATCCTACTTGCGCACGCCAACCAACTGCCCTATCTCCCACCTGTCTGCATTTGGCCCATATCCCTATAAACCTCTCCTATTCATGTACCTGTCTAAATCTCTCTTAAACATTATGATAGTTCCTGCCTTAACTACCACCTCCAGTAGCTCATTCCATACACCCACCACCCTTTGTGTAAAAACGTTACCACTCAGGTTGCTATTGAATCTTTCCCCTCTCACCTTAAACCTATGTCCTCTGGTTCTTGATCCCCCGCTCTAGGCAAATGGCTATTCATGATTTTGTGTACCTCTAAAAGATCACCCCTCAATCTCCTGCGCTCCAAAGAATAGCCCTAGCCTGCTCAACCTCAATCTATAGCTCAGGCCCTCGAGTCCTGGCAACATCCTCGTAAGTCTTCTCTGCACTTTTCCAGCTTGACAACACCATTTCTACAACATGGCAACCAAAACTAAACACAATACTCTAAATGTGGCCTCACAAATGTCTTATTTACTTGCAACATCACCTCCCACGTCTATACTCAATACACTGACTGATGAAGGCCAATGTGCTAAAAGTCTTTATGATCACCCTGTCTACCTGTGACGCCACTTTCAAGGAACTATGTACCTGCACTCCTAAATCCCTCTAATCTATTGCGTAAAAAGTCATTCATGGAAATGCGGTACAGTGGTACGGCGGTAGAGTTGCTGCCTTACAGCGTCGGAGATCCGGGTTCGATACTGACTACAGTTGCTGTCTGTATGGAGTTTATACTTTATTCCCTGTGACCGCGTGGGGTTTCTCTGGGTGCTCCAGTTTCCTCCCACACTCCAAAGACATACAGGTTTGTAGGTTCATTTGCTTTGCTAAAAATTGTAAATTGCCCCTAGTGTGTACGATAGTGTAAGTGTACAGTGTGATCGCTGGTTGGTGCGGACTCAGTGGGTCGAAGGGCCTGTTTCCACGCGGTGTACAGAGGTGTATAAAATCATGCATGGAATGCACAGAGTTTTTTACCCAGAGTAGGGGAATCGAGAACCAGAAGACATGGGCTGAAGGTGAGGGAGGGGGGAAAATTTAATAGGAACCTGAGGGGTAATTTTTTCAAGTAAAGTGCGATGGGTGTATATAATGAGTTGTCGAAGGAGATAATTTGAGGCAGATTGCAATGTTTAAGAAGTTAGGCAGGTAGGACTAGTGTAGATGGGGCATGTTGGTTGGCATGGGAAGATTGGGTTGAAAGTCTGTTTCAAACCTGTATGAGTCTATGACTCTCTGACTAGAACTGTACAGAAGTCCATGTGGATGTCCATGAGTCTGAAGAAGGGTCTTGACCCGAAATGTCATCCATTCCTTCTCTCCAGAGATGCTGCCTGTCTCACTGAGTCCCTCCAGCATTTCGTGTCTACCTTCGGTAAAAACAAAGCACTCCAGATGCTGGTTTACACAAATATAGAAACATAGAAAATAGGTGCAGGAGCAAGCCATTTGGCCCTTCGAGCCAGCACCGCCATTCAATCAGTACCCCGTTCCTGCCTTTCCCCATATCCCTTGATTCCATTAGCCCTAAGAACTATGTCTAATTCTTACTTGAAAACATCCAGTGAGGCCTCCACTGCCTTCTGTGGCAGAGAATTCCCCAGATTCACAACTCCCAGGGTGAAAAGGGTTTTCCTCATCTCGGTCCTAAATGGCCTACCCCTTATTCTGAAAATGTGACCCCTGCTTCTGGACTCCCCCAACATCAGGAACATTTTTCCTGCATCTAGCCTGTCCAATTCCTTAAGAATTTTAAATGTTTCTATAAGATCCCCTCTCATCCTTCTAAATGCCAGTGAATATAAGCCCAGTCGATTCATTCTTTCATCATATGACAGTCCTGCCTTCCTGGGAATTAACCTGGTGAACCTACGTTGCAGTCCCTCAATAGCAAGAATGTCCTTCCTCAAATTAGGAGACCAAAACCGCACACAATACTCCAGGTGTGGTCTCACCAGGGCCATCTACAACTGCAGTTGGATCTCCTTGCTCCTATACTCAACTCCTCGCGCTATGAAGGCTAATATGCCATTTTCTTTCTTCACTGCCTGCTGTACCTGCATTCTTACTTTCAGTGACTGATGACCAAGGACACCCAGGTCTCATTGCACCTTCCTTTTTCCTAATCAGACACCGTTCAGATAATAATCTGCCTTCTTGTTTTTACACAAACAGACACAATTTGTTGGAGTAACTCAGCAGGTCAGGCAGCACACACATACTGCCACTGCAATTATTTCTCAAATCTTGTTTAAAATAAGTTGACAGCAACAACAAATTGCATTGCAGCAATGAAGTTCTTGACTGTTTCCACAGATAGAGAAAGCAACATTTTATGGTGCACATCAAAACAGACAGGGAAAACTTTTTAAATCATATTTGATCAGAAAAAGCTAAGACATTTCTAAGGGGAAAAAAAAATTACAGAGCACAAAACTAGAAAAAAGGCTATAATTTACAGAAATGAGATTTTTTTTTAAGATAAGGAGACATCTCATTTTGGATTTGTCTCATTCTGCTAAAGAAAAGCTGGATTTGATCAACCACAATCACCTTTTTAGCAGCGATCAGGATGCTTATGTTTTGCTGACAAAGGGAGCTGTGACAGGTTCACATTAGGGGCAACAGTCTATTCTGTTTTGCCATATGGAGAAAAGATGAATCGCACTATAATGTTTGCTGAAAATGATTGCTCTTCCATCAGGTAAAAGTGTTTTTTTTTATGGAGAGCCTCAGTGCCCTTGCTGTGGTTTAGAGTAGTATTTGTCAGGAATTGCAGCCATAAGGAAATTAACAAGACTTGGCCGTCAGGATATTGTCCCAAAGATAGACATGAAGTGCTGGAGTAACTCAACGGGTCAGGCAGCGTCTCTGGAGAAAAAGGGTGTTTCTGAATAAGGGTCATAAAGCCATCCTGTTTCTCCAGAGATGCTGCCTGACCCGCTGAGTTATGCCAGCACTTTGTGTCTATCTTTGGTATTAGCCAGTTTCTGCAGTTCTTTGTTTCTATAGGCTATCATCCCAGTTCTACTGATTTTATCCCACTTGATACAGTACAGGATAACAGAGCTGAGAAACACACAAAGTGCTGGAGTAGCTCAGGCAACATCTTTGGAGAATGTGGATAGGTGACATTTTGTGTTAAGACGCTTCTTCAGTCTGATTGTGTGGAGAAGAAACCTGGAAAAGGGGAGCTGCAGGACAAAGCGCGACAGGTAGCACAGTGGCGCAGCTGTAGAGTTGCTGCCTTACAGCGCAAGAGATCAGTGTTCGATCCTAACTCTGGGTGCTGTCTGTACGGAGTTTGTATGTTTTCCCTGTGACCTGCATGGGTTTCCTCCGGGAGCTCTGGTTTTCTCCCACACTCCAAAGATGTACATGTTTGCAGGCTATTTGGCTTGGAAAAATTGTAAATTGTCCCTAGTGTGTAGGATAGCGTTAGTGTACAGGGCTCACAGGTCGGCGCGGACTCAGTGGGCCAAAGGGCCTGTTTCTGTGCAGCATCTCTAAACTAAACTAAAAAAAGATACAAGGCCTGCCAAGTAATACGGGTGATTTGGGGGGTTGATGGGCAGATGGTTGGAGCCAGAGATGAAAGTATGGATGTGAGGCAAAAGGAGTGAAGATTTGCAAATTGTGAATCCAGAGGAAGAAATATATCCATGTTGTCACGGGATTCTACCCGACCTGCTGATTAACTCCAGCACTTTGTGTCTGTTATGTAATCCAGCATCTGCACTTCCTTATGTTTACTCGTAGAGGCATAGAATCATACAGCGTGGAAACAGGCACTTTGGCCCAACTTGCCCACGCCGACTAACACGCCCATATGCACTACTCCCACCTGGCTCATAACCCTCTAAACCTGTCCTATCCATGTACCTGTCTAAATGTTTCTGAAATCTTGCAATAGTACCTGCCTCAACTACCTGCTCAGGTAGCTTATTCCATACATCAACCACCCTTTGTGTAAACTAGTTACCCCCCAGGTATCCATTACATTTTTTCCCCCTCACTTTAAACCTATGCCCTCTGGTTCCAATACTCTACTCCAATGACCAATACTCTAAATGTAGGTATGTTACAAAACTTACCTTTAGCCGCGCTGCAGTTCTGTCACTGGCCGGGTGCGCGACTGTGGCACCTTTAAGGGGGGGGGCGGGGTTAAAATGTGGGTTTTCCCCATGCAATCCGGAGCTTTCTGTTGTCTGAGTGCGATCTATTTCTGGAGATGCGTTCCGACTGCCGGTAAGTCCTTTTTTTTTATAAATAGCCCGACTACTTAATCACTGAAGTAAAATAAAAATTAGCTCCTAATGCCGTGAACACCGGCAACAGGGACCGATTTTACGTAGGGGACGGGTAAGTGAAAGCTGTTTATTTTTACATATAAACTTGCTTTTTTAGGGGACTTTAATCAACATTTCATGTTGCGAAACGGTGATTTAGCCCCCATACGAACCGGCAGAAAATTTCCTGCCGACACTGGGGTTAAATTCACTGCAACCGCACCATTCCAATACAGTGCGTTCCAGAAAATCCCACTCGCAAGCATTTTAAAATGCCCATTAATTTACAGGCATTAAACACTGAATTCCTTCAATTTGGCCTATAAATTAATGACAATTAGATTTAAAAATCATGTTATATTGTGAATTATTGTGTGACTGTTAATTGGACACTTAGGCTTTAAATTTTTTTTTAATTTTTTCTTAAGAAATGGATAGATGTTTAGATCTAGTAATTGAATTTTGTAATTGGCTACAAATGGGTAACTAACTAATTATATGCTTTAATTTCAGGTCATCCGTTTCAATACTTCAATCCATAATAACTGAAAATGTCTTTAAGTTCTCTTAATTTTTAAGGAAGTTATGGGCTTTTGACTGTCCTCGATCACAACTTTTGTGTTAAGTCAATAGAAAAGCAATAGGAAGCAAGTTGCTAATTTCCGAGTATGAAAATGGCCCTAACTTTTTTAATACTAAAGATATGAAAGTGAATTAGGTGTCAAAATTAAACTTATTTTTATGCTTTATCTGATGGGATAAATTGCAGACTTGATTTTTAAAATTTCAAAATTTTGTAACATTGCTACTAAATGTGGCCTCACCAACGTCTTAAATATCTGCAACGACATTCCATTAGTAATGAAAATGTAGTTATTGAACTTATTTTGTTTCAGTGCATGACAGGGCAGAATCTATGCATGAATACCGCAGTCGTTTGGGAATAACTAGAGGTCTGCACTAGCCCCTTTCCACCCCTACTGTCCATCCACCAACACATCACACCCCCAAACACCTCCCACTGATAGGAGTCTGCGCCGACCAATGATCACCCGTACACTACTGCTATCCAACACACTGGGGCCAAATAACCTACACGTTATAGGACGGGACGTGGGAGGAAACCGGAGCAACCGGAGAAAACCCACGTGGTCACAGGGTGAACATACAAACTGCGTGCAGACAGCACCCATAGTCAGGATCGAATGCAGGTCTATGGCTCGGTAAGGCAGCAGCTCTACCGCTGCACCACTGCGCTGCCCCTTGTTCATTGAATCTCCGCACCCTGCCCTGTAGACATGAAGCTTATTTCGTTCCACCCTTAGATCACTCACTTATCTGGTCTGTGCGTTCTCGCAAGGATGTGCACCACCTTTACAGTAATTGCTGCTTTTGAAAATGCAGAATTGTTCACAGAACACAATTTTAAAAAGGTACCTCTTTAAAATAAAATGACACACAGTAGATGGAGCACTGCACACTCGCCACAGAGTTGAAGGGAGTTGCAGGATTGCTGATTGAATGTCGATAGATTAGAAAGCAGTGGGGCAGCAAAGCACGAGGTTAGACATGGTGGTGCAGTTGCAGAGCTGCTACCTCGCAGCGCCAGAGACCCAGGTTCAATCCTGACTTCTGGTGCTGCATGTATGGAGTTTGTGCATTCTCCCCATGATGGCGTGGGTTAGGACGGCACCCCGGTCACTCCCTCTTCTCGCACCTCCCATCAGGCACAAGGTATACAAATGTGAAAACTCATACCTCCAGGTTCAGGGTCAGTTTCTTCCCAGCTGTTATCAGGCAACTGAATCATCCTACCAACAACTAGAAATTAGTCCTGAGCTACTATCTACCTCATTGGAGACCTTCAGACTATCTATGATCGGACTTTACTAGACTTTATCTTGCACTAAACATTATTTACGTCATTCCCTTTATTCTGCATCTGTACAGTGTGGACAGCTCGATTGTAATGATGTATAGTCTTTCTACTGACTGGATAGCACACAACAAAAAGCTTTTCAATGTACCTCGGTACATGTGATAATAAAACAAACTCATCATCAACTCAACGCACAGCAACTGTAGAGTTGGTGCCTCATAACCCCACGGACCCGGGTTCAATCTTGGGTGCTGTCTGTACTTTTATCAGGCGTGCCAGCATTTTGTGTCCTTTTGTGCAAAAACCTATCAATCTCCGCCTTTCGAAACAGGCCCTTCTGCCCAACTTGTCCACACCGACCAACATGCCCCATCGGCACTAGTCCCACCTGCCCTCATTTGGCCCATATACCTCTAAACCTATCCTATCCGTACCTGTCCAAAAGTTTTTTAATTGTAGCTATAGTACCTGCCTCAACGGCCTCCTCTGGCAGTTCATTCCATATACCCACCACCCTCAAAGTTACTCCTCTGGTTCCCATTAAATATTCCCCCCCTCACCTTAAACCTATGTCCTCTGATTCTCGACTACCCTACTCAGGGTAAAAGACTCTGTGCATTTACCCAATCTATTCCTCTCTTGTTATTGTACACCTCTATAAGATCACCCCTCATCCTCCTGCTCTCCAAGAAATAAAGTTTGAGCCTGCTCAACCTCTCCCTATAGCTGTCAGGCCCTCGAGTCCTGGCCACATCCCCGTCAATCTTCTCTGTACTTTTTCCAAATTGACATCTTTCCTGTAACATGGTGACCAAAACTGAACACTAAAACTGCTCCAATGATGTAAGAATGATCTTAAGTTGTAAGAATAGATATGATAAAAGGTATCTCAATATTGTAGGCTAAGATTTGGAGGAAGAAATGCCAACAAAACCAACTATTTTATGTTAGCAATATTCAATATCCAATTTTAGGTAACTAAATTTAGGTAACTACAAGCCCCACTTCCCCTTCATCGGCCCTGTCTTTTCCTTCACCTCCTTCCTCCCTCTCCTGCATGCCTCACTCCCCCTTCCCCGCTACCTACAGTAGCAGTGGTGAAGCCTCGCGATGATGGGGCCTTGGTGGTTGTGAAACCTCGCGGCAGGGGCGATGCCTCACTGGTCGATGAGAGCATGGAGGACCACTGTGAGGGGGGAAGGGAAGGACAATGGAGGACCCAGCGTGGAGGGACCGTCGTGAGGTCTTTTGTCTTTTTTTTGTAAACCAACAACTGCAGTTCCTCGTTTCTACACCAATGTGCATGTAACAGCTTGGGACTTTTATAAAAGTACATGCAAACACCATCATCAGGCTGCTTGTGCATTTCTTAAGTTCATAAGTCACAGGAGCAAAATTAGGCCGTTCGGCCCATCGAGTCTACTCTGCCGCTCAATCATGGCTGATCTATCTTTTCCTCTCAACCTAATTCTCCTGTCTTCTCCCCATAACCCCTGACCCCCTTACTTGTCAAGAATCTATCAATCTCAGCATCTTTTCGGAGGCTGTGCCCTCTGGTCCCAGATTCTCTCACTAGTGGAAACATTCTTTCCACATCCACTCCATCCAGGCCTTTCATTACCTAGTACGTTTTAACTAGACCAAGTGCAGACCTGTTAGGCCCGTTCCTCCAACGCAATATTCCACCACTCACACATAGCCCCAACTGCGCAGGAGCGGCTGACATTTTTTAAGTTTAAAATGGCAATAATGTAGCGGCACCAAACGTGATGAATAAACAGTTGTTTTATTCAGTGAGATAATAGGTTCGAAATACTCTTTGGTTCTCAAGCATAATAATGCCATTGCTGCTGCAGCTGAGCGATGGTGTTGTCTGAGCTCAGCTACCTGTTGACTGGAGTGATTTCAAGGTGAGATATGGTTATGTAGCAGGACACTCCCCTTAAACTCATGACGTCACGTGACAGCCCTCGTAACCACTGACGAGGGTTAGACCGTAAGTGGTCTGGTCCAGCCCCCCAGAAAGGAATAGAACGTGCTAACCTTCTACAAGAAGGTGTGCCAGCAAGGTTGAGGGCGGCTCCTGCTGTGGGCTGGCATCAACGGGCCTCACCCCACCGCTGCAGGTAGGGACCCCACTCACCGTCGCCAGTGTCGAGGGAGACCGGCAAAGCTGCTGCGCCCTCTGCGGAGGCTGGAAGCTGGCAGGGAATCCATCGAGTTCAGCCGACTCACGACTGGCCAAGGCTCCATCCTGCTGCTGCTGGGCTGGATGGGCAGCCAGTGCACAGGGATCTTTGGGGTCCATGCCGCTGAGGTGCAAAGGACGTCTTTGGGCAGCCGCCCCAGGTAGGCCCGCCTATCGGGTGGCTCGGCCTTGAGCAGCGGCCGGTGGGGTAATGGGCAAGCCCACTCTCTCCCCACTCTCAAGGCCATTGGGTGGGCAGCGGTGATGCTGGAGGCGGGAGGCTGCTACACTGCGGCGACTGATGGGGAAGCGATGGCTGGTGGGGGAGCTACGGCAGCCGCGGCCACTCAGCTCCGGTGGGCAGCAGCTGGTGGGGGAGTGGTGGCAGCCACAGTCTATCAGCCCCGGTGGTTGGCTCTGGGCGGGCCATGCGGGAGAGATTGGTGGCCCTCACACAAGGCCCGGACCGCGTACATCGACCCGGGCGGCATGCGGCATACCTTACAGTAGGGCCGGGTTGGCGGCAGCGACGTTCAGCAGGGCTGGGCTGTCAGCTGCAGACATCAGGTCTCCCGAGGCTGCATGCGTTGGGAGGTCACCAATGTAGTGGCACTAAACGTGGTGAATAAACAGTTGCTTTATTCAGTGAGATGTCTGTCTATCAGCTGATGCCACAATAACTTGTCAAATATAAGATCAATATGAACGCATCTCACTCTCCCTCTTCAGTCCCCTATTCGCCTCCTCCATTATCCTCCCTCTCCCCACACTCCACCAACTTTCCTCTGCTTCCTCCCCTCACCCCCTCCCTCCTCTCTCTTCCCCTCCCGTCCTCCATCCCTCTCCGACCTCACCACCCCTCTTCCTACCCCTATCCTCCTCCATTCCCCCTCATCCCCAGCACTACCTCCCCCCTTCACCCTCCCTCTTGTTTTCCCTCTATTCCTTCCCTGCTCCACTCCCACCTCACCTCCCTCTCCTTTCCCCTACCCTCAGTCACTCCCTCCCTCCATAACCTCTCCCTTACCTACCCCCCTCCTCTCCCTCTATCCCCCTCCCCATTCCTCACCTCCCCCCATCCCACCCCCCCACTCTCCCTCCTCACCTCCCACACTGCCCTCCTCTTCCTCTATCCCACACTCCCTGCCTTCCCCACACCCCCCTCCTCTCCCTCTATCCCCCCTCATCCCCCACTCTCCCTCCTAACCTCCCCCACTTTCCCCTCCCTCTCCCTCCCTACCCCCTCCTCTCCCTCAATCCCCCCGGTTTCCCTCCTCACCTGCCCAGGATTTTGATGTAAACCACCGTCGGCCCAGTTTTCTCCACCATGTCGGCGGTGAAGTTGTAGTTGAGGTGGGCGCTGTCGGGGGATGGACCGAGCAGCCTGGAGTATACCCTGTCACTCCCTCCCTCCCTCGTTCCCTCCCTCCTTCCATAACCCCTCTCCCTCCCTACCCACTCCTCTCCCTTAATCCCCCTGCTCCCCCACTCCTCACCTCCCCCTATCCCCCCAACAATGAAAATCGCAAAGTTTTTTTGCAATGAAATCATCCCCCTATTCCACCCCCCTCTCCACAATGCAAATCACAATGGTTTTCAAAAAAATTGAATTCTCAATGAAAATCGCATTTTTTCTTTAAACTAACCTAAACATAATGCTAGTGAAAATGGAAGAATTTGATTAATTGATTCATTTGATTTTGAAAATTGCGATTTTTTAAAGCAAATGAGATTCGGGATCCCATTGTAACGTTATTGTGCCGTCGAACGCTGTTAATGGGCATGGCAAGTGGAAACGTGGTTTGAAAAGTGATTTTTGTAAAGTTTAAAATGTCAATAACTTGTAAAATATAACATAAATCTGAACGAAACTTGTTTCATTTACATCCCTGGACAATGTTGAGTAAAGGGGCGGTCCCACTGCGGCGACCTAATCTGTGAGTTTAGAAGAGTTTGCCCTCGACTCAAACTCGCAGCATGGTCGACACATGGTCCTAGGAGGTCCTATTAGGTCACTGGAACTCTCTTTCATGCTTGATGAAAGTTCCCGCATACTCGCAGCCTCAGTTTGGTCGAGGAGAATTTTTCAGCATGTTGAAATTTCTGCGAGTAAACATTGGTCGGCATGATTCTTTTGAACTCGTTGTGCAGTGGAGTGAGGTCGCTATGTAGTTATAGGCAGTTGAGGATAGCCGTAAGAAATCTCCTTAGGCTCATTAGAGTTTTCAGGACCAAGGAAAATCGACCGGTAATTTAAATGCCCGCTAAACGTTATTATAAGTTGTCTGGCTTTGTAAAAGTGTCTCCATTCCTTCTCCCCCGCCTTCTCCCCCCTTCTCTCCCCCTCCTCTCCCCCTCCTCTCCGCCTCCTCTCCCCTTCTCTCCCCCTCACTCCCCCTTCCCCCCCCCCCTCACTCTGCTCTCTCTAAAGGACTTACCGTACACTGTGCAGCCGTCTTTTACCTTCCTGTTCATCGCGGGTGTGAATTTCAGACAGCGCTCCCCCGCTTTCCCTGGCCCCCGCCTTTGCGATGTGTTGTGTTTGTGCGTGTGTGGTCGGTCGATCCAGCTCGCGGTTTCATCGCTGATGGTCGATCCAGCTCGAGGTTTTCCAGGCAAGTGCCCTCGTGCTCGAAGGTCGAAGACAGTCGCTGTAAAGTCGCGTCAGTGGGACCGGCCCTTTAGGTGGACCAATATTGCAGCGTTTTGTGGGGTTTTGGGATATCACATCCACGCACGCATGCATGCATACAAACAAACAAGATAAGACTTTTAGTAATATATAGATGAGGTCCCTCCTCATCCTTCTAAACTCCAGCGAGTTCAGGCCCAGTGCCGTCAAATGCTCACCAAGTGTTTACGTCCAGAGAAGGAAATTCCTCATTGCTCATGAAGAATGGGTACGACCTCCAAACTATTTACCAATACTTACTGTAATTAAGTTATTGTATATAAAGAAATGTACACATATTCAAAAGTCACACATTTTCACACAGAGGGTGGTGGACATATGGAACAAGTTGCCAGAGGAAATCATTGAGGCAGGTACTATAACAATATTTAAAATACATTTGGACAGGTACATGGCTAGGAAAGGTTTTGAGGGATATGGGCCAAGCACAGGCAGGTGGTACTAGTGTAGATGGGGAATTTTGGTCAGCATGGATAAGTTGGGCTCAAGGGCCTGTTTCCATGCTGTATGGCTCTGAATTCCTACCTGAGGTAATTATAAAGACATTGAAGAGTGTAAGATCTCATCCTCCGCTGCATAGTTTCATGTACCTTTTTCCTCAAAGCTGAGACTATTAACAAATATATATCTTTTACCACCAGCATTTTCAATTTCATTTCGGAGTCACGTGAGTGACTTCGTGAAGAGCCCGCCGGCGCGCATGCTCGACATATCGTCGAATCGCGTTGCTGCGACGGCTGGCGGTGGAGCGCGCTCCTCGCCAGCCCTTCATACGGGAACCACGAAGGTAAGTATCCTACCTTAAGTTGGTGGTTCTTGTTGTGTTTTGTTTTCACAGCAAGGACATGGATGGGAGCGTTAAAGGCCGGAGAACGTCTGGACGAGGTCGCCGGTCAACAGTCCCGGAGCCAGTGATATCGGCGGTACCTGCAGCGCAGGCCGGGACAGGGGCGGAAATGTCGGTGAGCCCTGTGTTTACAGGTCCGGATCCGCCAGCACACCACAGCTCGGAGGAGTTCGACGAGGAGGAGTGTGGTGTGCCGCCAGAGCAGGAGGATCCTGCCATGGCAGTCAGGTCGTCAGCAGGCTTGCTGGCGGCCTCGAGCAGAAGGGTGCGTGCGGCTGCACGGCCCTTTTCACCCAGCCCTCCGCGGAGGGGAAGGGCAGGAGCCCAGAAGTCTAACCCTGTTGGGGCTAAGGTTTCACCTGCCGCCGAGGAGCGGTCAGGTTCCAGGGCGGGACCCGGGGCGGCTGTGAGGTCCAGTCGACGCCCCCCAACTCTCGACGCCGGGACGGGTCGGTTGGGTCGGGTCTCGTCGCGGTCGCCGAGCCCCCCATGGATGGGTGGGCGAGACCATGCGTCGGCGAGGTCCACGACGTGGGCTGCCGGCAAGCCTGCGCGGGCATCGGGCATCCAGGCTGCGGCTGGTGCCGACATCACGCCGCAAGTGTCCTTAGTGGCAGCGGCGTCCGCTCCCGCTAAACGGAGGCGGTTGAACACGCCCGCGCAGGAATCGCGCAGTTTCGCTTCGGCGGCTGCTAGCGACGACTACCGGCACCGGGTGGGCCTCGATGAGGTGCGGGCCGATGATAGGGGCCCCGGCCATTTTTCAGAGCCGGAGGACTCCGACCACCTGAGTGTTCAGGGTGAAGGGCGTATTGACCGGATGGAGCGGCTGCTGGAGCTCCTGCTTCACGGTCAACAGCAGCAAGCGTCCAGCAGCGACAGGTACAGGGCTGTTTCACCAACTTCCACCATCAGCCTGGAGCAGCAGGAAGAGGAGGTTTTGGTCGATCCCATCCCACCTCCGTCCGATTTACCAGCGGAGGGCCTTCTCGATGTGGCCACTAAGTTCGCGGCCCCACACTCGTCTGGGCTTCCCCTCAACTCGAAATTGGCAGCCACAGTGGACTTCCTCAACAACCATCAGGAGGAGGTTCTCATTCAGGCCATGAGCCGTCACAAGGCTCCATCCAACTGCAACTCCCTCAACGTGCCTGTGGTCAATACGCCGATATGGGGCAACATCAGTGCGGCTATCCGTCAACAGGAGCTGAAAATTCAGCGGATCCTGAAGCTCCTCACGGCTGATATTACCGCCTTTGTGCGGTCGGTTGATGGGGATGACTTAAATTTGGACCAGGAGGACGCTCTGGCTCTATTGTGCGCAACTCAACATGAAATCAATGGGTTCCGCAAAAGCAGCATCCGCCCAGCGCTCAACCCTAAGTTTGCAGGGTTGTGCAAACCACCGCCGCCGCCGCCGCCCCGTCAGCTCTTTGGCGAGGATCTCTCTAAGAGGGTCAAAGAGCTTGACAAACAAGCCAAAACGGTGGGACTCATGCGCCCTCGCGGTGCCCCCACGCCGTCGGGCTCGAAAGCTCCGCTTGTTCGACCACGAGGGTCTGCCAGCACCTCTACGAGGACCTACCCTCCAGCTCCACCCCGTTACCAACCGCCCCAGCACCAGGGGGCTTTTTTAGGACAAGGTCGGCAGAAACCCTGGTGGAAGATGAGGACGCCGCGCCCTCAAGCCAACCCAGCACCTCCACGTCCACCCACACGTGTCAAGGACCGCCGGTAACCACGGAGGTGAGGCGGTCTGGTTCTCTCTTTTCTCTTTGTCTAACCTCACATGTTGGTGGGTGCCTTCGGTTCTTTTTGGGTGCATGGGGTGATATTACTGGTGATGAGTATGTGTTACGAAATGTTCAGGGTCATAGCATTGAGTTTCTTAATGAGGACATTCCTCCATCCCAGCACAGGCCTGGTCGAACATTTAAATTGTCTGCTGCAGAACAGGCAGCAGGCTATAAGGAAATTTTGAGGCTAGAACAGAAGGGAGTGATAGAGAAAACGGTTCATGAGCCCGTGGAATTTGTTTCCAATATATTCACTCGACCAAAGAAGGATGGAGGCTGTCGAGTCATCATTGACCTGACTAGTTTAAATACTTTTGTAACATATACTCATTTCAAAATGGACACTTTTGAAACAGCCAAATCATTGATTTCACATGGTTGCTTTATGGCATGCATTGATTTACAAGATGCGTACTATACTGTATCCATTCAAAAATATTATAGGAGGTTTCTGAAATTTATCTGGATGGGTCAACTCTGGCAATATAGGGCTTTGCCCAATGGGCTTACCACAACCCCTCGATTATTCACTAAATTGGTGAAGCCAATTATGGCCTATTTACGACAACGACATCATATAGTAATGGCCTATTTAGATGATATCTTAATTGTGGGCCACACCCTGGAATTGGCTCAACAGGGTGTTGCAGCTGCAGTCAATTTATTTCAGCAGCTGGGGTTCATTGTCCATCCAGCCAAATCAAAGTTCTGCCCCTCCCAGGTAATTCATTATCTGGGGTTTACGGTGGACTCTATTCGCATGAGGGTCACCATACCACCTAATAAGGTTGAGGAGGTCACCCAGGTGTGTCAAGGTTTAATCACCGCTGGTATACCATCGATTCGTCATACAGCTACAGTAATTGGTAAACTTGTAGCTTTGTTTCCGGCAGCCCGATATGGGCCTGTGCATTATCAGAATTTGCAAAGGGCCAAGATCGCTGCGTTAAGACAGCATGCTGGTCATTATGATCGACCAATGCAGCTGCCGCCTGAAGCGACGGATGAGTTACGATAGTGGGTGCGCCACATTAGTAACTCGTTTAAGCCTATTATTGAGGCTAATCCGGTGGTATACTTGCAAACTGATGCGAGCTCTTATGGCTGGGGAGCTACGGATCATTCCTCTAGTTGCGGAGGCAGATGGGATACCCTTGAGGCTACTATGTTGTTGTCACATGGGATCAACTATTTGGAGCTACTTGCAGCATTCCACGGACTTCGTGCTTATTGTTCCAAGTATGTTGGGGCACATGTCCGTCTCCAAATAGACAACACCACAGCGGTGGCATATTTAAACCATATGGGCGGTACCAGGTCAGTTTCGTGTGATAAATTGGCTAACTCAATTTGGCTCTGGTGTGTTCAGAGAGACATTTGGATTTCAGCTACCTATTTGCCAGGTGAGCTTAATACTGTGGCGGACACCAGGTCACGCAAGTTCAATGACAATATTGAATGGATGTTGCATCCTGAAATTTTTGCCAGAATCACAGCCAAATTTGGTAAACCGGATATTGACCTTTTTGCGTCCCGGTTGAACCATCAGGTACCAACCTACGTTTCGTGGGAACCAGATCCTGGGGCTATGGCGCTAGATGCATTCTCGCTGCACTGGGGGAATTGGTTTTTCTATGCATTCCCCCCGTTTTGCCTCATCAGTCGGGTATTACGAAAGATTCAGATGGATGCAGCTAAGGGCATCCTTATTATACCCGACTGGCCTACACAGCCGTGGTATCCGGTGGTCTTTGACATGCTCAGTGAGCCTTGGGTCCTTTTGAAGGGTTGCCCAGAATTAGTTACTCACCCTGTCTCAGGGGAGCCACATCCCTGCCATGGCTATTTGCATTTGTTGGCTTGCAGGTTTTGAACAGGCCGTTAGCCCAATACGGCCTCTCAACTCGGACCATGGATACCATTGCAGCGTCGTGTCGAGAGTCAACAAGGCGAAGATACCGCTCACATATCAAGAAGTGGGAAGCCTTCTGCAGCCGCTCTCGCATCACGTACGATGCCGTGACTATAACCGACGTCCTGGAATTCCTCGCGGGGTTGCACCATGATGAACACTTAAGTTACAGTGCCATCAACAGCGCCAGGAGCGCGCTGTCATTCTACCTCAAGATTGAGGTGGGATCCAACAGGCTAGTGTCCAGGCTCATGCGGGGTATATTCAATATGAATCCGCCTACACCACGCTACAATATCACCTGGGATGTCAGGGACGTTTTAACCCTGCTCAGGACTTGGTCCCCCATGGAAGGGCTCCAGCTGGACAAACTCACCATGAAGCTGGTGATGTTGCTAGCGCTGACTTCAGCACAGAGGGTACAGACACTCCATAAACTACGTGTCGACAGAATGATGTCTACCCCTACAGAAGTAGTCTTCTTCGTTGATGAGCTACTAAAGCAGCATAGACCTGGGTGCACAGGGCTGCAGCTGAAGTTCCCGGCATACCCCGCAGATGCTAGGCTGTGTTTAGCCTCCCATATCCGTCACTACGTCAAGGTGACGGCAGGCATCAGAGGAATGGAGAGATACCTGCTTGTCACTCATAAAAGACCTCATCATCGAGTGACAGTCCAGACGATATCCAGGTGGCTCCGGGTCATCTTGGGTAAGTCAGGTATCGACACTAATGTGTTCACGTCTCATTCCACCAGGGCTGCATCGACGTCGGCGGCGAGGGTCATGGAGGTGCCCATGGACCATATTCTCGCCACAGCAGGATGGGCTAATGAAGCTGTGTTTCAGCGATTTTATAACAAGCCTGTTGCTTCTCCTCTACAGTTCGCGGAAGCCGTGCTGAATGCAGGTCGAGAACGTGGAGGTGTCCCCGCATGAGGGTTTTTTTGATTTGTTGTTAATAAATATGCTCTTGTTTTGCAGTATGAACTATTTGAGCAAGTTTGTTCCTCCCATCCATCCCTGCTAGTGGTGTGTCAGCATGGACGTGGTCCAGGGCGTGTAATCACAGAAGCTTTGAAGTCTTCACGAAGTCACTCACGTGACTCCGAAATGAAATAGTAAGATTGAACGAGAACTTACCAGTTCGAAGGTTGATCATTATTTCATGAGGAGTCGCGGTGAGGGATTTCGTGCCCTCCACGCCCAACCCTCAATCGCCTTCACCTGGTAATTTGAGTCTCTTTCATCTTACTATGCTAAGTCATTTCTGTTATTGGTTTCTGTGATTCCACACCGCTACTTTGAAGAATGTCGAGCATGCGCGCCGGCGGGCTCTTCACGAAATCCCTCACCGCGACTCCTCATGAAATAACGATCAACCTTCGAACTGGTAAGTTCTCGTTCAATCTTACTATTCTGTTTGCTTGATTATATGGCTAAACATTTAGAATATCTGTTCATAAACCAGATTTAATCCAAAGTTGATATTGTCTATTAGCTTCGTACTAAACAGCAATTTTGACAGATGTTTTTGTTTAGTTTATGTTTCATTGTCACGTGTACCAAGGTACAGTGAAAAGCTTTTTTGCCGCGTGCTATCCAGTCAGTGGAAAGACTATTCCTGATTACAATCAAGCCATCCACAGTGTACAGACACAGGATAAAGGGAATAACGCTTAGTGCAATTTAATTTTTTTATGGCAAATTGTGCTTGTCCAACGAGCAATTTGCGAAGACTCGCTTTCTCGGTTTGGCTGAGAATCCCCAGGGTTTAGTGAGTGCCCGAAGTGAAATGGCCGTCTTCTTAAACAAGAGCTTAAGGTTGTCCGCAGGGGAGTGTGGGGAAAGCAAGTAATTCGCATTCTGTGGCCGCACTCCTTTCATCACGGCTCCTGTCGCACACACACACACACACACACACACACACACACACTCGCTCTGCTCCCAGAGACTTCCCATTCATCTTCATTCTGCCCCATTCTACTCCCAGCTCAGCCGCAGAGCCATTTCTTTCTTCCTTTCTGAAGGACATTCAATCTCCCCAGATAAGGCTACATTCATCACACCAACGTTTATGGCTTTGATTTCCTGGGAATAACGATCCCACCTGATATTCCTTTGAAAAGGGCTTCACCCTCTGCTGCCTCCATGCTGCCTTGTCCTTCTTGTTTGTGTTCATAAAGGCCACTAGAGCTCCATTAATTACCAATGTTGCCATATAAATCTCCGGCCTTGAAAGCACAGGGATATTGTTGTGGGGAAGGCTGACTTGTCACTCTGCACGCTGTCTCATGCGCTCCTTCATCAGCCTGAAGTGCCCGCTATTGAATTCCCTTGTTGGCAGCGTCACTCATTAATCAGGGGCTTTTGCTAATTTATAAAACCTTTTAAAATGCTGCTAGCCTTGAACTCCAATCCTGTTGCTAAATGGTCTGGTATTCAGTGAATTGGCTTCATCAGCTGCTGTTTCTACTGCTAGGTTTCCAAAGAATTAAAGTTGATTCTCTGGAGAGTCAAAGTTTTGGGGTCAAAGTTGGTCCTTATTTCAATATATTCTTTAGCATTCAATATTGTCAGCGAGCATTGAAATTATTTGTTCCTCTCTTTAGTTTAGTTTTGTTTAGAGATACAGCCCAGATACAGGCCTTCAGCCGACTGAGTCTGCACTGACCAGTGTTCTTCGCATACTAGCATGATCCTACACATTAGGGACAATTTACAATTTTTACCAAAGCCAAATGAATCTACAAACCTATATTAGATCAGTCTGAGGTAGTGTCTTGACAAAAACATCACCCATTCCTTCTCTCCAGAGATGCTGCCTGTCCCACTGATTTACTCCAGCATTTTGTGTCTACCTTCAAACCTATACGTCTTTGGAGTGTGGGAGGAAACCAGAGCACCCGGGGAAATCCCACGTGGTCACAGGGAGAGCATACAAACACTGTACAGACACCATCAGTAGTCAGGATTGAACCCGGGTCTCTGGCGCTGTGAGGTAGGAACTCTACTGCTGCGTCACCATCCTGCCCTTCTAACAAGCTTCTAACAAGTTTTCCAACATGCTCCAATACTTTAAAAATTCACCCGCAAATGACTTCACCCGCTAACCGCTAACCTGTCTTTGACAGATACAGTAGTTTCCTTTACTTTGTGCCATTAAATTTAAGGAGAGTATATCTGTTTACCAGGACCGTTCATCATCAAATCAATACAGGTTGATGGAGCGATGCAACTTCCAGGCCAAAATCATTCCAGTCAGTTCAAGTTGAGAAGTAATTTGAAATACTGCAAAACCCCGCAAAGTGATATAATGCGAGAATAAGTTTTTGATAAGACTTTTATTTTAAAATGTATTTTGCTGATATTTAGTGCTATAAATGAAACATCAAGGGACCTTTAATCTTCTTAATCCATTATAATGTAGATTTAGATGTGAGTAAAGGGCCTGTCCTACCAGCATGCAACTGCATGCGGTGAGCACGACCTACCGTGGTGGCTTGAGCCGTACGGCCTTGCGGGGCCGGTTCCACTTCGAACCATGGAGCCGTCTGGAGTTGTGCGGGGGCTGGTCCCGACATCATACTCACCAATCAGCTGGACAGGAGGCGGGCCAGTGAATTTGGACGTCGCACGGTGCCTGGGGTTGGCGCCATCACACAACAGCACGCCGTGGTGTCATCGCACAACACCATGCGCTGCATACGGTGTCCAGACATTGCGTACGACGTCATTACGCTGCGTTTGACGTCGAGATGTTGCGGACGTCCTAGATGCGGCTGCAGGCCTGTCGCCGTTGCCGCGTGGGATTTTGAACACTGTCAGTTTTTCGGAGCCCTGCGGGATGTCGGGACTAGCTCCGCACAACTCCATATGACTCCGGCGATCGATGTGGGACCAGCCACGCGAGGCCAGACGGCTCAAACGACCACGTTAGGTCGCGCTCACCACGTGCAGTCGCATGCTGGTGGGACAGGCCCCTTATACTGTTGACTAATACTGGTGAGTAATATGTAGACACAAGGAACGGCAGATGTTGGTTTACAAAGAAGGACACAAAGAAGAGGTGTACAAAATCATGAGAGGAATAGATCGGGTAAACACATACAGTCTCTTGCCCATAGGGTAATCGAGAACCAGAGGTCATTGGTTGAAGGTGAGGGGGGAAGGTTTTAATAGGAACCTGAGTGGTAACGTTTTTACACAAAGGGTGGAGGGTGTATGGAACGAGCTGTTGGAGGAGGTAGTTGAAGCAGTACTATCGCAACATTTAAGAAGCATTTAGATAGGTACATGCATAGGTTGGGTTTAGAGTGTTATAGGCCAAATGTAGGCAGATGGGTCTAGTGTAGATGTGGCATGTTGGTTGGTGTGGGCAAGTTGAGCTGAAGGGCCTGTTTCCACGCTGTATGACTATGATACAAAGCGCTGGACTAACAGCGGGTCAGGCATCATTTCTGGAGAACATGGATAGGTGACATTACAGGTCGGGACCCTTCTTCCGGCTTATTCAGTCTGAAGAAGGGCCCCGATCTGAAATGTCACCTATCCATGTTCTCCAGGAATGCTGCCTGACCCACTGAGTTACTCCAGCACTTTGTGTACTTCTAGTAAGTGAAATAGTTGAGTAATACATGTAAGTAATACTGGCAGGAAGAGGTAATAGTTTTTTTTGTTATTACCAACCTTATTTAGAGTCTTGAAATATATGATGGAAATTTTAAAGAAACAAGCACACTTCAGCCTTATAAAATTATCTCTTGTGAAAGGGCATGAACACACTAGGATATTATTTGGATTCAACATTAATGCTTGTTCCATAAGTGAACCCATACATCCTGAAACCTGTTGGGCAACTTTATTACCTAGTGAGGCAGCCTTTCACTTTGATCAATCATTGAGTTTGGAAGGAGCGTACACGATGGCACTTTCAGTGCAACAAGTACATACATCCAGACACAAGGAACCGCAAATGCGGGTTTACAAAATAGCACATTCACCCCATGATTATAAGATGAAAAGATGTGTTGTTCATACCAACAATTCAGTCTGAAGAACGCTCCCAATGCATCACACAATGGCCTAGCGGTAGAGCTGCTGCCTTACAGCGCCAGAGACCCAGGGTCGATCCTGACTACAGATGCTGCCTGTACAGAGTTTGTACGTTTTCCCTGTGACCGCGTGGGTTTACTCTCGGTGTTCCAGTTTCCTCCTACATTCCAAAGACGTGCAGGTTTGTATGATAATTGACTTCTGTATGTTGTAAATTGTCACTAGTGTGTAGGATAGTGCGAGTATACGGGTTGACCGCTGGTCGGCACGGACTTGTGGGCCGAAGGGCCTGTTGCGATGCTGTATCTCTATGATCTAAAAGTCTAAAGTCTACAATGCCATGTTCTCCAGAGATGCTGCTGCCTGACTTGCTGCGTTGCTCCAACTCCAACTCCAACTTTAAGCAAGTTATCCTCAAAGGTTGATCGCAAAATTGGGTTACAGTTAAACAAGGAACATTAATTTAGGGGAAAGTCCAAGAGATTTCTCATAGGTGTAACCAATACAATCAATAAATTTGTAAATGACACAAAATTGGCCGTCTTTATTTAATAAACCCAGCATCTGCATTTGCTTGTTTCTCCACGATGGAAGTGAAATATTTTCCAAAGCTTGTAATCTAAATAGAAGCTTAAAGTCAGCAATGGTCAATTTATCAGATAATTGAGTGCAATAGGGAAAGTTTCTGACTGTTTACCTTTTCATTACTCAGCTTAAATAGTCATTTTAACACACAATTTGTTTTTCACATATTATTGATTTCTCTAATTTCAAGTAACTCCTGCATTCCCCCCTCCTCCCACACCCTCCCCTCCCCCCCACCTCACCCCCGCCCTAGTCATCCACTGTGCACATCCTAGTAGGTATGTTACAAAACTTACCTTGAGCAGCGCTGCAGTTCTGCCGCTCCCCGTGTGCGTGACTTTCTCACCTTTCAGAGGGGGGCGGGCTTAAAGTGCCGTTTTTCTGCAGACTGGGAAAATCGATCCATGTCGGGCGATTTCGTTACGGAAGAAAATTCGCTCCAACATTTCATTCATTAAGGTATTTTTAAATTACGCTAGATTATTTATTAACTAGAGTAATTTAAAAATCACCTTCAAAAGCCCTGAGCGCCGACAACGGGAAGGATTTTGCGTAGGGGAGAAAAAAAGGTACACAGTTTATTTTTATATTAAAAGTTGTTTTTTAGGGAGGCTTTAATAATATTTTCATGTTGCGAAATGGGGTCCAAAAAAATGTATGAACCAACAGTATTTTTCCTCCCGACTTCACCGCAAACCGCAACGTTCCAATCCACCGCATTCCACTAAAACCCACTCGCTAGTTGATTTAAATGGCCATTAATTTACAGGCATTAAACACTAAATTCCTTCCATTTGGCCTAGAAATTCATGAAAATGAGATTTAAAAATTATATTATATTGTGGATTATTGTGTGAATGTTATTTGGATATTTAGGCAATTTAAAAAAAGTTTATCTTTTCTTAAGAAATGGATAGATGTTTAGATCTACTCATTGAATTTTGTAATTAGCTACAATTAGATAACTAACTAATTATATGCTTTACTTTCAGGTTATCCAAGTAAGATTGTTTCATATTTGTTTCAAAATGCTTCAATCTATAATAACTGAAAATTTCATTGAGTTCTCTTAATTTTTAAGAAAGTTATGGGCTTTTGATTATTCTAGATCACAGCTTTTGTGTTAAATCAATTGAAAGGCAATGAGGAACATGATGCTAATTTCCGAGTATGAAAATGGTCATAACTTTCTTAATACTGAAGATATGAAAGTGAATTAGGTGTCAAATTAAACTTCTTTTTATGCTTTATCTGATGGGATAAATTGCAGACTTGATTTTTTAAATCTCAACATTTTGTAACATTGCTAATCCTAGTATCCCTCGTTATCACACCTTCCCCAGCCAATGATGCTCCACCCTTCCTGAGGTCATCTGTTGCTGGCCAAGTTTGGTTGTGGCCTTGCCTCGCCTTCACTTTATTTCTCCACCCCCCACCCCCTTTCTATTTACAGTCTGAAGAAGGGTCTCGACCCGAAACGTCACCTATTCCTTTTCTCCAGAGATGCTGCCTGACCTGTTGAGTTACTCCAGCACTGTTTGCCTATCTCTGGCATAGCACTTGTTTGTATAACATTCGGGTCTGTTTAGAAAATTACTTTAGTCTGTAACTATTTTTAAGTCACGGGAAAAATATTTTAAATTCCCCTCTGTAAACCTGATGAGGTATTCTTCTTGTGGATTGAAAATTAAAAGCACAGAGGAAAGTATAGTGCAGCATTGTGGCGCAGCAGTAGAGTTGTTGCTTCACTGCACCAGAAACTCAGGTTCGATCCTGACTACAGGTGTTGCCTGTACGGAGTTAGTACATTCGCTCCATGACCACGTGGGCTTTCCCCGGGTTCCAGTTTCCTCACAGTCCAAAGATGTGCCGGTTTGTAGGATAACTGGCTTCAGTAAGAATTGTAAATTGTCCCTAGTATGTAGGATAGTGCTGGTGTACAGGGAACGCGGGGCTCTTTAACCAGAGGGTGGTGAATCTGTGGAATTCATTGCCACAGACGACTGTGGAGGCCAAGTCATTGGGTATTTTTAAGCAGAGATTGATGGGCCCTGACCCAAAACGTCACTCAACCATATACTCGAGAGATGCTGTTTGACCTGCGGAGTTACTCCAGCACTTTGTGTCTTTCTTCATAAACTAGCATCTGCTGATAATTGTTTCTGTAAAAGCAAATGTTCATTTTCTATACACTACCATTTTTCAAGTTTTATGGTAAAATGATAAGAATTAACATTCCAGCTTTTATTATCCTTTATCCAACAAAGGAACGGAAATGATAAGACTTTTTGTTTCCATCTGCAGATGGCTGTCTAACATTCCAAATGAATCCAATAGTTTATGTTTCAATTTCAGATGCCCAATATCAGTGGGGGTTTGGGTTGATTTAATAGAGAACATTGCTGGGTTAGGCAAAGCCAGCCGTGCATCCATTCAATTGTCTGGCACATCTGTCAACAGCAGGTGAAACTCCGGGGTAGTCCTGGAACTCAATAAAGGTCAACGCTGGTGGCAGAGGCACAGAGAACCACCCCAGGGACTGGCTCCACACAACCCCCACCCTCTCACAGCTGTGCTGCCCAATATATCCACCCACTCTTCCTGTGTATATATTGTATCCCTTTCTCTCTGTGTCTCTGTCACTCTCTCTCCCTCTCCCTCTCCTCCCTCTCCCTCTCCCTCTCTCCCACTCCCTCCTTTCTCTTTCTCTCTCCTGCTCTCTATCTGACCCCCTTCTCCCTCCCTCTCTCTCCCCCTCTCTCGCCCCATCTCTCTCTCTCTCTCTCTTCCCCTCTCTATATCTCCCTCTCTCTGCTTCTACCCTTCCCATTCTCTCTCTCACTCTCTGTGAGATTAGTATGGTGCTGAGGCTCTATAAAGCTGCACTAGTGTGACTGGTATAGAAACATTGCAACTGTAATGACAACACATGACGTGAAGTGAGATTCAGTAACTTAGCAGGGATATTGGGTGATCAATTAACAGAGTGTGGTCTGTCCGGTTGGGAACTAGGGCCATTCATTTGAAACTGATCAATGTACTGTGATGACTGGAAACATCAAGAAACCTTTTACACCAGCCCTATGTCTCTGCAGTACTGCGCACACCAGTGAATTTCTGGCATTATTCCTGCTGGAATTCCATTGAAGTGTTTATGATTGTTAGAATTATTGAACACACATGTAGTTTTACTGTTCTCTTACTCCTTGAGTTGACAATTGATCTCCACAGCTGTCTGTACACACAGCTTGGATAGGTGGTTCAAGATAGTGCTGTCCGTAACTCTAATTACCAGGTCGTAAGTTCTGCCTTGATTATATAATTTTTGAAGAAAGAAGTGGTGGCAAATGCGACGCATAAAGCTCATCAATGTCAAAATCATTGACTTATGGAAGTACAGCTCCTTTTCTGATTTTCCGGCAACTGGTGCTCCAGCACGTGCTTTAATCTAGACAGAATTGCAGGAGCACACTGGAAATCCAATTTAGTCCTGTAATAAATAGCTCCAGCAACTTGTCCTGGGCCCCCCACGCTTAAGCATTGGTCAAGAACGCACACCACGGCTCTAGTTCTTTAAAAGGTTTTGGAGGTTCGGCAGGTCCCCAACAACTCTCACCAACTTCTACAGATGTGTCGTAGAAAGCATTTTATCGGGATGCATCACAGCATGGTTTGGGATCAGCTACATTCAAGACCGCGAGAAAATGCCGAGAGTTGTGGATGTGGTCCAGACCATCACGCAAACTAATCTCCCTTCCATTGACTCAATCTACACTTCACGCTGCCTCGGCAAGACCACCAGCATAACCAAGGAGAATCTCACCCCAGTCACTCCCTCTTCTCCCCTCTCCCAGCAGGCCAAGGTACAGAAGTTTGAAAAGCCAAAGAGCCTCAGGCTGGGCTTGCCTACCGCTGAACCGCGGAACCTGCCTGGAGTGGGATCCTCATCTGAGGCGTGTCTCCTGCTCCACGCTGAGGGCCAGGAACCAGAGTTACATACAGTAGTTCAGTTTAGTTTATAATTGCCACGTGTACCGAGGTCAAGTGAAAAGCTTTTCTTTGCGTGCTATCCAGTTAAAAAAAACTATACATGAGTACAATCAAGCTACCCGCAGTGCACAGATAAAGAATAAAGAATACAATTTAGTGCAAAGATATCATGTTGAAGTCCAACTAAAGATGATGCCAAGTTAACCCGATCTCATCTGCCTGTACATGATCCATATCCCTCTATTCCCTGTATTACCATGTGCCTATCTATAAACCTCTGAAACGCCACTATCAAATCTGCCTCCACCACCACCCCTGGCAATGTGTTCCAAACCCCCCACCTCTCTGTGTAAAAAGCTTACCCTGCATATCTCCATTAAACCTTCTACAAAGATAACACATTGAAGTCTGATAAAGTCAGAGTAAAGAAAGTTCACAGGCCTCCAATGAGGTACACATGCACAATTAAACTATTTGAAATCCTTTTAGTTGTAATATGGCTTTAAAGAATGTTATATTGTTGCTGAGGCTGACAAATACATGAATTGTAGATCTTAAATAGCTAAGCTATAATGATAGGCACTCTTTTTATTTCTGAACAATGCAGCCCCAGTTTGGATTTTGTTCTATTTCGACTTCTGGCTTTTGGTAATTTGTCTCACTGCTGACTATTATTTCTAACTATTTAAATATCTGTGCAGTAGATGTTTTGGGGTCAATGACCCTCATGTCAACAATGTCTGAGGCTGAAGTATAAAAATAGGAACCATTTGTTGCATATGCTTTAAGTAAATATTTCCCTTCATTGAATGTCAAAGGCAAGACTGCCTAAATAGTCTGAAGAAGGGTTGTGACCAGAGATGTCACCTATCCATGTTCTCCAGAGATGCTGCCTGACCAGCTGAGTTACTCCAGCACTTTGTGTCTTTTATTCTGCCGAGTCAGTGCCAGCCTCTAAAAGATTTGGTACTAGTTAGCTGGATCCTAATAATTATGATTTTATTGTAGCTTATCCCGTCCACATCAAGATTAGAAATTGTTCAGCCAGAGCTGAACCCACAGGTATGCTCCGCATCAGCATACAATGGTGTTGGTCTTGCGCTTCTTGTGCTTCTTGTCCATGATGGTGGAAAGATTGGTGGAAACAGGACTGCGACGTGAACGCTCTTTCCTTGACGCCACCATTATTATATGCTATAATAGTGTTGTTGAATTACGCAGATCACGCAGGCATTGCATCACACCTATGCCATCTCTTAGGAAAAAAAAAATCTAATCAGCCACATTAATTTTTCATAGCCATGTAATTTTTTGTTCACTTCCAGGGCTTATCCAATTGCCTTCCGAAGGTGTGTTCCAGATGATAATATAACTTTGTCGGTCATAAGGTCATAAGTAATAAGAGGAGCATTAGGCCTTTTGCCCCATCAAGTCCATTCCACCATTCAATCATGGCTGATCTATCTCTCCCTCCTAACCCCATTCTCACCATAACTCCTGACACTCTTATTAATCAAGAATCTATCTATGCTTTAAAAACATCCATTGATAGCCTCCACGGCCTTCTGTGGCAAATAATTCCCCAGGTTCACCACCCTCTGACAAAATAAATTCCTCCTCATCTTCCTAAAGGAACATTCTTTAATTCTGAGGCTATGACCTCTATTCCTAGCCTCTCCCACGAGTGAAAGCATCCTCTCCACATCCACTCTGCCTTTAAGACGGCACCCTACACGTGGCTACTCTTTGCATGCTTGTATTGTGTGCAAAACAAAAGAATTTCACTGTACCAAGTACATGCGACAAGAAAGTATCAATCGATTACTAATGATACTACGACACTGCCCAAAAATTAACAATCCAAGACCAACCTTCATTCTGTGGAAACAAGGAACTGCAGATGCTGGTTTACGAAAAAATAGACCTTCATTATATCCACCAACCTTCATTATATTTGTCATTGATCAAAATGCTAGTTTCATATAATTTCATATAGTTCAGATGAACTCTCCCAGTGGTCATTTAATTTTATAAAGATCAATTTTACCAATATCGGATTCAATACCAACTGAAGGGCATTTGCTTTCAACGTAGGAATTAGCAAACCAATTCCACATTCAGGCATTATGTAAATCCCCACTTAGTGAAATGAATTACACATTTCCTACGTTCATGCATGAGAGATTCATCCAGTGATTGCAGCAGGATAATCAGTGGGTTTAAAACTAACCGCACCATCCCTTGATTAAAGAAATGTAAATTCTACACTTTCAGACTCTTCCATTTTATTTATTGTGAGTCCAAAGATGGTTAAAGGCAGGTGGTACCAGAGACTTGGGTTTGATTCTGACTATGGGTGCTGTCTTCACATTCTCCCTGTGACCGCTCGGGTTTGCTCCAGGTACTCACACTCCAAAAACGGGCAGGTCTGTAGGTTAATTGGCTTCTATAATATTGCCACTGGTGTGTAGGATAGTGTTAATGTATGGGGATCACTGGTCAGCATGGACTTGGTGGGCCGAAGGGCCTGTTTCCATCTTATCTCTAAAATCTAAAGTCTAAAGATTAACATATCAAAATGAGAGAATCCTACATCTTGGTTATCTAAAAAAAAAGACAAATGAAGGTGAAGGGAAAATGGAAATTAAATAATCACAGCAAAAATCTCAGTAACAATGGCCGACAGAATCATTGATTAACTTAAGGCTCCTAAGAAAAAAAATGGTTCCTACTTAATAGATTTTACTAGCACCAAAGGCCGGGATGCAAAGAGGTTCCTTGTGGCTGTTTCCTTTTCTTATAGCTTTCTCCTGTTCTTCAAACGTGTTGACTTCTATTTTTTTTCCACTTCTCATGAAAGATTAACCCTGAACTGTTCATAACTTTTCTCTCCACAAATGCTGCCTGACAAGATAGATACTTGCAGGATTTTTTCTTTCTATTTCAAGTTTCCAACATCAGCAGTGCTTTATTATGTCTGTACGTGAGGATGATACAGGAAATGATGAACAAAGACAGAACGTGATTGAGGTTCCCCACTGGAAATTACGGAGGTGCAATGAAGGAGCGATTTTTTAATATATTACAAATAATAATAACAGATACACATTTTTCATGTGCAGTGGCACAGTGGCACAACTGCCTCATCGTGCCAGGGTCCCAGGTTGGATCGTGACCTGGGGGGCTGTCTATATGTGGAGTTTGCACATTCTCCCTGTGTCCATGTGGGTTTCCTCCGGATGCTCTGGTTTCCTCCCACACCCCAAAGATGTGCACGTTTGTAGGTTAATTGGCTCTCTGTAAATTGCCCCTGGTGTGTAGGGAGTGAAAGTGAAAGTGGGATAACACAGAACTAATGTACGGGTGATTGAAGATTGGCGTGGACCAGGGGGGCCGAAGAACCTATTTCTATGCTGTATCTCTACACTAAGCTAAACTGAATTGACTCTTAAACTAAACCACAATGAAGTGATGAAAGCTATTTCCTTAAGTTAAATTAAATTGATGTTTGAATATGATTTTTCTTAAGGGAAAACAACTTTATTTAGTGTATGTACTTACAAGTTTCCATTGTGGTTTTATAATTGAACCCTTGGTGTAATTCATGTTAAACCATGATTCTGTCTTGTTTAAACAAGACAGTGATTACAGTATACATGAGACAATCTGGGAGTTCAATACTCTCCGAGGTTTTTGAAGTTTTGGTTCCTTTCACTTCCTCTAAGCAGCTGAAACTTCTTTACATTACTTGTCAATCAGACAACACATTATGTATCTGGAGATTGTTTATTTCCTGACGGAACTGTAATAACTTTTGCAAGAAGACAGGAACTGCTGCACTTGGCTTGGGCATACATTGCTTTTGAGTCATAGACTCATAGAGTCATACAGCATGAAAACAGGCCCTTTGGCCCAACTTGCCCACACTGACCAACATGCCCCATCTACACTAGTCCCACCTACTCGAGTTTGCCCATACCCCTCTAAACCTACCCGATCCACGAGTCTGTCTAAATGTTTATTAAACATTGTGATAGTACCTGCCTCAACTACCTCCTCCAGCAGCTTGTTTCATACACCACCACCCTTTGTGTAAAAATGTTACCCCTCAAATTCCTATTAAATCTTTGCACCCTCACCTTAAACTTATGTTCTCTGGTTCTCGATTCACCTACTCTGGGAAAAATACTGTGTGTTTACCCAATCTATTCCTCTCATGGCTTAGTACACTTTGTACATATAACGTCACCCCTCATTATCCTGAGCTCCAAGGAATAGCCTGCTCAACCTCTCCTCATTCCCTCAAATCCTGGCAACATCCTCGAAAATAGGTGCAGGAGGAGGCCAGCACCGTCATTCATTGTGATCATGGCTGATCCTCCCCAATCAATAACCCGTGCCTGCCTTTTCCCCAAGCTTGACAACATATTTTCTATAACATTTTGTGAAGCTTACGGACCCGCAGGCAACCGAGGCAGCACAATTTTATCGCTCACACTCAGATCTAAGGAATAACCCAGCGTGTCATGACATGATTTGCGTACAGTACACACGTATACAAAGATTCGTCACGTACAAAGTTACAAAAGTTGGTCTCTCTTCCTTCTCACCCCCCCCATGCCGTGTCCCTCATTGTTCTCAATGCCCCCCCACCCCCCCATGTCAGGTCCATTATGCTGAGAGTGCAGGTTTACGCAAAGCCGGGTTAAAACAGATGAGAGTTAATGACGTGTATGAATGGGCCAAGTAATGAGTTCTTGAATCGTGGAATTAAAACCTTTCCTGGTTCAAACAGTCATGTACCTGTAATTATAGCATGAGCCAAGGATGGTTACTGCTTATTGAATTTTTGGAAGATTGAAATTCTGAACTGTTATCATCCAATAAAAAAAAATATGGCCCTGTCTCCTTCAGTCTAAAACATTCCTTCCCCATTGTGACAAATGTTTGTCCACAATAATCTATAAGCACCCCGCTTAAGTACTTCTTGTTAAATAAGTATCCAATTATTTATTCCCAGCAAACAGCCCAGCAACAAACAGAAAGAGTGAAATATTTCTTTATAATCATTATACTTAATCAATGAATAATAGTGGGATGTACGAGAATGCAGACAACTCATTCTTCATATTCTATAATCTAACGAGAAATCAAACATTGATAGATACTGTAGGAAGCAGGGAATATATCAAAAACAGATGGTCAAAACATATTTATGCAGTTGTACTTCATCTCTGACTGGTCTCTCAGGATATACCCCCCAGTCTTTCCATAGCTCACCGCAGCCATCTGTTATTTTATATAATGTATACACACATCTCACTTCTTTAACTTACTGATTTATTGGGACCGCATCATCTGATGAGCAAGCAGCAGATTAGCAGAAGAACTGTAAAAAATTACTTACGTACATAAAATAAGAGCAGAGAATCATATTGAATACATTAAAGACTATCGGAAAATAATGTTCTTGTTAGAGCTTCTAATATTTGTACACAGTTGACTGAAAGCCACTGGTTTATCGATGTTCAAGAAGTTCGGGATACCATGTACAACTTTACTTGATTAATGTAGGATTTGTATAAATGGGTAGTTGATAATTGGTACGGAGTCATAGAGTCCTACAGCATGGAAACAGGCCCTTTAGCTCAACTTGCCCATGCTGACCAACATGTCCCATCTCCAGGGTTACACAAAAAGCTGGAGAAACTCAGCGGGTGCAGCAGCATCTAAGGAGCGAAGGAGATAGGCGACGTTTCAGGTCGAGACCCTTCTTCAGAGTCCCATCTCCACTAGTCCTAACTACCCATGTTTGGCTCATATTTCTCTAAACTTTTCCTATCCGTGCACCTGCCCAAGTGTATTTTAAATTATGTATTTTACCTGCTGGCAGCTCATTCCATATGCCTTCTACCATCTGGGTGATAAAGTTGCCCCTCAGGTTTCCATCACCTAAAACCTATATCCTCTGGTTCTTGAATCACCTAATCTATGTAAAATACTCTATTTACCCTATCTATTCCCCTCATGATCTTACCCTATCTATTCCCCTCACCTCTTAACTTACACCTCGATTAGAATACCGCTCATTCTCCTGCGCTCCAAGGAATAAAGCCTATGCAACCTTCCCCTATAGCTCAAGTCCTTCAGTGCTGCCAACATTCTCGTAAAGCTTCTCTCCGCTCTTTAAACATGGTACATCTTTTTTTTAAAAGTAACTCAGCAGGTCAGTCAGCATGTCTGGAGAAAAGGAATAGGTGACATTATGGTTCAAGACCCTTCTATCATCTATTCCTTTTCTCCAACGATGCTGCCTGACCTGCTGAATTACTCCAGTATTTTGTGTCTATCTTCGGTGTAAACCAGCATTTGTTGGCGGTGTAAACCAGCCTTCCTACAAGCCTTCCTTGTGTTAAAGAAAGAACTGCAGATGCTGGAGAATCGAGGGTACACAAAAGGCTGGAGAAACTCAGCGGGTGCGTTTCGGGTCAAGACCCTTCTTCAGACATCTGAAGAAGGGTCTCAACCCGAAACGTCGCCCATCTCCTTCGCTCCTTAGATGCTGCTGCACCCGCTGAGTTTCTCCAGCCTTTTGTGTACCTTCCTACACACTTCATTTTTTCCTTGGTAATTGGCTTCAGACCTTGTTTCTGATGATAATAGCTCACTTTTGGACACGAGTTCCCATGATTGAGGTTATGGTTATTATTGTCACATGTGCCGAGTTATAGTGAAAAGCTTTGTTTTGCATGCCATCCAACCAGATCAGGTAATACTTTAAATAAATACAATCAATCTAAACTCAAGTGAAGGGGAGGATATAGAGTGCAGAATACAGTTGTCAGGAATGTGGCGCAGTAGTTCCAGAGACAAAGTCCAATGTCCACAATGTCCACAAGACTGCGCCCCCCGTCATTGGGTTTTTTTAAGGCGGAGATTGAGAGATTCTTGATTAATATGGATGCCAGAGGTTATCGGGGAAAAGGCAGGAGAATTGGGTTGAATAAAGAGGACTCGTGATTTTATAGCAAGATAGAAGAGCCACGATTGAATGGAGTAGACTTGATGGGCCGAATGGCCTAATTCTGCTCCTATGGCAGATGAACTAATGAACTTGAAACATTAGCAGCCATACACTTTTGCACCTGTGACAGAAAATCTGCCTGTTCCCTTTTATGTAATACTTATAGTTAGATCTTAATCATCCTCATCCAATGAACTCTTCTAAAATCACAACATAGAGACCACAAATAGGCCTCCTCTGACAAAAAAATGCTGTTTCATTTTCAGCTTGGATTTTTATTTCACCAATAAAACTCAGAACAACTCGTTCACAATCTTCCACTTGTACATTTCATTTCGGAGTCACATGAGTGACTTCGTGAAGAACCCACCAGCACGCATGCGCGACATATCGTCGCAACGCATTGCAGTCGACGGCTGGAGGTGGAGCGCGGCTCACCACCAGCCCTTCATAAGGGCCACTCAGGTAAGTACTGGCAACCTTGAGTTGGTTGTTTCTTGTTGTATTGAGTGTTTTTCTCTCCAGCAGGAACATGGATAGAAGGAGTAAGGGCCGCAGGACGTCCGTAAGGAGTCGCCGGCCACCTATCCCGGAGCCCTCTTCAACGGCAGCACCTGCTAGTCGGGCCGGGAAAAAGGCGTGTAAGTCGGGGAGCCCTGTTTTCACAGGACCCGACCCACCGACACACCTTAGCTCCAGTGAGGGTCCCGCAGAGCAGGACATCGGTACAGCGCCGGAGCAGGCAGACCCTTACTCCATCTCATTGTCACCAACGGGATCATTGGTTGACCCGGGCAAACAGGGTCCACGTGCTGCTGCACGGCCCTTCTCCCTGAGCCCTCATGGAAGAGCCAGGGATAGAGCCCGTCTACCTAGCCCTTCGCGGGCGGAGGTTTCACCAGAGGCCACTAGATTGCGAACTGGTGGATTGGCGAGACTCAAGTCCACTGGCAGACCTGAGAGGGCCAGTGCAGACTCACCACCCAGCAGGACCAGGAAGAGTCACACAGGTGGAGTCTCGCCACGGTCACCGTGTCCCCCGTTGGCGGCGGGACGGGACCGTACGCCTTCTGGGTCCAGATTAAGGACAGTCGGCAAGCCCACGCGGATGTCGGATCACCACGCCGCAGCGTTGGGTGCCGACCTCTCACTGCTTTTGCCCTTGGAGGCAGCGGGACCTAGCTCAGCCAAAAGGAGGCGCATGAGCAGATCCGCGCGGGAGTCGTTCAGTTTCGCTGAGGCGGCTGGTAGCGACGTTTCATTCCGGCACCGAGATTACCTCGACGAGGTACGGGCCAATGACAGGAGCCTCAGAAGTTCCTTTGGGCATGAGGACTCCGACCGCCCGTTCTCGCATAGCGAAGGGCGAATTGACAGGATGGAGAGGATGATGGAACTTATCCTGCAGCAAAGTCAAAGGCGGGAAACATTTGGTTCCAGGGGACACATGGATATATTCCCGTCATCAACGGAAAGCATGAGACAGCCAGAAGATGAGGAGATCTTGGTCCACGCACCAACAGCACCTGAGGTCCCTCAGGAGGAGCTCTTGGACGTGGCGGCCAAGTTTGCACTACCTGAATCGTCAGGACAACCCCTCAACTCCAAACTGGCTGCTACCGTTGACTTCCTCACAAACCATCAACTTCAAGAGCAGGTCCTTGCGGAGGCCATGAACAGGCACAAGGCGCCAGGTAATTGCAACTCCCTCAATGTGCCTATCGTAAACATTGCGATTTGGGGCAATATTAGCCCAGGCATCAGAGCTCAGGAAATGAAGTTACAAAGGATCCTGAAATTGCTCACTGCTGGGATTACCGCTTTTGCGAGGTCGGTGGACGGTGTGGATCTGAACACCGAGCAAGAGGATGCTCTGGCACTGCTGTGTAATACACAGTATGAAATTAATGCATTCAGGAAAAGCATTATCAAGCCCACTTTGAACCCCAAATTCGCGGGGCTATGCAGAGCACCCCCTACGCCACCACCCAGACGGTTGTTCGGGGAGGACCTCCCGAAGCAGGTCAAGGAGTTGGATGACCATGCAAAGACGGTGGGTCTTATGAGGTCACATACCTTGACCAGACAGCCGGCCAGGAAAGTACCATTCTTCAGGCCACGAGGTCCTGCCATTAGGCCAGCAAGCACCTACGCTCCAGCGCCGCCGCAATATCGGCAGCCTTAACAGCCCAGGCCTTTTTTAGGGCTAGGCCCGCAGCGGCCAGCATGGAAAATGCGGACTCCACATTATCAGCACAACCCAGCACCTCCACGTCCCACCAAACATGTCAGGGAGCGCCGATAACCATGAAGGTAAGGCGGTCTGGATTTCATACACTTGCATGTCTAACTTCACATGTTGGTGGTAGACTACGGTTCTTTAAGGAGGCATGGGAAACCATCACTTCTGATAAGTTTATCTTACAAAGTATTCAAGGCCATGAGATTGAATTCATCAATGGTCAAATTCCTCCACCCCAGCATATGCCAAATCGCAAATTTACATTGGCCAGCAAGGAAACGGCAGTAGGCTATGCTGAAATCTTGAGGCTACAAGAAAAAGGCGTGATAGAAAGAACTATACACGAACCAATTGAATTTGTATCTAACATATTCACAAAAACCAAGAAGGATGGAGGATGTCGGGTTATTATTGATCTGACCCATTTGAATACATTTGTAAAATATACCCATTTCAAAATGGACACGTTCGAAACAGCCAAATCTTTGATTTCTGAGGGCTGCTTCATGGCATGCATTGATTTAAAAGATGCATACTATTCAGTATCCATTCAGAAACATCACAGGAAGTTCTTGAAGTTTACCTGGATGGATCAGCTCTGGCAATACAAAGCTTTGCCAAATGGGCTTACCACAGCCCCCAGATTATTTACTAAATTACTCGAACCAGTGTTGGCTACACTGAGGAGACAAAATCACATGGTCATGGCTTATCTGGATGATATCCTAATTATTGGGAACACTCTGGAATCAGCGAAACTGGCAGTTTCAGCCACTGTGGAAATTTTTCAAAAAGTGGGATTCATTATCCATCCAGATAAATCAAAGTTCTGCCCTTCACAGGCCATGGATTATCTGGGATTTACGGTGGATTCCAATCGCATGATGGCCACCATACCAGCTAACAAAGTTGGGGATGTCATTCAAGCATGTAAGAATCTAGTCTGCGCCAGTATACCATCAATTAGACAAACTGCTAAGGTGATTGGGAAAATCGTAGCAGTTTTTCCAGCTGCCCTATACGGACCTTTGCATTATCAAAATTTGCAAAGAGCCAAGATTTCAGCGTTAAAATTGAACGCTGGACATTTCGATAGACCTATGCAGCTGCCTCTCAAGGCAAAAATTGAGTTACAATGGTGGATTAATAATATCCATGACTCATTTAAACCCATCATTGTGCCCAATCCGATGGTATACTTACAAACAGACGCAAGCTCCCATGGCTGGGGAGCCACGGACAACTACACTAGTTGTGGAGGCAGATGGGACACCCTTGAATCTACCCTGTTGATATCACAAGGGATAAATTATTTGGAGATGCTAGGAGCATTTCACGGACTTAGAGCTTATTGCTCAAACTTTACTGACACTCATGTCTGTCTCCAAATAGATAATACCACTGCGGTGGCATATCTAAATCATATGGGCGGTACCAGGTCAATTTCATGTGATGAATTGGCAGATACAATTTGGCTCTGGTGCATTCAATGGAATATTTGGATTTCAGCTACCTATTTACCAGGTAAGCTCAATACAGTGGCGGACACCAGGTCACGCAAATTTAATGACAACATCGAGTGGATGTTAAATCCCCTAATATTTGCAAAAGTTACAGCCAAATTTGGTAAACCGGATATTGACCTTTTTGCGTCACGGTTGAACCATCAGGTACCAACATACGTATCATGGGAGCCAGATCCTGGGGCAATGGAAATGGATGCGTTCTCGCTAGATTGGAGGAAATGGTTTTTCTATGTATTTCCTCCATTTTGCCTCATCAGTTGGGTATTGCGGAAAATACAGTCAGATGCTGCTAAAGGCATTCTTATCATACCCGACTGGCCTACGCAGCCATGGTATCCGGTGGTCCTTGATATGATCAGTCAACCATGGGTCCTCTTAGAGGGTTGCCCATAATTGGTGACGAACCCTGTTTCAGGGGAACTACATCCCTGCCATAGTCACCTAAAATTATTGGCTTGCAGGTTCTGAACAGGCCATTACTGCGGTATGGTCTATCATCAAGAACTATGGATACCATTGGAGCATCATGCAGGGAGTCCACCAGGCGGCAATATCTTACACATATCAGGAAATGGGAAATCTACTGCGGCCGCTCCCACATTGCATATGACTCCGTTACTATCACCGATGTGCTGGAATTCCTGGCGGGGTTGAATCATGACGAACACCTCAGCTACAGTGCCATCAACAGCGCCAGGAGTGCGCTATCATTCTACCTCAATATTGAGGTAGGATCCAACAAGCTGGTGTCCAAACTCATGCGGGGAATATTTAATTCCAATCTGCCAAGACCTCGTTACAACATCACCTGGGATATTGGGAAAGTATTAACCCTGCTCAGGACATGGTCGCCCATGGAAGGGCTTGAATTGGACAAACTCACCCTGAAGCTGGTGATGTTACTGGCACTGACTTCAGCGCAAAGGGTACAAACACTTCACAAGGTCAAGATTGACAGAATGATCTCTACCCCAGACAAAGTAATCTTCTTTATAGATGAATTACTCAAGCAGCATAGACCTGGATACACAGGGCTGCAGCTGAAGTTTCCAGCATACCCCGCTGATGCAAGGCTATGTTTAGCCACCCATATCCGCCACTATATTAAAGTGACGCAGAAATTAAGGGGAATGGAGAAATACCTACTTATCAGCCACAAAAAACCTCACCATAGAGTGACGGTACAGACGATCTCCAGATGGCTCAGGATCGTCTTGAATGAAGCAGGTATTGACACTAATGTCTTTAAATCCCATTCCACCAGGGCTGCATCGACATCGGCGGCAAGGGTCATGGAGGTGCCCATGGACCATATTCTTGCCACAGCGGGATGGGCGAAAGAAGCCACCTTTCAACGGTTTTATAATAAACCTGTTACCGCTCCTGTATTGTTCGCAGAGGCCGTGCTGAATGCGGGTCAAGAGCATACAGATTCCCCCCAGTGAGGGGTTTTTTCTTTGTTGTTATTAATAAATATTATTATTATTTTTTCAGTACAAGCAGTCTGGAAAGTTGATTACTCCTATCCATCCTTATAAGTGGTGTGTTACAGCATGGACGTTGTCCAGGGCATGGAATCACAGAGCTTTGAAGTCTTCACGAAGTCACTCACGTGACTCCGAAATGAAATAGTAAGATTAAACGAGAACTTACCAGTTTGAAGGTTGATCTTTATTTTATGAGGAGTTGCGATGAGGGATTTCGTGCCCTCCGCTCCCAACCCTCGATCATAAAGTCAACTGGTAATTAGAGTCTCTTCTATCTTACTATAACAAGTCATTTCTCTGTTTGTTGGCTCTGTGATTCCACACCGCTGCTTTGAAGAATGTCGCGTATGCGTGCTGGCGGGTTCTTCACGAAATCCCTCATCGCAACTCCTCATAAAATAAAGATCAACCTTCAAACTGGTAAGTTCTCGTTTAATCTTACTATTTTAGTTTAGTTTAGTTTAGTTTAGATTAGAGATACATTATGGAAACAGGCCCTTCGGCCCACCGAGTCCGCGCCGATCAGCTATTATGGGCACGGCACCCATTACACTAGTTCCATCCTACACGACAGGGACAATTTACAGAAGTCAATTAACCTACAAACCTGCACGACTTTGGTATGTGGGAGTAAACCAGTGCTCTCGGAGAAAACCCACGCAGTCACAGGGAGAACGTACAAACTTCTTACAGTCAGCACATGTAGTCAGGATTGAGCCTGGGTCTCTGGTGCTGTAAAACAGCAACTCTTTCATTGTGCCACTTGTACTAATCATATAATTATTGCAACGATAGTTGGAGGAAGCAAAATCTGTAAATACTCCTTTGTTAAAGAACATCATGTGGCTTGTTAATACCTATGGTGACAAACAACACAGAAAATGGAGGGTGACATTTACTGTAAGTGCTTTCCTGACTAAAATATTTTATGAAGCACTTATCCACCTAAATTGGTAATCTGCAGGTGCAGGTAATTCATCTAGGTACCTGAAGCATCAATCACATGGATGGTGACTGTGCCAGCAAGTGGTATGCTGTTAAGACTAATGATCGATCAATATCAATATACTGGACCATTGTTCTTGTAGTAATTATTACCTTATGTACTTTTATCGTTGCCAATATTAAAGCCACTTCTACATCTTAATTCTCCACCAACCAAGGAACATAGAACCTAGAACAGTACAGCACGCGAACAGGAACCTTCAGACCACAATGTTTAGTTTAGTTTAGTGTAGTTTAGAGATACAGTGCAGAAACAGGCTCTTCGGCCCACCAAGTCCGCGCCGACCAGCGATCGCCCCGCATAAAAGCACCATCCCACATACTAAGGACAATTTACAATTTTTACCAAAGCCAATTAACCTACAAACATGTACGTCTTTGGAGTGTGAGAAGAATCCGGAGGACCCGGAGAAAGCGCAAGGGATCACCGGGAAAAGGTGCAAATTCCGTACAGGACAGCACCTGCCGTCAGGATCTAACCCAGGTCTCTGGCACTGTAAGGCAGCAACTCTACCGCTGTGCCTCTGTGCTGCCCCAAGTTTAGTTTTTTATTGCCACGTGTACCGAGGTACAGTGAAAAGCGTTTTTGTTTGCAAGCTATTCATTCAAAGACAGGACTACACATGAATACAATCAAGTTGCCCACAGTACACAGATACAGGATAAAGGGGACAATATTTAGTGCAAGATATGACATTGAGGTCCAATAGAGACTAAATAAACATGATGCCAGGTTGAACTGATCTCATCTGCCTGCACTTGATCCATATCCCTCTATTCCCTGCATTCCCATGTGTCTATCTCTTAAACGCCACTCTCATATCTGCCTCCACCACCAACCCCGGCAATGTGTTCCAGGCTCCCACCATTCTCTGTGTGAATAAACGCCTCCATTAAACTTTCCCCCTCTCACTTAAAGGAGTTTGTAGCTGTTTCAGAAAGTCACAAATAACATGGATGTGTGTAACTTGTATTTCCCAGCAGCTGTCAGCAATGAGATTTAAACATATAAAAAGTGAGTGATGGGCGCTGGACAGGCAAAATATTACATGTGCATTAGTCTCACGAGTGCTATGTTTTATTCATCGTCAACTTTTTTAAGAATTGTTAATATTAATGAGAAGAAATTTGTTATTAAATGGAATTTCATAGATAAAGTGGGATTACTTTCTCCTTGTTAATTCCAGAAGCATCCACACAGAGTGCAGCAGTGCAGCAGTGGAAATGATCTGGAATTTGAAACTAAATTAAATAATAACAAAACCAATCTTGCTAGCATTTTTCTTGCTTTATTTTGCTCAGATTCAATACCCACAGAATGTTACTCCCACAGATCTGTTCAGAGAAGACTTTTCAAACTGTGTTCCTTATCGTAACTCAAAGCCTACAGGCATAATTTAAATGATATGTTATATCAACATTTATTTAACAACAATAAACTGACCAGTAATACATTGTTCAATGTGTTTTTGAGACCTTTAGCGTGATATTGAAATCAAATGGAAGATTGTACACGACTATTAATTTTAGAAAGAATATAATTTACAGCATACGAATTATAAGGATAAGAATGAATCAGATTACTCCCACTTTACCTCACAAATTTACTGGATGTCAGCATCACTGCCAAAGCCTGCATTTATTTCCAACCCCAAACATACTTTGACACTAGGTGATGTATCAAATCTTGAACCATTGTTGTCCTTCTGGTAAAGATAATGCTTCAAAGATGTTGCAGAGACGTTGCTAGTAAGAACATTTGAGATACACTTTCAATTCAATTCCAAAGTCTATACACCTATGCCCACCCATCCACTAATCAACCTGCTCACCTGCATCCACCTATCATTTGAAAAAGCACAAAGTGCTGGAGTAACTCAGCAGGTCAGGAAACATCTCTGGAGAGCACGGATAGGTAACGTTTCAGGTTGGGACCCTTCATCAGACTGATTGTTTTCATCCACATTTCGCCACATTATAAATCATATTCTACATGTTAGGAATTGGTATGAACATTAACCTGGCCCCCATGGAATAAATATATGAAGCACGCAGCTGCCGAGGTGGAAATTAGGACATTCTTCACCTAACAACTCTCCGAACATGCCCCAAGTAGCGAGGCCACAGGGCTCACTGAATGAGTTTTGAACGTGTGACAGATAGAGTTTCCATTCCCCTCCAAGAAAGGCCCATTGCCCAAAGTTCATTCACCTGTTAAACATGAGAGGCTAATATCCAGAAAGCATTCGTGAAATATGCTTAGATATGCATAAATATTTAAAATGATGCAGTAGGTATTTGCAAGTAACTGCATATGTGTATCTATGTCAGACCCAGAGAGTGTAGGTGTGCCTTTGTGTCTACATATCAGTGTGTGTATATGTGTGCATGCTTATGTATGTGCGTGTGCATCTGCATGTGTATCTCTGTGTATATCTGTGTGCAACTACGTATGTAAGAGTGTATCTATGTCTGTATGGGTGTATCTGTATCTGTGTGTGCATGTGTATCTGTGGATGTATGTGTATCTGAGTATGTATGTCTATCTGTGGGTGTATGTGTATCTGTGTATTTGTATCTGTGTGTGTATGTGTATCAGTGCATGTATGTGTATCTGTGTATGTATGTGTATCTGTGTGTGTATGTGTATCTGTGTGTGTATGTGTATCTGGGTGTGTATGTGTATCTGTGTGTGTATGTATATCTGTGTGTGTATGTGTATCTGTGTGTGTATGTCTATCTGCATATGTATGTGTATCTATGTGTGTATGTGTATCTGTGTGTGTATGTGTATCTGTGTACATATGTGTACCAGTGTGTGTATGTGTATCTGTGTGTGTATGTGTATGTGTGTATGTATGTGTATCTGTGTGTGTATCTATGTATCTCTATCTGTGTGTGCATGTGTATCTGTGTGCATCTGTGTATCTGTGTGTGTATGTGTATCTGTGAATGTGTGTGTATCAGTGTGTGAATGTGTATCTGTGTGTGTATGCGTATCTATGTGTGTGTCTGTGTGTGTATCTGTGTGTCTGTGTGTCTATGTGTATCTGTGTGTGTATGTGTATCTGTGTGTGTATCTGTGTGTGCATGTGTATCTGTGTGTGTATGTGTATCTGTGGGTGCATGTGTATATGTGTGTGTTTGTGTATATGTGTGCGTATGTGTATCTGTGTGTGTATGTGCATCTGTGTGTGTATGTGTAATTGTGCGTATGTATATCTATGTATTTGTGTGTATGTGTATCTGTGTGTGTATGTGTATCTCTGTGTGCACGTGTATCTGTGTGTGTATGTGTATCTGTGTGTGTATATGTATCTGTGTGTGTGTATGTGTATCCGTGTGCAAATGTGTATCTGTGTGTCTATGTGTATCTGTGTGTGTATGTGTATCTGTGTACGTATGTGTACCTGTGTGTGTATGTGTATCTGTGTGTGTATGTGTATCTGTGTGTGTATGTGTATCTGTGTATGTATGCGTATCTGTGTGTGTATGTGTATCTGTGTATGTATGTGTATCTGTGTGTGTATGTGTATCTGTGTGTGTATGTGTATCTGTATGTGTATGCGTATCTATGTGTGTATCTGTGTGTCTGTGTGTCTATGTGTATCTGTGTGTGTATGTGTATCTGTGTGTGTATCGGTGTGTGTATGTGTAACTGTGTGTGTATGTGTATCTGTGGGTGCATGTGTGTCTGTGTGTCTATGTGTATCTGTGTGTGTATGTGTATATGTGTGTGTATCGGTGTGTGTATGTGTATCTGTCTGTGTGTATGTGTATCTGTGTATGTATGTGTATCTGTGTTTGTATGTGTATCTGTGTGTGCATGTGTATCTGTGTGTGTATGTGTATCTGTGTGTGTATGTGTATCTGTATGTGTATGTGTATCTATATGTGTATGTGTATCTGTGTGTGTATGTGTATCTCTGTATGTGTATGTGTATCTGTGTCTCTGTGTGTGTATGTGTATCTGTGTGTGTTTCTATGTATCTCTATCTGTGTGTGCATGTGTATCTGTGTGCTTCTGTGTATCTGTGTGTGTATGTGTATCTGTGAATGTGTGTGTATCAGTGTGTGTATGTGTATCTATGTGTGTATCTGTGTGTCTGTGTGTCTATGTGTATCTGTGTGTGTATGTGTATCTGTGTGTGTATGTGTATCTGTGTGTGTATCGGTGTGTGTATGTGTATCTGTGTGTATATGTGTATCTGTGGGTGCATGTATGTGTATGTGTGTGTGTATGTGTATCTGTGTGTGTGTGTATGTGTATCTCTGTGTGCACGTGTATCTGTGTGTGTATGTGTATCTGTGTATGTGTATCTGTGTGTGTATCTGTGTGTGTATGTGTATCTGTGTTTGTATGTGTATCTGTGTGTGCATGTGTATCTGTGTGTGTATGTGTATCTGTGTGTGTATGTGTATCTGTATGTGTATGTGTATCTATATGTGTATGTGTATCTGTGTGTATGTGTATCTCTGTATGTGTATGTGTATCTGTGTCTCTGTGTGTGTATGTGTATCTGTGTGTGTTTCTATGTATCTCTATCTGTGTGTGCATGTGTATCTGTGTATGTATGTGTATCTGTGTTTGTATGTGTATCTGTGTGTGCATGTGTATCTGTGTGTGTATGTGTATCTGTGTGTGTATGTGTATCTGTATGTGTATGTGTATCTATATGTGTATGTGTATCTGTGTGTGTATGTGTATCTCTGTATGTGTATGTGTATCTGTGTCTCTGTGTGTGTATGTGTATCTGTGTGTGTTTCTATGTATCTCTATCTGTGTGTGCATGTGTATCTGTGTGCTTCTGTGTATCTGTGTGTGTATGTGTATCTGTGAATGTGTGTGTATCAGTGTGTGTATGTGTATCTATGTGTGTATCTGTGTGTCTGTGTGTCTATGTGTATCTGTGTGTGTATGTGTATCTGTGTGTGTATGTGTATCTGTGTGTGTATCGGTGTGTGTATGTGTATCTGTGTGTATATGTGTATCTGTGGGTGCATGTATGTGTATGTGTGTGTGTATGTGTATCTGTGTGTGTGTGTATGTGTATCTCTGTGTGCACGTGTATCTGTGTGTGTATGTGTATCTGTGTATGTGTATCTGTGTGTGTATCTGTGTGTGTATGTGTATCTGTGTTTGTATGTGTATCTGTGTGTGCATGTGTATCTGTGTGTGTATGTGTATCTGTGTGTGTATGTGTATCTGTATGTGTATGTGTATCTATATGTGTATGTGTATCTGTGTGTATGTGTATCTCTGTATGTGTATGTGTATCTGTGTCTCTGTGTGTGTATGTGTATCTGTGTGTGTTTCTATGTATCTCTATCTGTGTGTGCATGTGTATCTGTGTGCATCTGTGTATCTGTGTGTGTATGTGTATCTGTGAATGTGTGTGTATCTGTGTGTGTATGTGTATCTATGTGTGTATCGGTGTGTGTATATCTGTGTGCGTATGTGTATCTGTGGGTGCATATATGTGTATGTGTGTGCGTATGTGTATCTGTGTGTGTATGTGCATCTGTGTGTGTATGTGTAATTGTGTGTATGTGTATCTGTGTATTTGTGTGTATGTGTATCTGTGTGTGTATGTGTATCTCTGTGTGCACGTGTATCTGTGTGTGTTTGTGTATCTGTGTATGTGTATCTGTGTGTGTATGTGTATCTGTGAATCAGTGTGTGCATGTGTATCTGTGTGTGTATGTGTAACTGTGTGTATATGTACCTGTGTGTGTATGTTTATCCATGTGCATATGTGTATCTGTGTATATGTGTGTGTATGTGTATCTGCGTGTCTATGAGTATCTGTGTGTGTATGTGTGTGTATCTGTGTCTGTGTGTGTACATGTATCTGTGGGCATATCTATGTATCTTTATCTGTGTGTGTATGTGTATCTATGTGTGTATGTGTATCTGTTTATGTGTGTGTATCTTTGTGTGTATGTGTATCTGTGTGTGTATGTGTATCTGTGTATGCATGTATATCTGTGTGAATGTGCATCTGTGTGTGTATGTGTATCTGTGTATGCATGTGTATCTGTGTGAATGTGTATCTGTGTGTTTGTGTATCTGCGTGTGTATGCTTATCTGTGTGTGTATGTGTATCTGTGTGTGTATGTGTATATGTGTGTGTATGTGTATCTGTGTGTTTGTGTATCTGTGTCTGTATGTGTATCTGTGTGTACGTGGATCTGTGTATATGTGTATGTGTATCTGTGTGTGTATGTGTATGTGTATCTGTATGTGTATGTGTATCTGTGTGTGTATGCGTATCTATGTGTGTATCTGTGTGTGTATCTGTGTGTCTGTGTGTCTATGTGTATCTGTGTGTGTATGTGTATCTGTGTTTGTATCTGTGTGGGTATGTGTATCTCTGTGCGTATGTGTATCTGTGGGTGCATGTGTAACTGTGTGTATATGTATCTGTGTGTGTATCTGTATATGTATGTGCGTCTGTGTGTGTATATGTAACTGTGTGTATGTGTATCTGTGTATTTGTGTATCTGTGTGTGCATGTGTATCTCTGTGTGCATGTGTATCTGTGTGTGTATGTGTATCTGCGTATGTGTATCTGTGTGTGTATGTGTATCTGTGTATCAGTGTGTGCATGTGTATCTGTGTGTGTATGTGTAACTGTGTGTGTGTATGTATCTGTGTGTGTATGTGTATCCGTGTGTGTATGTGTATCCGTGTGTATGTGTATCTGTGTATCTGTGTGTGTATGTGTATCTGTGTGTCTATGTGTATCTGTGTGTGTGTGTGTGTGTGTGTGTGTTTCTGTGTGTGTATATGTATCTGTGTGTGTATGTGTATCTGTGTGTATCTGTGTCTCTGTGTGTGTACATGTATCTGTGGGCATATCTATGTGTCTTTATCAGTGTGTGTATGTGTATCTATGTGTGTATGTGTATCTGTTTATGTGTGTGTGTGTGTGTGTGTGTGCATCTGTGTGTGTATGTGTATCTAGTGTGTATGTGCATCTGTGTGTGTATGTGTATCTGTGTGTGCATGTGTATCTGTGTGAATGTGTATCTGTGTGTTTGTGTATCTGTGTGTATGTTTATCTGTGTGTGTATGTATATCTGTGTGTATGTATGTGTATATGTGTGTGTATGCGTATCTGTGTGTTTGTATCTGTGTGTGTGTATGTGTATCTCTGTGAGTATGCGTATCTGTGTGTGTATGTGTATCCGTGTGTGTATGCGTATCTGTGTGTGTATGTGTATCTGTGTGTATATGCGTATCTGTGTGTCTATGTGTTTGTGTATCTGTGTGTGTATGTGTATCCGTGTGTGTATGCGTATCTGTGTGTGTATGTGTATCTGTGTGTATATGTGTATCTGTGTGTCTATGTGTTTGTGTATCTGTGTGCATATGTTCATCTGTGTGTGTATGTGTATATGTGTGTGTATGTGTATCTGTGTGTATGTGTATCTGTGTGTGTATCGGTGTGTGTATGTGTATCTGTGTGTGTATATGTATCTGTGGGTGCATGTGTATATGTGTGTTTGTGTCTATGTGTATCCCTGTGTGTATGTGTATCTGTGTGTGTATCGGTGTGTGTATGTGTATCTGTGTGTGTATGTGCATCTGTGTGTGTATGTGTAATTGTGTGTATGTGTATCTGTGTGTTTGTGTGTATGTGTATCTGTGTGTGTATGTGTATCTCTGTGTGCATGTGTATCTGTGTGTGTATGTGTATCTGTGTGTCTATGTGTATCTGAGTGTGTATGTGTATCTGTGTGTGTATGTGTATCCGTGTGTATATGCGTATCTGTGTGTGTATGTGTATCTGTGTATCCGTGGGTATGCATATATGTGTGTGTATGTGTATCTTTGTGTATGTGTATCTGTGTATGTATGTGTATCTCTGTGTGTATGTGTGTCTGTGTGTGTATGTGTATCTGTGTGTGTACGTGTACCTGTGTGTGTACTTGTATATGTGTGTGTGTATCTGTGTGTGTATGTGTATCTGTGTATCTGTGTGTGTATGTGTATCTGAGTGTGTATGTGTATCTGTGTTTGTGTATCTGTGTGAGTAAGTGTATCTGTGTGTGTATGTGAATCTGTGTGTGTATGTGTATCTGTGTGTCTATGTATATCTATGTGTGTATGTGTATCTGTGTGTGTGTATGTGTATCTCTGTGAGTAAGTATATCGGTGCGTGTATGTGTATCTGTGTGTGTATGTGTAGCTGTGTGTGTATGTGTATCTGTGTGTATCTGCATATTTGTGTACCTGTTTGTGTATGTGTATATGTGTGAATTTGTGTGTTTGTGTATGTATCTGTGTGTGTATGTGTATCTGTGGGTCCAGTGTATCTGTGTGTGTATGTGAATATGTGTGGGTATGTGTATCTGTGTGTGTATGTGTATCTGTGCATATGTGTATCTGTGTGGGTTTGTGTATCTGTGTGTGCATATGTATCTGTGCATATATGTGTATGTGTATCTCTGTGTGTATGTGTAGCTGTGTATGTGTATCTGTGTGTATGTGTATATGTGTGTATGTGCATCTGTGTATGTGTATCTCTATGTGCATGTGTATCTGCATGTGTATGTGGATATGTGTATGTGTATCTGTGTGTGTGTGTGTGTGTGTGTGTGTGTGTGTGTGTGTGTGTGTGTGTGTGTGTGTGTGTGTGTGTGTGTGTGTGTGTGTGTGTGTGTGTGTGAATGTGTGTGTATATGTATCTGTGCATCTGTGTATCTGTGTGTGTATGTGTATCTGTGTGTGTTTGTGTATCTGTGTGTGTATGTGTATCTGTGTGTGTAGGTGTATCTGTGTGTCTATATGTATCTGTGTGTGTGTGTATGTGTGTGTATGTGTATCTGTGTGTGTGTATCTGTGTGTGTGTGTGTATCTGTGTATCTGTGTAGCTATGTGTCTGTTTGCGTATATGTATCTGTGTATGTTAGTGTATCTATGTGTGTATGTGTATCTGTATGTGTATGTGTGTCTGTTTGTGTATGTGTACCTGGGTGTTTATGTGTATCTGTGTATCTGTGTGTGTATTTGTATCTGTGTGTGTGTGTATGTGTATCTGTGTGTGTATGTGTATCTGGGTGTGTATGTGTATCTGTGTGTGTATGTGTATCTGTGTGTGTTTGTGTATCTGTGTGTGTATGTGTATCTGTGTGTCTATATGTATCTGTGTGTGTGTGTATGTGTGTGTATGTGCATCTGTGTGTGTATGTGTATCTGTGTGTGTGTATCTGTGTGTGTGTGTGTGTATCTGTGTATCTGTGTAGCTATGTGTCTGTTTGCGTATATGTATCTGTGTATGTTAGTGTATCTATGTGTGTATGTGTATCTGTATGTGTATGTGTGTCTGTTTGTGTATGTGTATCTGGGTGTTTATGTGTATCTGTGTATCTGTGTGTGTATTTGTATCTGTGTGTGTGTGTATGTGTATCTGTGTGTGTATGTGTATCTGCGTGTGTATGTGTATCTGTGTGTGTATTTGTATCTATGTGTGTATGTGTATCTGTGTGTGTATGTGTATCTGTGTGAGTATGTGTATCTGTGTCTGTGTGTGTATCTGTGTATCTGTGTGTGTATCTGCATCTAGGTGTGTGTGTGTGTGTGTGAATGTGTGTGTGTATGTGTATCTGTGGGTGTAGGAGTATCTGTGTGGGTATGTGTATCTGTGTATCTGTGTTTGTATATGTATCTGTGTTTGTATGTGAATCTGGGTGTATGTGTATCTGGGTGTGTATTGTGTATCTGTGTGTGTATTTGTATCTGTGTGTGTATGTGTATCTGTGTGTGTATGTGTATCTGTGTGTGTATGTGTATCTGTGGGTGTAGGTGTATCTGTGCGTGTGCGTGTGTCTGTGTATGTATGTGTATCTATGTGTGTATGTGTATCTGTGTGTCTACGTACATCTGTTTGTGCATGTGTGGGTATATGTATATGTGTATCCGTGTATCTGTGTGTGTATATGTGTCTGTGTGAGTATGTTTATCTGTGTGCCTATCTGTTTGTGTGTGTACCTGTGTGTGTATCTGTATCTGTGTGTGTATGTGTATCTGTGTGTATCTGTGTCTGTGTGTGCGTATGTGTATCTGTGTGTGTATGTGTATCTGTGTATCTGTGTGTGTATCTGTATATCTGTGTGTGTACGTGTATCTGTGTGTGTATGTGTATCTGTTTACCTGGTGTGTGTATGTGTATCTGTGTATCTGTGTGTGTATCTGTGTATCAGTGTGTGTCTGTGTATCTGTGTGTGTATGTGTATCTGTGTATGTATGTGTATCTGTGTGTGTGTGTGTGTGTGTGTGTGTGTGTGTGTGTGTGTGTGTGTGTGTGTGTGTGTGTGTGTGTGTGTCTGTGTGCGTGTGTGTGTGTGTGTGTATATCTGTCTCTGTGTATCTGTGTATCTATGTGTGTGTGTGTATCTGTGTATGTGTATCTGTGTGTGTATGTGTATCAGTGTGTGTGTATCTGTGTATGTATGTGTATCTGTGTGTATAGATATCTGTTTGCGTGTGTGTATCTGTGTATATGTGTATCTGTGAATGTTTATCTGTGTGTGTATGTGTGTCTATGTGTGTATGTGTATCTGTGCGTGTATGTGTATCTGTGTATGTGTATCTGTGTGTGTATGTGTATCTGTGTGTGTATGTGTATATGTGTGTGGATGTGTATCTTTGTGTGTATATGTATCTGTGTGTGTATGTTTATTTGTTTGTATCTGTGTATCTATGTATCTGTGTGTGTATTTGTATCTGCGTGTGTATGTTTAACTGTGTGCATGTGTATCTATGTGCATGTGTATCTGTGTATGTATGTGTATCTGTGTGTGTATGTGTATCTGTGTGTGTATGTGTGTCTGTTTATCTGTGTATCCGTGTATCTATGTGTGTATGTCTATCTGTGTGTGTATGTGAATCTGTGTGTGTAAGTGTATCTGTGTGTGTATATGTATATGTGTGTATATGTGTATCCGTGTGTGTATGTGTATCTGTGTGTCTGTGTATGTATGTGTATCTGTGTATCTGTGTGTGTATCTGTGTGTCAGTGTATCTGTGTGTATGTGTATCTGTGTGTATCTGTGTCACTGTGTGGATGTGTATCTCTGTGTGTATCTATGTATTTGTATCTATGTGTGTGTGTGTAACTGTGTATCTGTGTGTCTATGTGTATCTGTGTGTGCATGTGTATCTGTGGGTGTATGTGTATCTGTGTTTCTATGTGTATCTGTGTGTGTGTGTGTATCTGTGTGTGTATACGTTTCTGTGTGTTTATGTGTATCTGTGTGTGTATGTGTATCTGTGTGTGTATGTGTATCTGTGTGTATGTGTATCTGTGTGTGTATGTGTATCTGTGTATCTGTGTGTCTGTGTGCGTATATGTATCTGTGTATCTATGTGTGTATGTGTATCTGTGTGTGTATGTGTATCTGTTTGTGTATGTGTATCTGTGTGTGTATGTGTATCTGTGTGTGTATCTGCATCTGTGTGTGTGTGTGAATGTGTGTGTGTATGTGTATCTGTGTGTGTATTTGTATCTGTGTGTGTACGTGTATCTGTGTATCTGTGTGTGTATGTGTATCTGTGTGTGTATGAGTATCTGTGTGTATGCGTATCTGAGTGTGTGTGTGTATCTGTATATCTGTATGTGTATATGTATCTGTGTGTGTCTGTGTATCTATGTGTGTATGTGTATCTCTGTTTGTATGTGCATCTGTGTGGGTATGTGTATCTATGTATCCATGTATCTGTGTGTGTCTGTGTGAGTATGTTTATCTGTGTGCCTATCTGTATCTGTGTGTGTGCGTATCTGTGTGTGTGTGTGTATCTGTCTGTGTGTGCGTATGTGTATGTGTATCTGTGTGTGTATCTGTATATCTGTGCATCTGTGTGTGTATGTGTATCTGTGTGTGTATGTGCATCTGTTTACCTGGTGTGTGTATGTGTATCTGTGTGTCTGTGTGTCTGTGTGTGTATCTGTGTATCTGTGTGTGTCTGTGTATCTGTGTGTGTATGTGTATCTGTGTATGTATGTGTATCTGTGTGTGTGTGTGTGTGTGTGTGTGTGTGTGTGTGTGTGTGTGTGTGTGTGTGTGTGTGTGTGTGTGTGTGTGTGTGTGTGTGTGTGTGTGTGTGTGTGTGTGTGTGTGTCTATATCTGTGTCTGTGTGTATCTGTCTATCTATGTGTGTGTGTGTATCTGTGTTTGTATGTGTATCTGTGTGTGTATGTGTATCAGTGTGTGTGTATCTGTGTGTATAGATATCTATTTGCGTGTGTGTATCTGTGTATATGTGTATCTGTGAATGTTTATCTGTGTGTGTATGTGTGTTTATGTGTGTATGTGTATCTGTGCGTGTATGTGTATCTGTGTGTGTATGCGTATCTATGTGTGTGTCTGTATGTGTATCTGTGTATATGTGTATGTGTATCTGTGTGTGTATGTGTATCTGTGTGTGGATGTGTATCTTTGTGTGTATATGTATCTGTGTGTGTATGTTTATTTGTTTGTATCTGTGTATCTATGTATCTGTGTGTGTATTTGTATCTGTGTGTGTATGTTTAACTGTGTGCATGTGTAACTGTGTGCATGTGTATCTGTGTATGTATGTGTATCTGTGTGTGTATGTGTATCTGTGTGTGTATGTGTATCTGTTTATCTGTGTATCCGTGTATCTATGTGTGTATGTGTATCTGTGTGTGTATGTGAATCTGTGTGTGTATGTGTATCTCTGTGTGTATATGTATATGTGTGTATATGTGTATCCGTGTGTGTATGTCTATCTGTGTATGTGTGTGTGTATGTTTATCTGTGTGTCTATCTGTATTTGTGTATGTATTTGTATGTGTCTGTGTATCTGTGTGTATGTGTATATGTGTGTATCTGTGTCACTGTGTGTGGATGTGTATCTCTGTGTGTATCTATGTATCTGTATCTATGTGTGTATGTCTAACTGTGTATCTGTGTCTATGTGCATCAGTGTGTGCATGTGTATCTGTGGGTGTATGTGTATCTGTGTTGCTATGTGTATCTGTGTGTGTGTGTGTAACTGTGTGTGTATACGTTTCTGTGTGTGTATGTGTATCTGTGTGTGTATGTGTATCTGTGTGTGTATGTGTATCTGTGTGTATGTGTATCTGTGTGTGTATGTGTATCTGTGTATCTGTGTGTCTGTGTGCGTATATGTATCTGTGTATCTATGTGTGTATGTGTATCTGTGTGTGTATGTGTATCTGTTTGTGTATGTGTATCTGTGTGTGTATGTGTATCTGTGTGTGTATCTGCATCTGTGTGTGTGTGTGTGTGAATGTGTGTGTGTATGTGTCTCTGTGTGTGTATTTGTATCTGTGTGTGTATGTGTATCTGTGAATCTGTGTGTGTATGTGTATCTGTGTGTGTATGTGTATCTGTGTGTGTATGTGTATCTGTGTATCTGTGTGTGTATGTGTATCTGTGTGTATGTGTATCTGTGTGTGTATGTGTATCTGTGTATCTGTGTGTCTGTGTGCGTATATGTATCTGTGTATCTATGTGTGTATGTGTATCTGTGTGTGTATGTGTATCTGTTTGTGTATGTGTATCTGTGTGTGTATGTGTATCTGTGTGTGTATCTGCATCTGTGTGTGTGTGTGTGAATGTGTGTGTGTATGTGTATCTGTGTGTGTATTTGTATCTGTGTGTGTATGTGTATCTGTGTATCTGTGTGTGTATGTGTATCTGTGTGTGTATGTGTATCTGTGTGTGTATGTGTATCTGTGTGTGTATGTGTATCTGTGTGTGTATGAGTATCTGTGTGTATGTGTATCTGAGTGTGTGTGTGTATCTGTATATCTGTATGTGTATATGTATCTGTGTGTGTCTGTGTATCTGTGTGTGTATGTGTATCTCTGTTTGTATGTGCATCTGTGTGCGTATGTGTATCTGTGTATCCGTGTATCCGTGTGTGTATATGTGTCTGTGTGAGTATGTTTATCTGTGTGCCTATCTGTATCTGTGTGTGTATCTGTGTGTGTATGTGTATCTGTGTGTATCTGTGTCTGTGTGTGCGTATGTGTATGTGTATCTGTGTATCTGTGTGTGTATCTGTATATCTGTGCATCTGTGTGTGTATGTGTATCTGTGTGTGTATGTGTATCTGTTTACCTGGTGTGTGTATGTGTATCTGTGTGTCTGTGTGTCTGTGTGTGTATCTGTGTGTGTATGTGTATCTGTGTGTGTATGTGTATCTGTGTCTGTGTGTGGATGTGTATCTGTGTATCTGTGTGTGTATCTGTGTATCTGTGCATCTGTGTGTGTATGTGTATCTGTGTGTGTATGTGTGTCTGTGTGTGTATGTGTATCTGTGTGTGTGTGTGTGTGTGTGTGTCTATATCTGTGTGTGTGTATCTGTGTATCTATGTGTGTGTGTGTATCTGTGTTTGTATGTGTATCTGTGTGTGTATGTGTATCAGTGTGTGTTTATCTGTGTATGTATGTGTATCTGTGTGTATAAGTATCAGTTTGTGTGTGTGTATCTGTGTATATGTGTATCTGTGTATCTGTGCGTGTATCTGTATATCTGTGTATCTGTGTGTGTATCTGTATATCTGTGCATCTGTGTGTGTATGTGTATCTGTGTGTGTATGTGTATCTGTTTACCTGGTGTGTGTATGTATATCTGTGTGACTGTGTGTGTATCTGCGTATCTGTGTGTGTATGTGTATCTGTGTGTGTATGTGTATCTGTGTATCTGTGTGTGTATCTGTGTATCTGTGCATCTGTGTGTGTATGTGTATCTGTGTGTGTATGTGTATCTGTTTACCTGGTGTGTGTATGTGTATCTGTGTATATGTGTGTGTATCTGTGTATCTGTGTTATGTGCATCTGTGTGTGTATGTGTATCTGTGTGTGTGTGTGTGTGTGTGTGTCTATATCTGTGTGTGTGTGTATCTGTGTATCTATGTGTGTGTGTGTATCTGTGTTTGTTTGTGTATCTGTGTGTGCATGTGTATCAGTGTGTGTTTATCTGTGTATGTATGTGTATCTGTGTGTATAAGTATCCGTTTGTGTGTGTGTATCTGTGTATATGTGTATCTGTGCATCTGTGTGTGTATGTGTATCTGTGTGTGTATGTGTATCTCTGTTTGTATGTGCATCTGTGTGGGTATGTGTATCTGTGTATCCATGTATCTGTGTGTGTATATGTGTCTGTGTGAGTGTGTTTATCTGTGTGCCTATCTGTATCTATGTGTGTGCGTATCTGTGTGTGTATGTATATCTGTGTGTGTATGTGCATCTGTGTGTATCTGTGTCTGTGTGTGCGTATGTGTATCTGTGTGTGTATGTGTATCTGTGTATCTGTGTGTGTATCTGTGTATCTGTGCATCTGTGTGTGTATGTGTATCTGTGTGTGTATGTGTATCTCTGTTTGTATGTGCATCTGTGTGGGTATGTGTATCTGTGTATCCGTGTATCTGTGTGTGTATATGTGTCTGTGTGAGTGTGTTTATCTGTGTGCCTATCTGTATCTATGTGTGTGCGTATCTGTGTGTCTATGTGTATCTGTGTGTGTATGTGTATCTGTGTGTATCTGTGTCTGTGTGTGCGTATGTGTATCTGTGTGTGTATGTGTATCTGTGTATCTGTGTGCGTATCTGTATATCTGTGCATCTGTGTGCGTATGTGTTTCTGTGTGTGTATGTGTATCTGTTTACCTGGTGTGTGTATGTGTATGTGTATTTGTGTGTCTGTGTGTGTATCTGTGTATCTGTGTGTGTATGTGTATCTATGTGTGTGTGTGTGTATCTGTGTTTGAATGTGTATCTGTGTGTGTATGTGTATCTATGTGTGTGTGTGTGTGTATCTGTGTTTGAATGTGTATCTGTGTGTGTATGTGTATCAGTGTGTGTTTATCTGTGTGTATGTGTATCTATGTGTTGATGTGTATCTTTGTGTGTATATGTATCTGTGTGTGTATTTTTACCTGTTTGTATCTGTGTATCTATGTATCTGTGTGTGTGTAACTGTGTGCATGTGTATCTGTGTGTGTATGTGTATCTGTTTATCTGTGTATCCGTGTATCTATGTGTGTATGTGTATCTGTGTGTGTATGTGAATCTGTCTGTGTATGTGTATCTGTGTGTGTATATGTATATGTGTGTGTATGTGTATTTGTGTGTGTATGTCTATCTGTGTATCTGTGTGTGTATGTTTATCTGTGTGTCTATCTGTATCTGTGTGTGTGTGTGTATGTATCTGTGTGTATGTGTATCTGTGTATATCTGTGTCACTGTGTGTGGATGTGTATCTCTGTGTGTATCTATGTATCTGTATCTATGTGTGTATGTGTAACTGTGTATCTGTGTGTCTATGTGTATCTGTGTGTGCATGTGTATCTGTGTGTGTATGTGTATCCGTGTGTGTATGCGTATCTGTGTGTGTATGTGTATCTGTGTATCCGTGGGTATGCATATATGTGTGTGTATGTGTATCTGTGTGTATGTGTATCTGTGTATGTATGTGCATCTCTGTGTGTCTGTGTGTGTATGTGTATCTGTGTGTGTACGTGTACCTGTGTGTGGACGTGTATCTGTGTGTGTGTATCTGTGTGTGTGTGTATGTATCTGTGTGTATGTGTATCTGTGTATATCTGTGTCACTGTGTGTGGATGTGTATCTATGTGTGTATCTATGTAACTGTATCTATGTGTGTATGTGTAACTGTGTATCTGTGTGTCTCTGTGTATCTGTGTGTGCATGTGTATCTGTGGTGTATGTGTATCTGTGTTTCTATGTGTATCTGTGTGTGTGTGTGTATCTGTGTGTGTATGTGTATCCGTGTGTATATGCGTATCTGTGTGTGTATGTGTATCTGTGTATCCGTGGGTATGCATATATGTGTGTGTATGTGTATCTGTGTGTATGTGTATCTGTGTATGTAAGTGTATCTCTGTATGTATGTGTGTCTGTGTGTGTATGTGTATCTGTGTGTGTACGTGTACCTGTGTGTGTACGTGTATCTGTGTGTGTATGTGTATCTGTGTGTGTATGTGAATCTGTGTGTGTATGTGTATCTGTGTGTCTATGTATATCTGTGTGTGTATGTGTATCTGAGTGTGTATGTGAATCTGTGTGTGTATGTGTATCTGTGTGTCTATGTATATCTGTGTGTGTATGTGTATCTGTGTATCTGTGTGTGCATGTTTATATCTGTGAGTAAGTATATCGGTGCGTGTATGTGTATCTGTGTGTATCTGTATATTTGTGTACCTGTTTGTGTATGTGTATATGTGTGAATTTGTGTGTTTGTGTATGTATCTGTGTGTGTATGTGTATCTGTGGGCCCAGTGTATCTGTGTGTGTATGTGAATATGTGTGGGTATGTGTATCTGTGTGTGTATGTGTATCTGTGCATATGTGTATCTGTGTGGGTTTGTGTATCTGTGTGTGTATATGTATCTGTGCATATATGTGTATGTGTATCTCTGTGTGTATGTGTAGCTGTGTATGTGTATCTGTGTTATGTGTATATGTGTGTATGTGCATCTGTGTATGTGTATCTCTATGTGCATGTGTATCTGCATGTGTATGTGGATATGTGTATGTGTATCTGTGAGTGTATGTGTGTCTGTGCGTGTGTGCGTATCTGTGTATTTCATTTCGGAGTCACGTGAGTGACTTCGTGAAGAGCCCGCCGGCGCGCATGCTCGACATATCGTCGTACCGCGTTGCTGCGACGGCTGGCGGTGGAGCGCGCTTCTCGCCAGCCCTTCATAAGGGGCCACGGAGGTAAGTATCCTACCTTTAGTTGGTGGTCCTTGTTGTTGGTTATGTCTTGCAGCAAGGACATGGATGGGAGTTCCAAGGGCCGGAGGACGTCAGGACGAGTTCGCCGGTGAACAGTTCCGGGGTCTTTACCATCGGCAGTACCTGCAACGCAGGCCGGGACTCAGGCGGAGATGTGGGTAAGCCCTGTGATTACAGGTCCAGATCCGCCAGCACACCACAGCTCGGAGGAGTTCGACGAGGAGGAGTGTGGTGTGCCGCCAGAGCAGGGGGACCCTGCCATGGCAGTCAGGTCGTCAGCGGGCTCGCTGGCGACCTCGAGCTGGGTGCGTGCGGCTGCACGGCCCGTTCCACTCAGCCCTCCAAGTAGGGGAAGGGCAGCAGCCCAGAAGCCTAACCCTGCCAGGGCTAAGGCATTGCCTGACACGGAGGAGCGGTCAGGTTCCAGGGCGAGACCCGGGGCGGCTGTGAGGTCCAGCCGGCACACCCCGACTCTCGACGCCGGGACGGGTCGGTTGAGTCGGGTCTCGTCACGGTCGCCGAGCCCCCCATGGATGGGTGGGCGAGACCATGCGTCGGCAAAGTCCACGATGTGGGCAGCCGGCAAGCCTGCGCGGGCTTCAGGCAGCCATGCTTCGGCTGGTGCCGACACCACGCCGCAAGTGCCCTTAGTGGCAGCGGCTTCAGCTCCCGCTAAACGGAGGCGGTTGAACACGCCCGCGCGGGAATCGCGCAGTTTCGCCTCGGCGGCTGTTAGCGACAACTACCGGCACCGGCTGGGCCTCGATGAGGTGCGGGCCGATGATAGGAGCCCGGTTTTCTTTTCAGAGCCGGAGGACTCCGACCACCTGAGTGTTCAGGGTGAAGGGCGTATTGACCGTATGGAGCGGCTGCTGGAGCTCCTGCTTCAACGTCAACTACAGCAGGGCAGCAACAGGCACAGGGCGTCGTCACCAGCCTCTACCATCAGCCTGGAGCAGCAGGAGGAGGAGGTTTTGGTGGATTCCATACCACCTCTGTTGGAGGTGCCAGCGGAGGATCTTCTGGATGTGGCGACCAAATTTGCGGCCCCACATTCATCTGGACTTCCTTTAAACGCAAAGCTGGCAGCCACTGTGGACTTTCTTAACAACCAGCAACTACAGGAAGAAGTCCTCATTCAGGCAATGAGCCGTCACAAGGCTCCATCCAATTGCAACTCCCTCAACGTGCCTGTGGTCAATACGCCGATATGGGGCAACATCAGTGCGGCTATCCGTCAACAAGAGGTAAAATTGCAGCGGATCCTGAAGCTCCTCACGGCCGGTATTACCGCCTTTGCGCGGTCGGTGGACGGGGACGAACTGAATTTGGACCAGGCCCTGGCCCTCCTGTGCGCGACCCAGCACGAAATCAACGGGTTTCGCAAAACCAGCATCCGCCCAGCGCTCAATCCGAAGTTTGCAGGATTGTGCAAACCACCGCCGCCGCCCCCGCCCCGTCAGCTCTTTGGGGAGGACCTCTCGAAGAGAGTCAAAGAGCTTGACGAACAAGCCAAAACGGTGGGGATCATGCGCTCTCAGAGTGCCCCCGCACCGTCAGGCTCAAAGTCTCCATCCATTCGATCACGAGGGTCTGCTAGTACCTCGATGAGGACCCACCCTCAAGCTCCACAACGACAGCAACATCAGACCCAGCACCAGGGGTCTTTTATAGGACAGGGTCGGCAGAGACCCTGGTGGAAAACGAAGACGCCGCGCCCTCAAGCCAACCCAGCACCTCCACGTCCACCCACACGTGTCAAGGACCGCCGGTAACCACGGGGGTGAGGGGGTCTGGTTCTCTCTTTTCTCTTTGTTTAACTTCACATGTTGGTGGTCGCCTTCGGCTGTTTTTGGGTGCATGGGGTAATTTTACTGGTGACAAGTATGTGTTGCAGAATATTCAGGGGCATAAAATTGAGTTTATTAATGGCGACATTCCTCCATCCCAGCACATGCCCGGTCGAACGTTTAAATTATCTGCTGCAGAACAGGCAGCAGGCTACAAGGAAATTTTAAGGCTTGAACAGAAGGGAGTGATTGAGAAAGCGGTGCATGACCCAGTTGAATTTGTTTCGAATATATTCACCAGACCTAAGAAGGATGGAGTTTGTCGTGTCATTATTGATCTAACCCGTTTGAATACTTTTGTAACATATACTCATTTTAAAATGGATACGTTTGAAACAGCCAAATCATTGATTTCTCATGGTTGCTTTATGGCATGCATCGATTTGAAAGATGCATATTATTCAGTATCCATCCAGAAATACGACAGGAGGTTTTTGAAATTCATCTGGATCGGGCAACTCTGGCAGTACAAGGCTTTGCCTAATGGGCTCACCACAGCCCTAGATTGTTCACTAAATTAGTGAAACCAATTATGGCTTATTTGAGACAACGACACCATATAGTTATGGCCTACTTAGATGATATCTTAATTGTGGGCTACACCCTGGAATTGGCTGAACAGGGTGTTGCAGCTGCTGTCAATATATTTCAACAATTAGGGTTTATTGTCCATCCAGAGAAATCAAAGTTCTGCCCTGCCCAGGTGATTAATTACCTAGGGTTCACGGTGAACTCTATGAGCATGAGGGTTACCATTCCAATTAACAAGATTGAGGAGGTTACCCAGGTGTGTCAAGATTTAATCCGCACCAATATACCATCGATTCGGCATTCAGCTACAATAATTGAGAAGCTTTGTTTCCGGCAGCGCGATATGGACCTTTGCATTATCAGAATTTGCAAAGAGCTAAAATTGCTGCGTTAAAACAGAACGCTGGTCATTATGATCGGTCCATGCAGCTGCCGCCCGAAGCGATAAATGAGTTGCAATGGTGGGTGTGTCACATTAGCAGCTCATTCAAGCCTATCAGGGAGGCTAATCCGGTGGTATATTTGCAGACTGATGCAAGCTCCAATGGCTGGGGAGCCACGGATAATTGCTCTAGTTGTGGGGGCAGATGGGACACCCTTGAATCAACGATGTTGTTGACTCAAGGGATTAACTATTTGGAGTTGCTGGCAGCATTCCACGGACTTCGTGCGTATTGTTCCAAGCTTGTTGGAGCACATGTCCGTCTCCATATAGACAACACCACAGCAGTGGCATACTTAAACCATATGGGTGGTACCAGGTCAGTTTCGTGTGACAAATTGGCTAACTCAATTTGGCTCTGGTGTGTTCAAAGAGACATTTGGATTTCAGCTACCTATTTGCCAGGTGAGCTTAATACTGTGGCGGACACCAGGTCACGCAAATTTAATGACAATATTGAATGGATGTTGCATCCTGAGATTTTTTCTAAAGTCACAGCCAAATTTGGTAAACCGGACATTGACCTTTTTGCGTCACGGTTGAACCATCAGGTACCAACCTACGTTTCATGGGAACCAGATCCTGGGGCAATAGCGCTAGATGCATTCTCGCTGGACTGGGGGAATTGGTTTTTCTATGCCTTCCCCCCGTTTTGCCTCATCAGTCGGGTATTGCGAAAGATTCAGGCAGATGCTGCCAAGGGCATCCTTATTATACCCGACTGGCCCACACAGCCTTGGTATCCGGTGGTCTTTGACATGCTCAACGAACCCTGGGTCCTTTTGAAGGGTTGCCCACAATTGGTTACTCACCCTGTCTCAGGGGAGCCACATCCCTGCCATGGCTATTTAAATTTGTTGGCTTGCAGGTTCTGAACAGGCCGTTAGTCCAATACGGCCTCTCGGCTCGGACCATGGATACCATTGGGGCGTCGTGTCGAGAGTCCACAAGGCGAAGATACCGCTCGCATATTAAGAAGTGGGAAGCCTACTGCAGCCGCTCTCGCATCACGTACGATGACGTGACAATAACCGACGTCCTGGAATTCCTCGCGGGGTTGCACCATGATGAACACTTAAGTTACAGTGCCATCAACAGTGCCAGAAGTGCGCTATCATTCTACCTCAATATTGGGGTAGGATCCAACAGGCTAGTGTCCAGACTCATGCGGGGTATATTCAATATGAATCCGCCTACACCACGCTATAATATCACCTGGGATGTCAGGGACGTATTAACCCTGCTCAGGACGTGGTCTCCCATGGAAGGGCTCCAACTGGACCAACTCACCATGAAGCTGGTGATGTTACTAGCGCTGACTTAAGCTCAGAGGGTACAGACACTACACAAACTTCGTGTCGACAGAATGACTTCTACCCCTACAGAAGTAGTCTTTTTCATTGACGAGCTACTAAAGCAGCATAGACCTGGGTGCACAGGGCTGCAGCTGAAGTTCCCGGCATACCCCGCAGATGCTAGGGTATGTTTAGCCTCACATATCCGCCACTATGTCAAGGTGACGGCACGCATCAGAGGAATGGAGAGATACCTGCTTGTCACTCATAAGAGACCTCATCATCGAGTGACAGTCCAGACGATATCCAGGTGGCTTCGAGTCGTCTTGGGTAAGTCAGGTATCGACACTAATGTGTTCAAGTCTCATTCCACCAGGGCTGCATCGACGTCAGCGGCGAGGGTCATGGAGGTGCCCATGGACCAAAATTCTCGCCACAGCAGGATGGGCTAATGAAGCTGTGTTCCAGCGTTTTTATAACAAGCCTGTTGCTGCTCCTCTACAGTTCGCAGAAGCCGTGCTGAATGCAGGTCAAGAACGTGGAGATGTCCCCGCATGAGGGGTTTTTGATTTGTTATTCATAAATATGCTCTTGTTTTGCAGTATGAACTATTGAGCAAGTTTGTTCCTCCCATCCATCCCTGGTAGTGGTGTGTCAGTATATACGTGGTCCAGGGCGTGTAATCACAGAAGCTTTGAAGTCTTCACGAAGTCACTCACGTGACTCCGAAATGAAATAGTAAGATTGAACGAGAACTTACCAGTTCGAAGGTTGATCTTTATTTTATGAGGAGTCGAAGTGAGGGATTTCGTGCCCTCCTCGCCCAACCCTCAATCACCTTCATCTGGTAATCTTAGTCACTTCAATCTTACTATGCGAAGTCATTTCTATTGTTGGTTTCTGTGATTCCACGCCGCTACTTTGAAGTATGTCGAGCATGCGCGCTGGCGGGCTCTTCACGAAATCCCTCACTTCGACTCCTCATAAAATAAAGATCAACCTTCGAACTGGTAAGTTCTCGTTCAATCTTACTATTTGTGTGTCTGTGTATGTATGTATCTGTGTATGTACGTGTTTCTCTGTGTATGTGTATCTGTGTATCAGTGTATCTGTGTGTGTGTGTGTGTGTGTGTGTGCGTGTGTGCGTGTGTGCGTGTGTGCGTGTGTGCGTGTGTGCGTGTGTGCGTGTGTGCGTGCGTGCGTGTATCTGTGCATCTGTGTATCTGTGTGTGTATGTGTATCTGTGTGTGTTTGTGTATCTGTGTGTGTATGTGTATCTGTGTGTGTAGGTGTATCTGTGTGTCTATATGTATCTATGTGTGTGTATGTGCATCTGTGTGTATGTGTATCTGTGTGTGTGTATCTGTGTGTGTGTGTGTATCTGTGTATCTGTGTAGCTATGTGTCTGTTTGCGTATATGTATCTGTGTATGTTAGTGTATCTATGTGTGTATGTGTATCTGTATGTGTATGTGTGTCTGTTTGTGTATGTGTATCTGGGTGTTTATGTCTATCTGTGTATCTGTGTGTGTATTTGTATCTGTGTGTGTGTGTATGTGTATCTGGGTGTGTATGTGTATCTGTGTGTGTATTTGTATCTATGTGTGTATGTGTATCTGTGTGTGTATGTGTATCTGTGTGAGTATGTGTATCTGTGTCTGTGTGTGTATCTGTGTATCTGTGTGTGTATCTGCATCTGTGTGTGTGTGTGTGTATGTGTATCTGTGGGTGTAGGTGTATCTGCGTGTGTATGTGTATCTGTGCATCTGTGTTTGTATATGTATCTGTGTTTGTATGTGAATCTGGGTGTATGTGTATCTGGGTGTGCATGTGTATCTGTGTGTGTATTTGTATCTATGTGTGTATGTGTATCTGTGTGTGTATGTGTATCTGTGTGTGTATGTGTATCTGTGGGTGTAGGTGTATCTGTGCGTGTGCGTGTGTCTGTGTATGTATGTGTATCTATTTGTGTATGTGTATCTGTGTGTCTACGTGCATCTGTTTGTGCATGTGTATCTGTGTATCTGTGCATCTGTGTGTGCGTGTGAATGTGTGTGTGTATGTGTATCTGTGTGTGTATGTGTATCTCTGTGTGTGTATGTGTATCTGTGTGTGTATGAGTATCTGTGTGTATGTGTATCTGAGTGTGTGTGTATCTGTATATCTGTATATGTATATGTATCTGTGTGTGTCTGTGTATCTGTGTGTGTATGTGTATCTCTGTTTGCATGTGCATCTGTGTGGGTATATGTATATGTGTATCCGTGTATCTGTGTGTGTATATGTGTCTGTGTGAGTATGTTTATCTGTGTGCCTATCTGTGTGTGTGTGTACCTGTGTGTGTATCTGTATCTGTGTGTGTATGTGTATCTGTGTGTATCTGTGTCTGTGTGTGCGTATGTGTATCTGTGTGTGTATGTGTATCTGTGTATCTGTGTGTGTATCTGTATATCTGTGCATCTGTGTGTGTACGTGAATCTGTGTGTGTATGTGTATCTGTTTACCTGGTGTGTGTATGTGTATCTGTGTATCTGTGTGTGTATCTGTGTATCTGTGTGTGTCTGTGTATCTGTGTGTGTATGTGTATCTGTGTATATATGTGTATCTGTGTGTGTGTGTGTGTGTGTGTCTATATCTGTCTGTGTGTATCTGTGTATCTATGTGTGTGTGTGTGTGTGTATCTGTGTTTGTATGTGTATCTGTGTGTGTATGTGTATCAGTGTGTGTGTATCTGTGTATGTATGTGTATCTGTGTGTATAGATATCTGTTTGCGTGTGTGTATCTGTGTATATGTGTATCTGTGAATGTTTATCTGTGTGTGTATGTGTGTCTATGTGTGTATGTGTATCTGTGTGTGTATGTGTATCTGTGTATATGTGTATGTGTATCTGTGTGTGTATGTGTATCTGTGTGTGGATGTGTATCTTTGTGTGTATATGTATCTGTGTGGGTATGTTTATTTGTTTGTATCTGTGTATCTATGTATCTGTGTGTGTATTTGTATCTGTGTGTGTATGTGTAACTGTGTGCATGTGTAACTGTGTGCATGTGTATCTGTGTATGTATGTGTATCTGAGTGTGTATGTGTATCTGTATGTGTATGTGTATCTGTTGATCTGTGTATCCGTGTATCTGTGTGTGTATGTGTATCTGTGTGTGTATGTGAATCTGTGTGTGTAAGTGTATCTGTGTGTGTATATGTATATGTGTGTATATGTGTATCCGTGTGTGTATGTCTATCTGTGTATCTGTGTGTATAGGTATCTGTTTGTATGTGTATCTGTGTATATGTGTATCTGTGTGTATAGGTATCTGTTTGTATGTGTATCTGTGTATATGTGTATCTGTGTATCTGTGTGTGTATGTGTACATCTGTGCATCTGTGTGTGTATGTGTATCTGTGTGTGTATGTGTATCTCTGTTTGTATGTGCATCTGTGTGGGTATGTGTATCTGTGTATCCGTGTATCTGTGTGTGTATATGTGTCTGTGTGAGTATGTTTATCTGTGTGCCTATCTGTATCTGTGTGTGTATGTATTTGTGTGTGTCTGTGTATCTGTGTGTATGTGTATCTGTGTGTATCTGTGTCACTGTGTGTGGATGTGTATCTCTGTGTGTATCTATGTATCTGTATCTATGTGTGTATGTGTGTCTATGTGTATCTGTGTGTGTGTGTGTATCTGTGTGTGTATACATTTCTGTGTGTTTATGTGTATCTGTGTGTGTATGTGTATCTGTGTGTGTATGTGTATCTGTGTGTATGTGTATCTGTGTGTGTATGTGTATCTGTGTGTCTGTGTGTGTATATGTATCTGTGTATCTATGTGTGTATGTGTATCTGTGTGTGTATGTGTATCTGTTTGTGTATGTGTATCTGTGTGTGTATGTGTATCTGTGTGTGTATCTGCATCTGTGTGTGTGTGTGTGTGTGAATGTGTGTGTGTATGTGTATCTGTGTGTGTATTTGTATCTGTGTGTGTACGTGTATCTGTGTGTGTATGTGTATCTGTGTGTGTATGTGTATCTGTGTGTGTATGAGTATCTGTGTGTATGTGTATCTGAGTGTGTGTGTGTATCTGTATATCTGTATGTGTATATGTATCTGTGTGTGTCTGTGTATCTGTGTGTGTATGTGTATCTCTGTTTGTATGTGCATCTGTGTGGGTATGTGTATCTGTGTATCCGTGTATCCGTGTGTGTATATGTGTCTGTGTGAGTATGTTTATCTGTGTGCCTATCTGTATCTGTATGTGTATCTGTGTGTGTATGTGTATCTGTGTGTATCTGTGTCTGTGTGTGCATATGTGTATGTGTATCTGTGTGTGTATCTGTATATCTGTGCATCTGTGTGTGTATGTGTATCTGTGTGTGTATGTGTATCTGTTTACCTGGTGTGTGTATGTGTATCTGTGTGTGTATCTGTGTATCTGTGTGTGTATGTGTATCTGTGTGTGTATGTGTATCTGTGTGTCTGTGTGTGGATGTGTATCTGTGTACCTGTGTGTGTATCTGTGTATCTGTGCATCTTTGTGTGTATGTGTATCTGTGTGTGTATGTGTATCTGTGTGTGTATGTGTATCTGTGTGTGTGTGTGTGTGTCTATATCTGTGTGTGTGTATCTGTGTATCTATGTGTGTGTGTGTGTATCTGTGTTTCTATGTGTATCTGTGTGTGTGTGTGTAACTGTGTGTGTGTACGTTTCTGTGTGTGTATGTGTATCTGTGTGTGTATGTGTATCTGTGTGTGCATGTGTATCTGTGTGTATGTGTATCTGTGTGTGTATGTGTATCTGTGAGTGTATGTGTATCTGTATGTGTATGAGTATCTGTGTGTATGTGTATCTGAGTGTGTGTGTGTATCTGTATATCTGTATGTGTATATGTATCTGTGTGTGTCTGTGTATCTGTGTGTGTATGTGTATCTCTGTTTGTATGTGCATCTGTGTGGGTATGTGTATCTGTGTATCCGTGTATCCGTGTGTGTATATGTGTCTGTGTGAGTATGTTTATCTGTGTGCCTATCTGTATCTGTGTGTGTATGTGTATCTGTGTGTGTATGTGTATCTGTGTGTATCTGTGTCTGTGTGTGCATATGTGTATGTGTATCTGTGTATCTTTGTGTGTATCTGTATATCTGTGCATCTGTGTGTGTATGTGTATCTGTGTGTGTATGTGTATCTGTTTACCTGGTGTGTGTGTGTGTATGTGTATCTGTGTGTCTGTGTGTGTATCTGTGTATCTGTGTGTGTATGTGTATCTGTGTGTGTATGTGTATCTGTGTGTCTGTGTGTGGATGTGTATCTGTGTGTGTATGTGTATCTGTTTGTGTATGTGTATCTGTGTGTGTATGTGTATCTGTGTGTGTATCTGCATCTGTGTGTGTGTGTGTGAATGTGTGTGTGTATGTGTATCTGTGTGTGTATTTGTATCTGTGTGTGTACGTGTATCTGTGTATCTGTGTGTGTATGTGTATCTGTGTGTGTATGTGTATCTGTGTGTGTATGTGTATCTGTGTGTGTATGAGTATCTGTGTGTATGTGTATCTGAGTGTGTGTGTGTGTATCTGTATATCTGTATGTGTATATGTATCTGTGTGTGTCTGTGTATCTGTGTGTGTATGTGTATCTCTGTTTGTATGTGCATCTGTGTGGGTATGTGTATCTGTGTATCCGTGTATCCGTGTGTGTATATGTGTCTCTGTGAGTATGTTTATCTGTGTGCCTATCTGTATCTGTGTGTGTGCGTATCTGTGTGTGTATGTGTATCTGTGTGTGTATGTGTATCTCTGTGTATCTGTGTCTGTGTGTGCGTATGTGTATGTGTATCTGTGTATCTGTGTGTGTATCTGTATATCTGTGCATCTGTGTGTGTATGTGTATCTGTGTGTGTATGTGTATCTGTTTACCTGGTGTGTGTATGTGTATCTGTGTGTCTGTGTGTGTATCTGTGTATCTGTGTGTGTATGTGTATCTGTGTGTGTATGTGTATCTGTGTGTCTGTGTGTGGATGTGTATCTGTGTGTGTATCTGTGTATCTGTGCATCTCTGTGTGTATGTGTATCTGTGTGTGTATGTGTATCTGTGTGTGTATGTGTGTGTGTGTGTGTGTGTGTCTATATCTGTGTGTGTATCTGTGTATCTATGTGTGTGTGTGTATCTGTGTTTGTATGTGTATCTGTGTGTGTATGTGTATCAGTGTGTGTTTATCTGTGTATGTATGTGTATCTGTGTGCATAGGTATCTGTTTGTGTGTGTATCTGTGTATATGTGTATCTGTGTATCTGTGTGTGTATGTGTACATCTGTGCATCTGTGTGTGTATGTGTATCTGTGTGTGTATGTGTATCTCAGTTTGTATGTGCATCTGTGTGGGTATGTTAATCTGTGTATCCGTGTATCTGTGTGTGTATATGTGTCTGTGTGAGTATGTTTATCTGTGTGCCTATCTGTATCTGTGTGTGTGCGTATCTGTGTGTGTATGTGTATCTGTGTGTGTATGTGTATCTGTGTGTATCTGTGTCTGTGTGTGCGTATGTGTACCTGTGTATCTGTGTGTGTATCTGTATATCTGTGCATCTGTGTGTGTATGTGTATCTGTGTGTGTATGTGTATCTGTTTACCTGGTGTGTGTATGTGTATCTGTGTGTCTGTGTGTGTATCTGTGTATCTGTGTGTGTATGGGTATCTGTGTGTGCATGTGTATCTGTGTGTCTGTGTGTGTCTGTGTATCTGTGTATCTGTGTGTGTATCTGTGTATCTGTGCATCTGTGTGTGTATGTGTATCTGTGTGTGTATGTGTATCTGTTTACCTGGTGTGTGTATGTGTATCTGTGTATATGTGTGTGTATCTGTGTAATGTGTATCTGTGTGTGTGTGTGTGTGTGTGTGTGTGTGTGTGTGTGTGTGTGTGTGTGTGTGTGTGTGTGTCTATATCTGTGTATCTATGTGTGTGTGTGTATCTATGTGTGTGTGTGTATCTGTGTTTGTATGTGTATCTGTGTGTGTATGCGTATCAGTGTGTGTTTATCTGTGTGTGTATGTATGTATGTGTATCTGTGTGTATAAGTATCTGTTTGTGTGTGTATCTGTGTATATGTGCATCTGTGTATATGTGTGTGTATGTGTACATCTGTGCATCTGTGTGTGTATGTGTATCTGTATGTGTATGTGTATCTCTGTTTGTATGTGCATCTGTGTGGGTATGTGAATCTGTGTATCCGTGTATCTGTGTGTGTATATGTGTCTGTGTGAGTGTGTTTATCTGTGTGCCTATCTGTATCTATGTGTGTGTGTGTGTATCTGTGTTTGTATGTGTATCTGTGTGTGTATGTGTATCAGTGTGTGTTTATCTGTGTGTATGTGTATCTATGTGTTGATGTGTATCTTTGTGTGTATATGTATCTGTGTGTGTATTTTTACCTGTTTGTATCTGTGTATCTATGTATCTGTGTGTGTATTTGTATCTGTGTGTGTATGTGTAGCTGTGTGCATGTGTAACTGTGTGCATGTGTAACTGTGTATGTATGTGTTTCTGTTTATCTGTGTATCCGTGTATCTATGTGTGTATGTGTATCTGTGTGTGTATGTGTATCTGTGTGTGTATACGTTTCTGTGTGTGTATGTGTATCTGTGTGTGTATGTCTATCTGTGTATCTGTGTGTGTATGTTTATCTGTGTGTCTATCTGTATCTGTGTGTGTGTGTATGTATCTGTGTGTATGTGTATCTGTGTATATCTGTGTCACTGTGTGTGGATGTGTATCTCTCTGTGTATCTATGTATCTGTATCTATGTGTGTATGTGTAACTGTGTATCCGTGTGTCTATGTGTATCTGTGTGCATGTGTATCTGTGGGTGTATGTGTATCTGTGTTTCTATGTGTATCTGTGTGTGTGTGTGTGTGTGTATCTGTGTGTGTATGTGTATCTGTGTGTGTATGTGTATCTGTGTGTGTTTCTATGTATCTCTATCTGTGTGTGTATGTGTATCTGTGTGTGTATGTGTATCTGTGTGTGTATGTGTATCTGTGTACCTGTGTGTGTGTATGTGTATCTGTGTATCTGTGTGTGTATGTGTATCTATGTATGTATGTGAATCTGTGAGTGTATGTGTATCTATGTGTGTGTGTGTGTGTATCTGTGTGTGTATGTGTATCTGTGTGTGTGTGTGTATATATCTGTGTGTGTGTGTATCTGTGTATCCGTGTGTGTGTGTATCTGTGTTTGTATGTGTATCTGTGTGTGTATGTGTATCAGTGTGTGTTTGTGTATCTGTGTATGAATGTGTATCTGTGTGTATAGGTTTCTGTTTGTGTGTGTGTATCTGTGTATATGTGGATCTGTGAATGTTTATCTGTGTGTGTATGTGTGTCTTTGTGTGTATGTGTACCTCTGTGTGTATGTGCATCTGTGTGTGTATGCGCATCTGTGTATCTGTGTTAGTATGTGTATCCATGTGTGTATGTGTATCTTTGTGTGTATATGTATCTGTGAGTATATATGTATATGTGTGTGTATGTGTATCTGTGTGCATGTGTATTTGTATCTGTGTGTGTATGTGTAACTGTGTGCATGTGTATCTGTGTATGTATGTGTATCTGTGTGTGTATGTGTATCTGTGTGTGTATGTGTATGTGTATCTGTATGTGTATCTGTTTATCTGTGTATTCGTGTATCTGTGTGTGTATGTGAATCTGTGTGTGTATGTGTATCTGTGTGTGTATGTGTATCTGTGTGTGTATGTGTATCTGTGTGTGTGAATGTGTATCCGTGTGTGTGTGTGTATCTGTGTATCTGTATGTGTATATGTATCAGTGTATGTATGTATATCTGTGTCTGTGTGTATGTGTGTGTGTATGTGTATCTGTGTATCCGTGTATCTGTGTGTGTATGTGTATCTGTGTGTGTATGTGTATCTGTGTGTATCTGTGTCTGTGTGTGTGTATGTGTATCTGTGTGTGTATGTGTATCTGTGTACCTGTGTGTGTGTATGTGTATCTGTGTATCTGTGTGTGTATGTGTATCTGTGCATGTGTGTGTGTGTGTGTGTGTGTGTGTGTGTGTGTGTGTGTGTGTGTGTGTGTGTGTGTGTGTGTGTGTGTGTGTGTGTGTGTGTGTGTGTGTGTATCTGTGTGTGTGTGTGTATATCTGTATGTATGTGTGTATCTGTGTATCCGTGTGTGTATGTGTATCTGTGTATGTATGTGTATCTGTGTGTATAGGTATCTGTGTGTGTGTATCTGTTTATATGTGTATCTGTGAATGTTTATCTGTGTGTGTATAGAAACATAGAAAAATAGGTGCAGGAGTAGGCCATTTGGCCCTTCGAGCCTGCACCGCCATTTAATATGATCATGGCTGATCATCCAACTCAGTATCCCGCACCTGCGTTCTCTCCATACCCCCCGATCCCTTTAGCCACAAGTGCCACATCTAACGCCCTCTTAAATATAGCCAATGAACTGGCCTCAACTACCTTCTGTGGCAGAGAATAGTAAGATTGAACGAGAACTTACCAGTTCGAAGGTTGATCGTTATTTCATGAGGAGTCGCGGTGAGGGATTTCGTGAAGAGCCCGCCGGCGCGCATGCTCGACATTCTTCAAAGTAGCAGTGTGGAATCACAGAAACCAGTAACATAAATGACTTGGCATAGTAAGATGAAAGAAACTGAAATTACCAGGTGAAGGTGATTGAGGGTTGGGCGTGGAGGGCACGAAATCCCTCACCGCGACTCCTCATGAAATAACGATCAACCTTCGAACTGGTAAGTTCTCGTTCAATCTTACTATTTCATTTCGGAGTCACGTGAGTGACTTTGTGAAGACTTCAAAGCTTCTGTGATTACACGCCCTGGACCACGTCCATGCTGTCACACCACTAGCAGGGATGGATGGGAGGAACAAACTTGCTCAAATAGTTCATACTGTAAAACAAGAGCATATTTATTAACAACAAATCAAAAACCCCTCATGCAGGGACACCTCCACGTTCTCAACCTGCATTCAGCACGGCTTCCGCGAACTGTAGAGGAGCAGCAACAGGCTTGTTATAAAAACGCTGAAACACAGCTTCATTAGCCCATCCTGCTGTGGCGAGAATATGGTCCATGGGCACCTCCATGACCCTCGCCGCCGACGTCGATGCAGCCCTGGTGGAATGAGACTTGAACACATTAGTGTCGATACCTGACTTACCCAAGACGACCCGGAGCCACCTGGATATCGTCTGGACTGTCACTCGATGATGAGGTCTCTTATGAGTGACAAGCAGGTATCTCTCCATTCCTCTGATGCATGCCGTCATTTTGACGTAGTGACGGATATGGGAGGCTAAACACAGCCTAGCATCTGCGGGGTATGCCGGCAACTTCAGCTGCAGCCCTGTGCACCCAGGTCTATGCTGCTTTAGTAGCTCATCAACGTAGAAGACTACTTCTGTAGGGGTAGACATCATTCTGTCGACACGTAGTTTATGGAGTGTGTGTACCCTCTGTGCTGAAGTCAGCGCTAGTAACATCACCAGCTTCATGGTGAGCTTGTCCAGCTGGAGCCCTTCCATGGGGGACCACGTCCTGAGCAGGGTTAAAACGTCCCTGACATCCCAGGTGATATTGTAGCGTGGTGTAGGCGGATTCATATTGAATATACCCCGCATGAGTCTGGACACTAGCCTGTTGGATCCTACCCCAATCTTGAGGTAGAATGATAGCGCACTTCTGGCGCTGTTGATGGCACTGTAACTTAAGTGTTCATCATGGTGCAACCCCGCGAGGAATTCCAGGACGTCGGTTATAGTCACGGCATCGTACGTGATGCGAGAGCGGCTGCAGAAGGCTTCCCACTTCTTGATGTGTGAGCGGTATCTTCGCCTTGTTGACTCTCGGCACGACGCCGCAATGGTATCCATGGTCCGAGTTGAGAGGCCGTAGTGTGCTAACGGCCTGTTCAAAACCTGCAAGCCAACAAATTTAAATAGCCATGGCAGGGATGTGGCTCCCCTGAGACAGGGTGAGTAACTAATTCTGGGCAACCCTTTAAAAGGACCCAAGGCTCACTGAGCATGTCAAAGACCACCGGATACCACGGCTGTGTAGGCCAGTCGGGTATAATAAGGATGCCCTTAGCTGCATCCATCTGAATCTTTCGTAATACCCGACTGATGAGGCAAAACGGGGGGAATGCATAGAAAAACCAATTCCCCCAGTCCAGCGAGAATGCATCTAGCGCCATAGCCCCAGGATCTGGTTCCCACGAAACGTAGGTTGGTACCTGATGGTTCAACCGGGACGCAAAAAGGTCAATATCCGGTTTCCCAAATTTGGCTGTGATTTTGGTAAAAATTTCAGGATGCAACATCCATTCAATATTGTCATTGAACTTGCGTGACCTGGCGTCCGCCACAGTATTAAGCTCACCTGGCAAATAGGTAGCTGAAATCCAAATGTCTCTCTGAACACACCAGAGCCAAATTGAGTTAGCCAATTTATCACATGAAACTGACCTGGTACCGCCCATATGGTTTAAATATGCCACCGCTGTGGTGTTGTCTGTTTGGAGACGGACATGTGCCCCAAAACCCTTGGAACAATAAGCACGAAGTCCGTGGAATGCTGCAAGTAGCTCCAAATAGTTGATCCCTTGTGACAACAACATAGTAGCCTCAAGGGTATCCCATCTGCCCCCGCAACTAGAGGAATGATCCGTAGCTCCCCAGCCATAAGAGCTCGCATCAGTTTGCAAGTATACCACCGGATTAGCCTCAATGACAGGCTTAAACAAGTTACTAATGTGGCGCATCCACCATCGTAACTCATCCGTCGCTTCAGGCGGCAGCTGCATTGGTCGATCATAATGACCAGTGTGCTGTCTTAACGCAGCGATCTTGGCCCTTTGCAAATTCTGATAATGCAAAGGCCCATATCGGGCTGCCGGAAACAATGCTACAAGTTTGCCAATTACTGTAGCTGTATGACGAATCGATGGTATACCAGTGGTGATTAAACCTTGACACACCTGGGTGATCTCCTCAACCTTATTAGGTCGTATGGTGACCCTCATGCGAATAGAGTCCACCGTAAACCCCAGATAATGAATTACCTGGGAGGGGCAGAACTTTGATTTGGCTGGATGGACAATGAATCCCAGCTGCTGAAATAAATTGACTGCAGCTGCAACACCCTGTTGAGCCAATACCAGGGTGTGGCCCACAATTAAGATATCATCTAAATAGGCCATTACTATATGATGTCGTTGTCGTAAATAAGCCATAATTGGCTTCACCAATTTAGTGAATAATCGAGGGGCTGTGGTAAGCCCATTGGGCAAAGCCCTATATTGCCAGAGTTGACCCATCCAGATAAATTTCAGAAACCTCCTATAATATTTTTGAATGGAAACAGTATAGTACGCATCTTGTAAATCAATGCATGCCATAAAGCAACCATGTGAAATCAATGATTTGGCTGTTTCAAAAGTGTCCATTTTGAAATGAGTATATGTTACAAAAGTATTTAAACTAGTCAGATCAATAATGACCCGACAGCCTCCATCCTTCTTAGGTCGAGTGAATATATTGGAAACAAATTCCACGGGCTCATGAACCGTTTTCTCTATCACTCCCTTCTGCTCTAGCCTCAAAATTTCCTTATAGCCTGCTGCCTGTTCTGCAGCAGACAATTTAAATGTACGACCAGGCCTGTGCTGGGATGGAGGAATGTCCCCATTAAGAAACTCAATGCTGTGACCCTGAACATTTCGTAACACATACTCATCACCAGTAATATCACCCCATGCACCCAAAAAGAACCGAAGGCGCCCACCAACATGTGAGGTTAAACAAAGAGAAAAAAGAGAACCAGACCGCCTCACCTCCGCGGTTACCGGCGGTCCTTGACACGTGTGGGTGGACGTGGAGGTGCTGGGTTGGCTTGAGGGCGCGGCGTCCTCATCTTCCACCAGGGTTTCTGTCGACCTTGTCCTAAAAAAGCCCCCTGGTGCTGGGGTGGTTGGTAACGAGGTGGAGCTGGAGTGTAGGTTCTTGTAGAGGTGCTGGCAGATCCACGTGGTCGAACAAGCGGAGCTTTCGAGCCCGACGGCGTGGGGGCGCTGTGAGGGCGCATGAGTCCCACCGTTTTGGCTTGTTCGTCAAGCTCTTTGACCCTCTTAGAGAGATCTTCGCCAAAGAGCTGACGGGGCGGCGGCGGCGGCGGTGGTTTGCACAACCCTGCAAACTTAGGGTTGAGCGCCGGGCGGATGCTGTTTTTGCGGAACCCATTTATTTCATGCTGAGTTGCACACAGCAGAGCGAGAGCATCCTCCTGGTCCAAGTTTAACTCATCCCCATCAACCGACCGCACAAAGGCGGTAATACCGGCCATGAGGAGCTTCAGGATCCGCTGAATTTTCAGCCCTTGTTGACGGATAGCCACACTGATGTTGCCCCATATCGGCGTATTGACCACAGGCACGTTGAGGGAGTTGCAGTTGGCTGGAGCCTTGTGACGGCTCATGGCCTGCATGAGAACCTCCTCCTGTAGCTGATGGTTGTTGAGGAAGTCCACTGCGGCTGCCAATTTTGAATTCAGTGGAAGCCCAGATGAGTGTGGGCCGCGAACTTAGTGGCCACATTGAGAAGGCCCTCCGCTGGCAAATCGGACGGAGGTGGGATGGGGTCGACCAATACCTCCTCTTCCTGCTCCTCCAGGCTGATGGTAGAAGTTGGTGAAACAGCCCTGTGCCTGTCGCTGCTGGACGCTTGCTGCTGTTGACCATGAAGCAGGAGCTCCAGCAGCCGCTCCATCCGGTCAATACGCCCTTCACCCTGAACACTCAGGTGGTCGGAGTCCTCCGGCTCTGAAAAATGGCCGGGGCCCCTATCATCGGCCCGCACCTCATCGAGGCCCACCCGGTGCCGGTAGTCGTCGCTAGCAGCCGCCGAAGCGAAACTGCGCGATTCCTGCGCGGGCGTGTTCAACCGCCTCCGTTTAGCGGGAGCGGACGCCGCTGCCACTAAGGGCACTTGCAGCGTGATGTCGGCACCAGCCGCAGCCTGGATACCGGATAGCCGCGCAGGCTTGCCGGCAGCCCACGTCGTGGACCTCGCCGACGCATGGTCTCGCCCACCCATCCATGGGGGGCTCGGCGACCATGACGAGACCCGACTCAACCGACCCGTCCCGGCGTCGAGAGTTGGGGGGCGTCGACTGGACCTCACAGCCGCCCCGGGTCCCGTCCTAGAACCTGACCGCTCCTCGGCGGCAGGTGAAACCTTAGCCCCGACAGGGTTAGACTTTCGGGCTCCTGCCCTTCCCCTCCTCGGAGGGCTGGGTGAGAAGGGTCGTGCAGCCGCACGCACCCTTCTGCTCGAGGCCGTCAGCAAGCCTGCTGACGACCTGACTGCCATGGCAGGGTCCTCCTGCTCTGGCGGCACACCGCACTCCTCCTCGTCGAACTCCTCCGAGCTGTGGTGTGCTGGCGGATCCGGACCTGTGAATACAGAGCTCACCGACATTTCCGCCCCTGTCCCGACCTGCGCTGCAGGTACTGCCGATATCACTGGCTCCGGGACTGTTGACCGGCGACTTCGTCCAGACGTTCTCCGGCCTCTAGAACTCCCATCAATGTCCTTGCTGCGAAAACAAAACGCAACAAGAACCACCAACTTAAGGTAGAGTACTTACCTCAGTGGTTCCCTTATGAAGGGCTGGCGAGGAGCGCGCTCCACCGCCAGCCGTCGCAGCAACGCGATACGACGATATGTCGAGCATGCGCGCCGGCGGGCTCTTCACGAAGTCACTCACGTGACTCCGAAATGAAATTCCAGAGACTCACACTCTCTGTGTAAAGAATGTTTTCCTCATCTCGGTCCTAAAGGAATTCCCCCTTATCCTTAGACTGTGACCCCTTGTTCTGGACTCCCCCAACATCGGGAACAATCTTCCAGCATCTAGCTTGTCCAACCCCTTAAGAATTTTGTAAGTTTCTATAAGATCCCCCCTCAATCTTCTAAATTCCAGCGAGTACAAGCCGAGTCTATCCAATCTTTCCTCATATGAAAGTCCTGACATCCCAGGAATCAGTCTGGTGAATCTTCTCTGTACCCCCTCTATGGCAATGATGTATTTCCTCAGATTTGGAGACCAAAACTGTACGCAATACTCCAGGTGTGGCCTCACCAAAACCCTGTACAACTGCAGTAGAACCTCCCTGCTCCTATACTCAAATCCTTTCGCTATGAATGCTAACATACCATTTGCTTTCTTCACTGCCTGCTGCACCTGCATGCCTACTTTCAATGACTGGTGTACCATGACACCCAGGTCTCGTTGCATCTCCCCTTTTCCTAATCTGCCACCATTCAGATAATAGTCTACCCTCATGTTTTTGCCACCAAAGTGGATAACCTCACATTTATCCACATTATACTGCATCTGCCATGCATCTGCCCATTCACTCAGCCTATCCAAATCACCCTGCAGCCTCCAAGCATCCTCCCCACACCTAACTATACCCCCCAGCTTGGTGTCATCTGCAAATTTGGAGATGTTGCATTGACTTCCCTCGTCCAAATCATTAATATATATTGTAAATAGCTGGGGTCCCAGCACTGAGCCTTGCGGTATCCCACTAGTCACTGCCTGCCATTCTGAAAAGGACCCGTTTACTCCTACCCTTTGCTTCCTGTCTGCTAGCCAGTTCTCTATCCACATCAATACTGAACCCCCAATACCGTGTGCTTGACGTTTGTATGCTAATCTCTTAAGCAGGACCTTGTCGAAAGCCTTCTGAAAGTCTAGATATAACACATCCACTGGTTCTCCCTTATCCACTCTACTAGTTACATCCTCGAAAAATTCTATCAGATTTGTCAGACATGATTTACCTTTCGTAAATCCATGCTGACTTTGCCCAATGATTTCACCACTTTCCAAATGCGCTGCTATCCCATCTTTAATAAGTGACTCTAGCAGTTTCCCCACTACTGATGTTAGACTAACTGGTCTGTAATTCCCACACACATGTGTGCATGTGTATCTGTGGGTGTATGTGTATCTGTGTTTCTATGTGTATCTGTGTGTGTATGTATCTGTGTGTGTATACGTGTCTATGTGTGTATGTGTATCTCTGTGTGTATGTGTATCTGTGTGTGTATGTGTATCTGTGTATCTGTGTGAGTATGTGTATCCATGTGTGTATGTGTATCTTTGTGTGTATCTGTATCTGTGTGTGTATATGTATATGTGTGTGTATGTGTATCCGTGTGTGTACGTGTAACTGTGTGCATGTGTAGCTGTGTATGTATGTGTATCTGTGTAAGTATGTGTATCTGTGTGTGTATGTGTATCTGTGTGTGTATGTGTATCTGTGTGTGTATGTGTAGCTGTGTGTGTATGTGTATCCGTGTGTGTATGTCTATCTGTGTATCTGTGTGTCTATCTGTATCTGTGTGTCTATCTGTATCTGTGTGTGTGTGTGTATGTATTTGTGTGTGTCTGTGTATCTGTGTGTGTATGTATATCTGTGTCACTCAGTGTGGATGTGTATCTCTGTGTGTATCTATCTGTATCTATGTGTGTATGTGTAACTGTGTATCTGTGTGTGTATGTGTATCTATGTGTGCATGTGTATCTGTGGGTGTATGTGTATCTGTGTTTCTATGTGTATCTGTGTGTGTGTATCTGTGTGTGTATACGTTTTTGTGTGTGTATGTGTATCTGTGTGTGTGAATGTGTATCTGTGTGTGTATGTGTATCTGTGTGTATAGGTATCTGTTTGTGTGTGTGTATCTGTATATATGTGTATCTGTGAATGTTTAACAGTGTGTGTATGTGTGTCTATGTGTGTATGTGTATATCTGTGTGTATGTGTATCTGTGTGTGTACGTGTATCTGTGTATCTGTGTGTGTATGTGTATCCATGTGGGTATGTGTATCTTTGTGTGTATATGTACCTGTGTGTGTATATGTATATGTGTGTGTATGTGTATCCATGTGTGTATGTGTATCTGTGTATATGTGCGAGTATGTTTATCTGTGTGTCTACTGTATCTGTGTGTCTGTGTTTGTATTTATGTGTGTATGTGTATCTGTGTGTGTATGTGTATCTGTGTGTATCTGTGTCACTGTGTGTGGATGTGTATCTCTGTGTGTATCTATGTATCTGTATCTATGTGTGTATGTGTGTGTATCTGTGTGTGTATGTGTATCTGTGTGTGCATGTGTATCTGTTTCTATGTGTATCTGTGTGTGTGTGTATCAGTGTGTGTATACGTTTCTGTGTGTGTATGTGTATCTGTGTGTGTATGTGTATCTTCGTGTGTATGTGTATCTGTGTGTATGTGTATCTGTGTGTGTATGTGTATCTGTATCTGTGTGTGTGAATGTGTATCTGTGTGTGTGTGTATCTGTGTATCTGTATGTGTATATGTATCAGTGTATGTATGTGTATCTATGTGTCTATGTGTATCTGTGTGTGTATGTGTATCTGTGTGTATGTCTATCTGTTTATCTGTGTATGTATCTGTGTATCTGTGTGTGTATGTGTATCTGTGTGTGTATGTGTATCTGTGTGTGTATGTGTATCTGTGTGTGTATGTGTATCTGTGAGTGTATGTGTATCTGTGTGTGTGTGTGTGTGTGTGTGTGTGTGTGTGTGTGTGTGTGTGTGTGTGTGTGTGTGTGTGTGTGTGTGTATGTGTGTGTGTATCTGTGTTTGTATGTGTAGCTCTGTGTGTATGTGTATCAGTGTGTATTTGTGTATCTGTGTATGTATGTGTATCTGTGTGTATATATATCTGCTTGTGTGTGTGTACCTGTGTGTGTATGTGTATCTGTGTGTGTATCTGTGTTTCTGTGTGTGTATGTGTTTCTGTGTTTGTATGTGTAGCTGTGTGTGTATGTGTATCAGTGTGTGTTTGTGTATCTGTGTATGTATGTGTATCTGTGTGTATAGGGTTCTGTTTGTGTGTGTGTATCTGTGTGTGTATGTGTATCTGTGAATGTTTATCTGTGTGTGTATGTGTGTCGATGTGTGTATGTGTATCTCTGTGTGTATGTGTATCTGTGTGTGTGTGTATCTGTGTATCTGTGCGAGTATGTTTATCTGTGTGTCTACTGCATCTGTGTGTCTGTGTATGTATTTATGTGTGTATGTGTATCTGTGTGTGTATGTGTATCTGTGTGTATCTGTGTCACTGTGTGTGGATGTGTATCTCTGTGTGTATCTATGTATCTGTACCTATGTGTGTATGTGTGTGTATCTGTGTCACTGTGTGTGGATCTGTGTGCATGTGTAACTGTGTTTCTATGTGTATCTGTGTGTGTGTGTATCAGTGTGTGTATACGTTTCTGTGTGTGTATGTGTATCTTCGTGTGTATGTGTATCTGTGTGTATGTGTATCTGTGTGTGTATGTGTATCTGTGTGTGTATGTGTATCTGTGTGTGTGAATGTATATCTGTGTGTGTGTGTGTGTGTGTGTGTATCTGTGTATCTGTATGTGTATATGTATCAGTGTATGTATGTGTATCTATGTGTCTATGTGTATCTGAGCGTGTATGTGTATCTGTGTGTATGTGTATCTGTTTATCTGTGTGTGTATCTGTGTATCTGTGTATCTGTGTGTGTAGGTGTATCTGTGTGGGTATGTGTATCTGTGTGTGTATGTGTATCTGTGTGTGTATGTGTATCTGTGTATGTATGTGTATCTGTGAGTGTATGTGTATCTGTGTGTGTGTGTGTGCGTATGTGTGTGCATCTGTGTCTGTATGAGTAGCTGTGTGTGTATGTGTATCTGTTTTTGTATCTGTATTGTATTTGTATCTGTATGTGTATCTGTGTGTATATATCTGTGTATATGCGTATGTGTATCTGTGTGTGTGTGTGTGTGTGTGTGTGTGTGTGTGTGTGTGTGTATGTGTATCAGTGTATCAGTGTATCTGTATGTGTATGTGTATCTGTGTGTATGTTTATCTGTGTGTATCTGTGTATCTGTGTGTGTATGTTTATCTGCGTGTGTGTATCAGTGTGTGTATGTGTATCTGTGTGTATCTATGTGTGTATGTGAATCTGTCTGTGTATGTGTATCTGTGTGTATGTTTATCTGTGTGTATATGTGTATCTGTGTGTATGTGCATCTGTGTGTGTATGTGCATCTGTGTGTGTATTTGTATCTGTGTTTGTATGTGTATCTGTGTGTATATATCTGTGTATATGTGTATGTGTATCAGTGTGTGTGTGTGTATGTGTGTGTGTGTGTGAGTGTATGTATATCTGTGTATCTGTGTGTGTATGTGCATCTGTGTGTGTATGTGTATCTGTGTGTATATGTATATGTGTGTATGTGTATCTGTGTGTATGTTTATCTGTGTGTGTATGTGTATCTGTGTGTGTATGTGCATCTGTGTGTGTATGTGTATCTGTGTATTGGTGTGTGTGTATCTGTGTGTGTATGGGTATCTGTGTGTGTATGTGTATATGTGTGTGTATGTGTATCTGTGTGTGTACGTGCATCTGTGTGTGTGTGTGTATGTGTATCCGTGTGTAAGTGTATCTGTGTGTGTATGTGTATCTGTGTGTCTATGTGTATCTGTGTGTGTATGTGTATCTGTGTGTGTATGTGTATCTGTGTATCTGTGTATCCGTGTATCTGTGTGTGTATGTGTATCTGTGTATATGTGTATGTGCAGCTGTGTGTTTATGTGTATCTATGTGTGTATGTGTATCTGTGTGTGTATGTGTATCTGTTTGTATCAGTGTATCTGGGTATCTGTGTGTGTATGTGTATCTGTGTGTGTGTATGTGTGTATGTGTATCTGTGTATCCATATGTGTATGTGTACCTGTTTGTATCTGTGTGTGTATGTGTATCTGAGTGTCTATCTGTATCTGTGTATCTGTGTGTGTATGTGTATCTGTGTGTGTATGTGTATCTGTGTGTGCATGTGTATCTGTGTTTCTATGTGTATCTGTGTGTGTGTATCAGTGTGTGTATACGTTTCTGTGTGTGTATGTGTATCTGTGTGTGTATGTGTATCTTCGTGTGTATGTGTATCTGTGTGTGTATGTGTATCTGTGTGTGTATGTGTATCTGTGTGTGTGAATGTGTATCTGTGTGTGTGTGTGTGTGTATATGTGTATCTGTATGTGTATATGTATCAGTGTATGTATGTGTATCTATGTGTCTATGTGTATCTGAGCATGTATGTGTATCTGTGTGTATGTGTATCTGTTTATCTGTGTGTGTATCTGTGTATCTGTGTGTGTATGTGTATCTGTGTGTGTATGTGTATCAGTGTATGTATGTGTATCTATGTGTCTATGTGTATCTGAGCATGTATGTGTATCTGTGTGTATGTGTATCTGTTTATCTGTGTGTGTATCTGTGTATCTGTGTGTGTATGTGTAGCTGTGTGTGTATGTGTATCTGTGTGTGTATGTGTATCTGTGTGTCTATGTGTATCTGTGTGTGTATGTGTATCTGTGTGTGTATGTGTATCTGTGTATCTGTGTATCCGTGTATCTGTGTGTGTATGTGTATCTGTGTATATGTGTATGTGCAGCTGTGTGTTTATGTGTATCTATGTGTGTATGTGTATCTGTGTGTGTATGTGTATCTGTTTGTATCAGTGTATCTGGGTATCTGTGTGTGTATGTGTATCTGTGTGTGTGTATGTGTGTATGTGTATCTGTGTATCCATATGTGTATGTGTACCTGTTTGTATCTGTGTGTGTATGTGTATCTGAGTGTCTATCTGTATCTGTGTATCTGTGTGTGTATGTGTATCTGTGTGTGTATGTGTATCTGTGTGTGCATGTGTATCTGTGTTTCTATGTGTATCTGTGTGTGTGTATCAGTGTGTGTATACGTTTCTGTGTGTGTATGTGTATCTGTGTGTGTATGTGTATCTTCGTGTGTATGTGTATCTGTGTGTGTATGTGTATCTGTGTGTGTATGTGTATCTGTGTGTGTATGTGTATCTGTGTGTGTGAATGTGTATCTGTGTGTGTGTGTGTGTGTGTATATGTGTATCTGTATGTGTATATGTATCAGTGTATGTATGTGTATCTATGTGTCTATGTGTATCTGAGCATGTATGTGTATCTGTGTGTATGTGTATCTGTTTATCTGTGTGTGTATCTGTGTATCTGTGTGTGTATGTGTATCTGTGTGTGTATGTGTATCTGTGTATGTATGTGTATCTGTGAGTGTATGTGTATCTGTGTGTGTGTGTGTGTGTGTGTGTGTATCTGTGTTTGTATGTGTAGCTGTGTGTGTATGTGTATCTGTATTTGTATCTGTATTGTATTTGTATCTGTATGTGTATCTGTGTGTATATATCTGTGTATATGCGTATGTGTATCTGTGTGTGTGTGTGTGTGTGTGTGTGTGTGTGTGTGTGTGTGTGTGTGTGTGTATCTGTGTATCTGTGTATCTGTATGTGTATGTGTATCTGTGTGTATGTTTATCTGTGTGTGTCTGTGTATCTGTGTATCTGTGTGTATATATTTATCTGCGTGTGTGTATCAGTGTGTGTATGTGTATCTGTGTGTATCTGTGTATCTGTGTGTGTATGTGCATCTGTGTGTGTATTTGTATCTGTGTTTGTATGTGTATCTGTGTGTATATACCTGTGTATATGTGTATGTGTATCAGTGTGTGTGTGTGTATGGGTGTGTGTGTGAGTGTATGTATATCTGTGTATCTGTGTGTGTATGTGCATCTGTGTGTGTATGTGTATCTGTGTGTATATGTATATGTGTGTATGTGTATCTGTGTGTATGTTTATCTGTGTGTGTATGTGTATCTGTGTGTGTATGTGCATCTGTGTGTGTATGTGTATCTGTGTATTGGTGTGTGTGTATCTGTGTGTGTATGGGTATCTGTGTGTGTGTATCTGTGTGTGTATGTGTATATGTGTGTGTATGTGTATCTGTGTGTGTATGTGCATCTGTGTGTGTATGTGTATCTGTGTATTGGTGTGTGTGTATCTGTGTGTGTATGGGTATCTGTGTGTGTGTATCTGTGTGTGTATGTGTATATGTGTGTGTATGTGTATCTGTGTGTGTATGTGCATCTGTGTGTGTGTGTGTTTGTGTATCCGTGTGTATGTGTATCTGTGTGTGTATGTGTATCTGTGTGTCTATGTGTATCTGTGTGTGTATGTGTATCTCTGTGTGTATGTGTATCTAAGTGTGCATGTGTATCTGTGTGTGCATGTGTATCTGTGTATCCGTATGTGTATGTGTATCTGTGTGTGTATGTGTATCTGAGTGTCTATCTGTATCTGTGTATCTGTGTGTGTATGTGTATCTGTGTGTGTATGTGTATCTGTGTGTGCATGTGTATCTGTGTGTGCATGTGTATCTGTGTTTCTATGTGTATCTGTGTGTGTGTGTATCAGTGTGTGTATACGTTTCTGTGTGTGTGTGTGTGTATGTGTATCCGTGTGTATGTGTATCTGTGTGTGTATGTGTATCTGAGTGTCTATCTGTATCTGTGTATCTGTGTGTGTATGTGTATCTTCGTGTGTATGTGTATCTGTGTGTATGTGTATCTGTGTGTGTATGTGTATCGGTATCTGTGTGTGTGAATGTGTATCTCTGTGTGTGTGTGTATCTGTGTATCTGTATGTGTAGATGTATCAGTGTATGTATGTGTATCTATGTGTCTATGTGTATCTGTGTGTGTATGTGTATCTGTGTGTATGTGTATCTGTTTATCTGTGTGTGTATCTGTGTATCTGTGTGTGTATGTGTATCTGTGTGTGTATGTGTATCTGTGAGTGTGTGTGTGTGTGTGTGTGTGTGTGTGTGTGTGTGTGTGTGTGTGTGTGTGTGTGTGTGTGTGTGTGTGTGTGTGTTTGTATGTGTAGCTGTGTGTGTATATGTATCAGTGTGTGTTTGTGTATCTGTGTATGTATGTGTATCTGTGTGTATAGGTATCTGCTTGTGTGTGTGTATCTGTGTGTGTATGTGTATCTGTGTATCTGTGTGTGTATGTGTATCTGTGTTTGTATGTGTAGCTGTGTGTGTATGTGTATCAGTGTGTGTTTGTGTATCTGTGTATGTATGTTAATCTGTGTGTATAGGTATCTGTTTGTGTGTGTGTATCTGTGTGTGTATGTGTATCTGTGAATGTTTATCTGTGTGTGTATGTGTGTTGATGTGTGTATGTGTATCTCTGTGTGTATGTGTATCTGTGTGTGTATCTGTGTGTGTATATGTATGTGTGTGTATGTGTATCCATGTGTGTATGTGTATCTGTGTATCTGTGCGAGTATGTTTATCTGTGTGTCTACTGTATCTGTGTGTCTGTGTATGTATTTATGTGTGTATGTGTATCTGTGTGTGTATGTGTATCTGTGTGTATCTGTGTCACTGTGTGTGGATCTGTGTGTGCATGTGTATCTGTGTTTCTATGTGTATCTGTGTGTGTGTGTGTATCAGTGTGTGTATACGTTTCTGTGTGTATATGTGTATCTGTGTGTGTATGTGTATCTGTGTGTGTATGTGTATCTGTGTGTGTATGTGTATCTGTGTGTGTGAATGTGTATCTGTGTGTGTGTGTGTGTGTGTGTATCTGTGTATCTGTATGTGTAGATGTATCAGTGTATGTATGTGTATCTATGTGTATATGTGTATCTGAGCGTGTATGTGTATCTGTGTGTATGTGTATCTGTTTATCTGTGTGTGTATCTGTGTATCTGTGTATCTGTGTGTGTATGTGTATCTGTGTGTGTATGTGTATCTGTGTATGTATGTGTATCTGTGTGTGTGTGTGTGTGTGTGTGTGTGTGTGTGTGTGTGTGTGTGTGTGTGTGTGTGTGTGTGTGTGTGTGTGTATGTGTGTGCATCTGTGTTTGTATGTGTAGCTGTGTGTGTATGTGTATCTGTATTTGTATCTGTATTGTATTTGTATCTGTATGTGTATCTGTGTGTATATATCTGTGTATATGCGTATGTGTATCTGTGCGTGTGTGTATCTGTGTATCTGTGTATCCGTGTATCTGTGTGTGTATGTGTATCTGTGTATATGTGTATGTGTAGCTGTGTGTTTATGTGTATCTATGTGTGTATGTGTATCTGTGTGTGTATGTGTATCTGTTTGTATCAGTGTATCTGGGTATCTGTGTGTGTATGTGTATCTGTGTGTGTGTATGTGTGTATGTGTATCTGTGTATCCGTATGTGTATGTGTATCTGTTTGTATCTGTGTGTGTATGTATATCTGAGTGTCTATCTGTATCTGTGTATCTGTGTGTGTATGTGTATCTGTGTGTGTATGTGTATCTGTGTGTGTATGTGCATCTGTGTGTATCAGTGTATCCGTGTGTATATGTGTATCTGTGTATGTATGTGTATCTTTGTGTGTATGTGTATCTGTGTGTGTATGTGTATCCATGTGTCTATGTGTATCTGTATGTGTGTGTGAATCTGTGTGCATATGTGTATCTGTGGGTGTATGTGTATCTGTGTGCGTATGTTTATCTGTGTGTGTATGTGTAGCTTTTTGCGTAGGTGAATCTGTGTGTACATGTGTATCTGTGTGTGTATGTGTATCTATGTGTGTATGTGTATCTATGTGTATGTGTATCTGTGCGTATGTGTATCTGATTGTGAATGTGTATCTGTGTGTGTATGTGTATCTGTGTACATGTGTATGTGTATCTGTGTGTGTGTGTGTGTGTGTGTGTGTGTGTGTGTGTGTGTGTGTGTGTGTGTGTGTGTGTGTCTGTGTGCGTGCGTGCGTGCGCGTGTGTGTCTGTGTCTGTGTGTCTGTGTGTATCTGTTTATCTGTGTGTGTATGTGTATCTGTTTTTATCGGTGTATCTGTGTCTGTATGTGTATATGTGCGTATATGTGTATCTGTGTGTGTATGTGCATCTGTGTGTATGTGTATCTCTGTGTGTATGTGTATCTGAGTGTGTATGTGTATCTGTGTGTGTATGTGTATCTGTGTATCTGTGTATCCGTGTATCTGTGTGTGTATGTGTATCTGTGTGTGTATGTGTATCTGTGTGTGTATGTGTATCTGTGTATATGTGTATGTGTATCTGTGTGTTTATGTGTATCTATGTGTGTATGTGTATCTGTGTGTGTATGTGTATCTGTCTGTATAAGTGTATCTGGGTATCTGTGTGTGTATGTGTATCTGTGTGTGTATGTATATCCGTGTGTGTGTGTGCATCTGTGTGTATATGTATCGGTGTGTAAGTGTGTCTGTGTGTTTATGTGTATCTGTGTGTGTGTGTTTATCTGCGTGTGTGTATCAGTGTGTGTATGTGTATCTGTGTGTGTATATGTATCTCTGTGTGTCTGCGTATCTTTGTGTTTCTGTGTATCTGTGTATCTGTGTATCTGATTGTGTGTCTGTATGTGTATCTGTGTGTATAAGTGTATCTGTGTGTATGTGTATCTGTGTGTATGTGTATCTGAGTGTGTATGTGTATTGGTGTATGTGTATGTGTATCTGTGTGTGCATGTGTATCTGTGTATGTGTTTCTGTGTGTGTATGTGTGTCTATGTGTGTATGTGTATCTGTGTGTTTATGTGTATCTCTGTGTATATGTGTATCTGTGTATATGTGAATGTGTATCTGTGTGTGTGTATGTGTATCTGTGTGTATATATCTGTGTATATGCGTATGTGTATCAGTGTGTGTGTGTGTGTGTGTGTGTGTGTGTGTGTGTGTGTGTGTGTGTGTGTGTGTGTGTGTGTGTGTGTGTGTGTGTGTGTGTGTGTGTGTGTGTGTGTATCTGTGTATCTCTGTGTGTATGTGTATCTGTGTGTGTATGTGTATCTGTGTGTATGTGTATCTGCGTGTATGTGGATCTGTTTGTATGGTTATCTGTGCGTGTATGTGTATCTGTGTGTGTATGTGCATCTGTGTGTGTGTGTATGTGTATCCGTGTGTCAGTGTATCTGTGTGTGTATATCTGTATCTGTGTGTCTATGTGTATCTGTGTGTGTATGTGTATCTCTGTGTGTATGTGTATCTGTGTGTATGTGTATCTGTTTATCTGTGTATGTATCTGTGTATCTGTGTATCTGTGTGTGTATGTGTATCTGTGTGTGTATGTGTATCTGTGTGTGTATGTGTATCTGTGTGTGTATGTGTGTGTGTGTGTGTGTGTGTGTATATATGTGTATCTGTGTAACTGTGTGTGTGTATGTGTATCTGTTTGTATCTGTGTATCTGTGTGTGTATGTGTATCTTCGTGTGTATGTGTATCTGTGTGTATGTGTATCTGTGTGTGTATGTGTATCTGTGTGTGTATGTGTATCTGTGTGTGTATGTGTATCTGTGTGTGTGAATGTGTATCTGTGTGTGAATGTGTATCTGTGTGTGTGTGTGTGTGTATCTGTGTATCTGTATGTGTATATGTATCAGTGTATGTATGTGTATCTATGTGTCTATGTGTATCTGAGCGTGTATGTGTATCTGTGTGTATGTGTATCTGTTTATCTGTGTGTGTATCTGTGTGTGTATGTATATCTGTGTGTGTGTGTGTGTGTGTGTGTGTGTGTGTGTGTGTGTGTGTGTGTGTGTGTGTGTGTGTGTGTGTGTGTGTGTGTGTGTGTGTAGCTGTGTGTGTATGTGTATCTGTATTTGTATCTGTATTGTATTTGTATCTGTATGTGTATCTGTGTGTATATATCTGTGTATATGCGTATGTGTATCTGTGTGTGTGTGTGTGTGTGTGTGTGTGTGTGTGTGTGTGTGTGTGTGTGTGTGTGTGTGTGTGTGTATGTGTATCTGTGTATCTGTATATCTGTATGTGTATGTGTATCTGTGTGTATGTTTATCTGTGTGTGTCTGTGTATCTGTGTATCTGTGTGTGTATGTTTATCTGCGTGTGTGTATCAGTGTGTGTATGTGTATCTGTGTGTATCTGTGTATCTGTGTGTGTATGTGAATCTGTCTGTGTATGTGTATCTGTGTGTATGTGTATCTGTGTGTATATGTGTATCTGTGTGTGTATGTGCATCTGTGTGTGTATTTGTATCTGTGTTTGTATGTGTATCTGTGTGTATATATCTGTGTATATGTGTATGTGTATCAGTGTGTGTGTGTGTATGTGTGTGTGTGTGTGTGAGTGTATGTATATCTGTGTATCTGTGTGTGTATGTGCATCTGTGTGTGTATGTGTATCTGTGTGTATATGTATATGTGTGTATGTGTATCTGTGTATATGTGTATGTGTAGCTGTGTGTTTATGTGTATCTATGTGTTTATGTGTATCTGTGTGTGTATGTGTATCTGTTTGTATCAGTGTATCTGGGTATCTGTGTGTGTATGTGTATCTGTGTGTGTGTATGTGTATCTGTGTATCCGTATGTGTATGTGTATCTGTTTGTATCTGTGTGTGTATGTGTATCTGAGTGTCTATCTGTATCTGTGTGTGTATGTGTATCTGTGTGTGTATGTGTATCTGTGTGTGTATGTGCATCTGTGTGTATCAGTGTATCCGTGTGTGTATGCCTATCTGTGTATGTATGTGTATCTTTGTGTGTATGTGTATCTGTGTGTGTATGTGTATCCATGTGTCTATGTGTATCTATATGTGTGTGTGAATCTGTGTACATGTGTATGTGTATCTGTGTGTGTGTGTGTGTGTGTGTGTGTGTGTGTGTGTGTGTGTGTCTGTGTGTGTCTATGTGTGTATGTGTATCTGTGTGTGTATGTATATCTGTGTGTGTATGTGTATCTGTGTACATGTGTATGTGTATCTGTGTGTGTGTGTGTGTGTGTGTGTGTGTGTGTGTGCGTGCGTGTGCGTGTGTGTGTGTGTGTCTGTGTCTATCTGTTTATCTGTGTGTGTATGCGTATCTGTTTGTATCGGTGTATCTGTGTGTGTATGTGTATATGTGTGTATATGTGTATCTGTGTGTGTATGTGCATCTGTGTGTATGTGTATCTTTGTGTGTATGTGTATCTGTGTGTGTATGTGTATCCATGTGTCTATGTGTATCTGTATGTGTGTGTGAATCTGTGTGCATATGTGTATCTGTGGGTGTATGTGTATCTGTGTGCGTATGTTTATCTGTGTGTGTATGTGTAGCTTTTTGCGTAGGTGTATCTGTGTGTACATGTGTATCTGTGTGTGTATGTGTATCTATGTGTGTATGAGTATCTGTGTGTTTATGTTTATCTGTGTGTCTGTGTGTGTCTATGTGTGTATGTGTATCTGTGTGTGTATGTATATCTGTGTGTGTATGTGTATCTGTGTACATGTGTATGTGTATCTTTGTGTGTGTGTGTGTGTGTGTGTGTGTGTGTGTGTGTGTGTGTGTGTGTGTGTGTGTGTGTGTGTGTGTGTGTGCGTGCACGTGTGTGTGTATCTGTTTATCTGTGTGTGTATGTGTATCTGTTTGTATCGGTGTATCTGTGTGTGTATGTGTATATGTGTGTATATGTGTATCTGTGTGTGAATGTGCATCTGTGTGTATGTGTATCTCTGTGTGTATGTGTATCTGAGTGTGTATGTGTATCTGTGTGTGTATGTGTATCTGTGTATCTGTGTATCCGTGTATCTGTGTGTGTATGTGTATCTGTGTGTGTATGTGTATCTGTGTATATGTGTATGTGTATCTGTGTGTTTATGTGTATCTATGTGTGTATGTGTATCTGTGTGTGTATGTGTATCTGTCTGTATAAGTGTATCTGGGTATCTGTGTGTGTATGTGTATCTGTGTGTGTATGTATTTCTGTGTGTGTATGTATCGGTGTGTAAGTGTGTCTGTGTGTTTATGTGTATCTGTGTGTGTGTGTTTATCTGCGTGTGTGTATCAGTGTGTGTATGTGTATCTGTGTGTGTATATGTATCTCTGTGTGTCTGCGTATCTTTGTGTTTCTGTGTATCTGTGTATCTGTGTATCTGATTGTGTGTCTGTATGTGTATCTGTGTGTATAAGTGTATCTGTGTGTATGTGTATCTGTGTGTATGTGTATCTGAGTGTGTATGTGTATTGGTGTATGTGTATGTGTATCTGTGTGTGCATGTGTATCTGTGTATGTGTTTCTGTGTGTGTATGTGTGTCTATGTGTGTATGTGTATCTGTGTGTTTATGTGTATCTGTGTGTATATGTGTATCTGTGTATATGTGAATGTGTATCTGTGTGTGTGTATGTGTATCTGTGCATCTGTGTGTGTATGTGTATCTGTGTGTATATATCTGTGTATATGCGTTTGTGTATCAGTGTGTGTGTGTATGTGTGTGTATCTGTGTATCTCTGTGTGTATGTGTATCTGTGTGTGTATGTGTATCTGTGTGTATGTGTATCTGCGTGTATGTGTATCTGTTTGTATGTTTATCTGTGCGTGTATGTGTATCTGTGTGTGTATGTGCATCTGTGTGTGTGTGTATGTGTATCCGTGTGTAAGTGTATCTGTGTGTGTATGTGTATCTGTGTATATGTGTATGTGTAGCTGTGTGTTTATGTGTATCTATGTGTGTATGTGTATCTGTGTGTGTATGTGTATCTGTTTGTATCAGTGTATCTGGGTATCTGTGTGTGTATGTGTATCTGTGTGTGTGTGTATGTGTGTATGTGTATCTGTATGTGTATGTGTATCTGTTTGTATCTGTGTGTGTATGTGTATCTGAGTGTCTATCTGTATCTGTGTATCTGTGTGTGTATGTGTATCTTTGTGTGTATGTGTATCCGTGTGTCTATGTGTATCTTTATGTGTGTGTGAATCTGTGTGCATATGTGTATCTGTGGGTGTATGTGTATCTGTGTGTGTATGTTTATCTGTGTGTGTATGTGTAGCTTTTTGCGTAGGTGTATCTGTGTGTACATGTGTATCTATGTGTGTATGTGTATCTGTGTGTATGTGTATCTGTGCGTATGTGTATCTGATTGTGTATGTGTATCGGTGTGTGTATGTGTATCTGTGTGTACATGTGTATATGTGTGTACGAGTATCTGTGTGTGTATGTTTATTTGCGTGTCTATGTGTGTATGTGTATCTGTGTGTGCATGTATATCTGTGTGTGTATGTGTATCTGTGTATATGTGTATGTGTATCTGTGTGTGTGTGTGTGTGTGTGTGTGTGTGTGTGTGTGTGTGTGTGTGTGTGTGTGTGTGTGTGTGTGTGCGTGCGTGTGTGTGTGTCTATGTGTATCTGTTTATCTGTGTGTGTATGTGTATCTGTTTGTATCGGTATATCTGTGTGTGTATGTGTATATGTGTGTATATGTGTATCTGTGTGTGTATGTGCATCTGTGTGTGTGTGTATCTCTGTGTGTATGTGTATCTGAGTGTGTATGTGTATCTGTGTGTATGTGTATCTGTGTGTGTATGTGTATATGTGTGTATATGTGTATCTGTGTGTGTATGTGCATCTGTGTGTATGTGTATCTCTGTGTGTATGTGTATCTGTGTGTGTATGTGTATCTGTGTATCCGTGTATCTGTGTGTGTATGTGTTTCTGTGTGTGTAAGTGTATCTGTGTGTGTGTGTGTATCTGTGTATATGTGTATGTGTATCTGTGTGTTTATGTGTATCTATGTGTGTATGTGTATCTGTGTGTGTATGTGTATCTGTCTGTGTAAGTGTATCTGGGTATCTGTGTGTGTATGTGTATCTGTGTGTGTATGTATACCTGTGTGTGTATGTGCATCTGTGTGTATATGTATCGGTGTGTAAGTGTGTCTGTGTGTTTATGTGTATCTGTGTGTGTGTGTTTATCTGCGTGTGTGTATCAGTGTGTGTATGTGTATCTGTGTGTGTATGTGTATCTCTGTGTGTCTGCGTATCTTTGTGTTTCTGTGTATCTGTGTATCTGATTGTGTGTCTGTATGTGTATCTGTGTGTATAAGTGTATCAGTGTGTATGTGTATCTGTGTGTGTATGTGTATCGGTGTATGTGTATGTGTATCTGTGTGTGCATGTGTATCTGTGTATGTGTTTCTGTGTGTGTATGTGTGTCTATGTGTGTATGTGTATCTGTGTGTTTATGTGTATCTGTGTGTATATGTGTATCTGTGTATATGTGAATGTGTATCTGTGTGTGTGTATGTGTATCTGTGCATCTGTGTGTGTATGTGTTTCTATGTGTGTATTTGTATCTGTGTGTGTATGTGTATCTGTGTGTATATATCTGTATATATGTGTATCAGTGTGTGTGAATGTGTGTGTGTGTGTGTGTGTGTGTGTATCTGTGTATCTGTGTGTGTATGTGTATCTGTGTGTGTATGTGTATCTGTGAGTATGTGTATCTGCGTGTATGTGTATCTGTTTGTATGTTTATCTGTGCGTGTATCTGTATCTGTGTGTCTATGTGTATCTGTGTGTGTATGTGTATCTCTGTGTGTATGTGTATCTGTGTGTGTATCTGTGTGTGTATGAGTATCTGTGTGTATCAGTGTATCCGTGTGCGTACGTGTATCTGTGTTTATGTGTATTTATGTGTGTATGTTTATCTGCGTGTGTGTATCAGTGTGTGTATGTGTATCTGTGTGTGTATGTGTATCTCTATGTATCTGTGTATCTGTGTGTGTATGTTTATCTGCATGTGTGTATCAGTGTGTGTCTATGTGTGTATGTATATCTGTGTGTATCTGTGTATCTGCGTGCATCTGTGTATCTGATTGTGTGTCTATGTTTATCTGTGTGTGCATGTGTATCTGTGTGTATGTGTATCTGTATCTGTGTGTGTATGTGTCTATGTGTGTACGTGTGTCTGTGTGTGTGTGTATCTGTGTATCTGTGTATCCGTGTATCTGTGTGTATGTGTATCTGTGTATATGTGTATGTGTAGCTGTGTGTTTATGTGTATCTATGTGTGTATGTGTATCTGTGTGTGTATGTGTATCTGTTTGTATCAGTGTATCTGGGTATCTGTGTGTGTATGTGTATCTGTGTGTGTGTATGTGTGTATGTGTATCTGTGTATCCGTATGTGTATGTGTATCTGTATCTGTGTGTGTATGTGTATCTGAGTGTCTATCTGTATCTGTGTATCTGTGTGTGTATGTGTATCTGTGTGTGTATGTGTATCTATGTGTGTATGTGCATCTGTGTGTATCAGTGTATCCGTGTGTGTATGTGTATCTGTGTATGTATGTGTATCTGTGTGTGTATGTGTATCTTTGTGTGTATGTGTATCCGTGTGTCTATGTGTATCTTTATGTGTGTGTGAATCTGTGTGCATATGTGTATCTGTGGGTGTATGTGTATCTGTGTGCGTATGTTTATCTGTGTGTGTATGTGTAGCTTTTTGCGTAGGTGTATCTGTGTGTACATGTGTATCTGTGTGTGTATGTGTATCTATGTGTGTATGTGTATCTGTGTGTATGTGTATCTGTGCGTATGTGTATCTGATTGTGTATGTGTATCGGTGTGTGTATGTGTATCTGTGTGTACATGTGTATATGTGTGTATGAGTATCTGTGTGTGTATGTTTATCTGTGTGTCTATGTGTGTATGTGTATCTGTGTGTGCATGTATATCTGTGTGTGTATGTGTATATTTGTATGTGTATCTGTGTGTGTGTGTGTGTGTGTGTGTGTGTGTGTCTATGTGTATCTCTTTATCTGTGTGTGTATGTGTATCTGTTTGTATCGGTGTATCTGTGTGTGTATGTGCATCTGTGTGTATGTGTATCTCTGTGTGTATGTGTATCTGAGTGTGTATGTGTATCTGTGTGTGTATGTGTATCTGTGTATCCGTGTATCTGTGTGTGTATGTGTATCTGTGTGTGTAAGTGTATCTGTGTGTGTATGTGTATCTGTGTATATGTGTATGTGTATCTGTGTGTTTATGTGTATCTATGTGTATATGTGTATCTGTGTGTGTATGTGTATCTGTCTGTATAAGTGTATCTGGGTATCTGTGTGTGTATGTGTATCTGTGTGTGTATGTATATCTGTGTGTGTATGTGCATCTGTGTGTATATGTATCGGTGTGTAAGTGTGTCTGTGTGTTTATGTGTATCTGTGTGTGTGTGTTTATCTGCGTGTGTGTATGTGTTTCTGTGTGTGTATGTGTATCTCTGTGTGTCTGCGTATCTTTGTGTTTCTGTGTATCTGTGTATCTGTGTATCTGATTGTGTGTCTGTATGTGTATCTGTGTGTATAAGTGTATCTGTGTGTATGTGTATCTGTGTGTGTATGTGTATCGGTGTATGTGTATGTGTATCTGTGTGTGCATGTGTATCTGTGTATGTGTTTCTGTGTGTGTATGTGTGTCTATGTGTGTATGTGTATCTGTGTGTTTATGTGTATCTGTGTGTATATGTGTATCTGTGTATATGTGAATGTGTATCTGTGTGTGTGTATGTGTATCTGTGCATCTGTGTGTGTATGTGTTTCTATGTGTGTATTTGTATCTGTGTGTGTATGTGTATCTGTGTGTATATATCTGTATATATGCATATGTGTATCAGTGTGTGTGTGTGTGTGTGTGTGTGTGTGTGTGTGTGTGTGTTTGTGTATCTGTGTGTGTATGTGTATCTGTGTGTGTATGTGTATCTGTGTGTATGTGTATCTGCGTGTATGTGTATCTGTTTGAATGTTTATCTGTGCGTGTATGTGTATCTGTGTGTGTATGTGCATCTGTGTGTGTGTGTATGTGTATCCGTGTAAGTGTATCTGTGTGTGTATGTGTATCTGTATCTGTGTGTCTATGTGTATCTGTGTGTGTATGTGTATCTCTGTGTGTATGTCTGTGTGTGTATCTGTGTGTGTATGATTATCTGTGTATCCGTGTGCGTACGTGTATCTGTGTGTGTATGTGTATCTGTGTGTGTATGTTTATCTGCGTGTGTGTATCAGTGTGTGTATGTGTATCTGTGTGTGTATATGTATCTCTATGTATCTGTGTATCTCTGTGTGTATGTTTATCTGCGTGTGTGTATCAGTGTGTATCTATGTGTGTATGTATATCTGTGTGTATCTGTGTATCTGTGTGTTTATGTGTATCTGTGTATATCTGTGTATCTGATTGTGTGTCTGTATGTGTATCTGTGTGTGCATGTGTATCTGTGTGTATGTGTATCTGTGTGTGTATGTGTCTATGTGTGTATGTGTATCTGTGTGTATGTATATCTGTTTGTATCTGTG
>OY740789.1:47605321-47610321 GCA_963514005.1 Raja brachyura | reverse complement strand
TGTGTATCAGTGTGTGTTTGTGTATCTGTGTATGTATGTGTATCTGTGTGTATAGGTTTCTGTTTGTGTGTGTGTATCTGGGTGTGTATGTGTATCTGTGAATGTTTATCTGTGTGTGTATGTGTGTCGATGTGTGTATGTGTATCTCTGTGTGTATGTGTATCTGTGTGTGTGTGTGTATCTGTGTATCTGTGTGTGTATATGTATATGTGTGTGTATGTGTATCCATGTGTGTATGTGTATCTGTGTATCTGTGCGAGTATGTTTATCTGTGTGTCTACTGTATCTGTGTGTCTGTGTATGTATTTATGTGTGTATGTGTATCTGTGTGTGTATCTGTGTGTATCTGTGTCACTGTGTGTGGATGTGTATCTCTGTGTGTATCTATGTATCTGTACCTATGTGTGTATGTGTGTGTATCTGTGTCACTGTGTGTGGATCTGTGTGTGCATGTGTATCTGTGTTTCTATGTGTATCTGTGTGTGTGTGTATCAGTGTGTGTATACGTTTCTGTGTGTGTATGTGTATCTGTGTGTGTATGTGTATCTTCGTGTGTATGTGTATCTGTGTGTATGTGTATCTGTGTGTGTATGTGTATCTGTGTGTGTATGTGTATCTGTGTGTGTATGTGTATCTGTGTGTGTGAATGTGTATCTGTGTGTGTGTGTATCTGTGTATCTGTATGTGTATATGTATCAGTGTATGTATGTGTGTCTATGTGTATCTGAGCGTGTATGTGTATCTGTGTGTATGTGTATCTGTTTATCTGTGTGTGTATCTGTGTATCTGTGTGTGTATATGTATCTGTGTGTGTGTGTGTGTGTGTGTGTGTGTGTGTGTGTGTGTGTGTGTGTGTGTGTGTGTGTGTGTGTGTGTGTGTGTGTGTGTGTGTGTGTGTGTGTGTGTGTGTATGTGTGTGTATCTGTGTTTGTATGTGTAGCTGTGTGTGTATGTGTATCTGTATTTGTATCTGTATTGTATTTGTATCTGTATGTGTATCTGTGTGTATATATCTGTGTATATGCGTATGTTTATCTGTGTGTGTGTGTGTGTGTGTGTGTGTGTGTATGTGTATCTGTGTATCTGTATGTGTATGTGTATCTGTGTGTATGTTTATCTGTGTGTGTCTGTGTATCTGTGTGTGTATGTTTATCTGCGTGTGTGTATCAGTGTGTGCATGTGTATCTGTGTGTATCTGTGTATCTGTGTGTGTATGTGAATCTGTCTGTGTATGTGTTTCTGTGTGTATGTGTACCTGTGTGTATATGTGTATCTGTGTGTGTATGTGCATCTGTGTGTGTATTTGTATCTGTGTTTGTATGTGTATCTGTGTGTATATATCTGTGTATATGTGTATGTGTATCAGTGTGTGTGTGTGTATGTGTGTGTGTGTGTGTGAGTGCATGTATATCTGTGTATCTGTGTGTGTATGTGCATCTGTGTGTGTATGTGTATCTGTGTGTATATGTATATGTGTGTATGTGTATCTGTGTGTATGTTTATCTGTGTGTGTATGTGTATCTGTGTGTGTATGTGTATCTGTGTGTGTATGTGCATCTGTGTGTGTATGTGTATCTGTGTATTGGTGTGTGTGTGTGTATCTGTGTGTGTATGGGTATCTGTGTGTGTGTATCTGTGTGTGTATGTGTATATGTGTGTGTATGTGTATCTGTGTGTGTATGTGCATCTGTGTGTGTGTGTGTATGTGTATCCGTGTGTAAGTGTATCTGTGTGTGTATGTGTATCTGTGTGTCTATGTGTATCTGTGTGTGTATGTGTATCTCTGTGTGTATGTGTATCTAAGTGTGTATGTGTATCTGTGTGTGTATCTGTGTATCTGTGTATCCGTGTATCTGTGTGTGTATGTGTATCTGTTTGTATCAGTGTATCTGGGTATCTGTGTGTGTATGTGTATCTGTGTGTGTGTGTATGTGTGTATGTGTATCTGTATGTGTATGTGTATCTGTTTGTATCTGTGTGTGTATGTGTATCTGAGTGTCTATCTGTATCTGTGTATCTGTGTGTGTATGTGTATCTTTGTGTGTATGTGTATCCGTGTGTCTATGTGTATCTTTATGTGTGTGTGAATCTGTGTGCATATGTGTATCTGTGGGTGTGTGTGTATCTGTGTGCGTATGTTTATCTGTGTGTGTATGTGTAGCTTTTTGCGTAGGTGTATCTGTGTGTACATGTGTATCTATGTGTGTATGTGTATCTGTGTGTATGTGTATCTGTGCGTATGTGTATCTGATTGTGTATGTGTATCGGTGTGTGTATGTGTATCTGTGTGTACATGTGTATATGTGTGTACGAGTATCTGTGTGTGTATGTTTATTTGCGTGTCTATGTGTGTATGTGTATCTGTGTGTGCATGTATATCTGTGTGTGTATGTGTATCTGTGTATATGTGTATGTGTATCTGTGTGTGTGTGTGTGTGTGTGTGTGTGTGTGTGTGTGTGTGTGTGTGTGTGTGTGTGTGTGTGTGTGTGTGTGTGTATCTATGTGTATCTGTTTATCTGTGTGTGTATGTGTATCTGTTTGTATCGGTGTATCTGTGTGTGTATGTGTATATGTGTGTATATGTATATCTGTGTGTGAATGTGCATCTGCGTGTATGTGTATCTCTGTGTGTATGTGTATCTGAGTGTGTATGTGTATCTGTGTGTGTATGTGTATCTGTGTATCTGTGTATCCGTGTATCTGTGTATCCGTGTATCTGTGTGTGTATGTGTATCTGTGTGTGTATGTGTATCTGTGTATATGTGTATGTGTATCTGTGTGTTTATGTGTATCTATGTGTGTATGTGCATCTGTGTGTGTATGTGTATCTGTCTGTATAAGTGTATCTGGGTATCTGTGTGTGTATGTGTATCTGTGTGTGTATGTATTTCTGTGTGTGTATGTATCGGTGTGTAAGTGTGTCTGTGTGTTTATGTGTATCTGTGTGTGTGTGTTTATCTGCGTGTGTGTATCAGTGTGTGTATGTGTATCTGTGTGTGTATATGTATCTCTGTGTGTCTGCGTATCTTTGTGTTTCTGTGTATCTGTGTATCTGTGTATCTGATTGTGTGTCTGTATGTGTATCTGTGTGTATAAGTGTATCTGTGTGTATGTGTATCTGTGTGTATGTGTATCTGAGTGTGTATGTGTATTGGTGTATGTGTATGTGTATCTGTGTGTGCATGTGTATCTGTGTATGTGTTTCTGTGTGTGTATGTGTGTCTATGTGTGTATGTGTATCTGTGTGTTTATGTGTATCTGTGTGTATATGTGTATCTGTGTATATGTGAATGTGTATCTGTGTGTGTGTATGTGTATCTGTGCATCTGTGTGTGTATGTGTATCTGTGTGTATATATCTGTGTATATGCGTATGTGTATCAGTGTGTGTGTGTATGTGTGTGTATCTGTGTATCTCTGTGTGTATGTGTATCTGTGTGTGTATGTGTATCTGTGTGTATGTGTATCTGCGTGTATGTGTATCTGTTTGTATGTTTATCTGTGCGTGTATGTGTATCTGTGTGTGTATGTGCATCTGTGTGTGTGTGTATGTGTATCCGTGTGTAAGTGTATCTGTGTGTGTATGTGTATCTGTGTATATGTGTATGTGTAGCTGTGTGTTTATGTGTATCTATGTGTGTATGTGTATCTGTGTGTGTATGTGTATCTGTTTGTATCAGTGTATCTGGGTATCTGTGTGTGTATGTGTATCTGTGTGTGTGTGTATGTGTGTATGTGTATCTGTATGTGTATGTGTATCTGTTTGTATCTGTGTGTGTATGTGTATCTGAGTGTCTATCTGTATCTGTGTATCTGTGTGTGTATGTGTATCTTTGTGTGTATGTGTATCCGTGTGTCTATGTGTATCTTTATGTGTGTGTGAATCTGTGTGCATATGTGTATCTGTGGGTGTATGTGTATCTGTGTGCGTATGTTTATCTGTGTGTGTATGTGTAGCTTTTTGCGTAGGTGTATCTGTGTGTACATGTGTATCTATGTGTGTATGTGTATCTGTGTGTATGTGTATCTGTGCGTATGTGTATCTGATTGTGTATGTGTATCGGTGTGTGTATGTGTATCTGTGTGTACATGTGTATATGTGTGTACGAGTATCTGTGTGTGTATGTTTATTTGCGTGTCTATGTGTGTATGTGTATCTGTGTGTGCATGTATATCTGTGTGTGTATGTGTATCTGTGTATATGTGTATCTGTGTGTGTGTGTGTGTGTGTGTGTGTGTGTGTGTGTGTGTGTGTGTGTGTGTGTGTGTGTGTGTGTGTGTATCTATGTGTATCTGTTTATCTGTGTGTGTATGTGTATCTGTTTGTATCGGTGTATCTGTGTGTGTATGTGTATATGTGTGTATATGTATATCTGTGTGTGAATGTGCATCTGCGTGTATGTGTATCTCTGTGTGTATGTGTATCTGAGTGTGTATGTGTATCTGTGTGTGTATGTGTATCTGTGTATCTGTGTATCCGTGTATCTGTGTATCCGTGTATCTGTGTGTGTATGTGTATCTGTGTGTGTATGTGTATCTGTGTATATGTGTATGTGTATCTGTGTGTTTATGTGTATCTATGTGTGTATGTGTATCTGTGTGTGTATGTGTATCTGTCTGTATAAGTGTATCTGGGTATCTGTGTGTGTATGTGTATCTGTGTGTGTATGTATTTCTGTGTGTGTATGTATCGGTGTGTAAGTGTGTCTGTGTGTTTATGTGTATCTGTGTGTGTGTGTTTATCTGCGTGTGTGTATCAGTGTGTGTATGTGTATCTGTGTGTGTATATGTATCTCTGTGTGTCTGCGTATCTTTGTGTTTCTGTGTTTCTGTGTATCTGTGTATCTGATTGTGTGTCTGTATGTGTATCTGTGTGTATAAGTGTATCTGTGTGTATGTGTATCTGTGTGTATGTGTATCTGAGTGTGTATGTGTATTGGTGTATGTGTATGTGTATCTGTGTGTGCATGTGTATCTGTGTATGTGTTTCTGTGTGTGTA
>OY740789.1:47592821-47600321 GCA_963514005.1 Raja brachyura | reverse complement strand
GTGTATCTGTGTGTGTATGTGTATCTGTGTATCTGTGTATCCGTGTATCTGTGTGTGTATGTGTATCTGTGTATATGTGTATGTGTAGCTGTGTGTTTATGTGTATCTATGTGTGTATGTGTATCTGTGTGTGTATGTGTATCTGTTTGTATCAGTGTATCTGGGTATCTGTGTGTGTATGTGTATCTGTGTGTGTGTATGTGTGTATGTGTATCTGTGTATCCGTATGTGTATGTGTATCTGTTTGTATCTGTGTGTGTATGTGTATCTGAGTGTCTATCTGTATCTGTGTATCTGTGTGTGTATGTGTATCTGTGTGTGTATGTGTATCTGTGTGTGTATGTGCATCTGTGTGTATCAGTGTATCCGTGTGTGTATGTCTATCTGTGTATGTATGTGTATCTTTGTGTGTATGTGTATCTGTGTGTGTATGTGTATCCATGTGTCTATGTGTATCTGTATGTGTGTGTGAATCTGTGTGCATATGTGTATCTGTGGGTGTATGTGTATCTGTGTGCGTATGTTTATCTGTGTGTGTATGTGTAGCTTTTTGCGTAGGTGTATCTGTGTGTACATGTGTATCTGTGTGTGTATGTGTATCTATGTGTGTATGTGTATCTATGTGTATGTATATCTGTGTGTGTATGTGTATCTGTGTACATGTGTATCTGTGTGTGTGTGTGTGTGTGTGTGTGTGTGTGTGTGTGTGTGTGTGTGTGTGTGTGTGTGTGTGTGTGTGTGTGCGCGTGCGTGTGTGTCTGTGTGTATCTGTTTATCTGTGTGTGTATGTGTATCTGTTTGTATCGGTGTATCTGTGTGTGTATGTGTATCTGTGTGTGTATGTGTATCCATGTGTCTATGTGTATCTGTATGTGTGTGAATCTGTGTGCATATGTGTATCTGTGGGTGTATGTGTATCTGTGTATATGTGAATGTGTATCTGTGTGTGTGCATGTGTATCTGTGTATCTGTGTGTGTATGTGTATCTGTGTGTATATATCTGTGTATATGCGTATGTGTATCAGTGTGTGTGTGTATGTGTGTGTGTGTGTATCTGTGTATCTCTGTGTGTATGTGTATCTGTGTGTGTATGTTTATCTGTGTGTATGTGTATCTGCGTGTATGTGTATCTGTTTGTATGTTTATCTGTGCGTGTATGTGTATCTGTGTGTGTATGTGCATCTGTCTGTGTGTGTATGTGTATCCGTGTGTAAGTGTATCTGTGTGTGTATGTATATCTGTATCTGTGTGTCTATGTGTGTCTGTGTGTGTATGTGTATCTCTGTGTGTATGTGTATCTGTGTATCTGTGTGTGTATCTGTGTGTGTATGAGTATCTGTGTGTATCAGTGTATCCGTGTGCGTACGTGTATCTGTGTGTGTATGTGTATCTATGTGTGTATGTTTATCTGCGTGTGTGTATCAGTGTGTGTATGTGTATCTGTGTGTGTATGTGTATCTCTATGTATCTGTGTATCTGTGTGTGTATGTTTATCTGCATGTGTGTATCAGTGTGTATCTATATGTGTATGTATATCTGTGTGTATCTGTGTATCTGTGTGTATCTGTGTATCTGATTGTGTGTCTGTATGTGTATCTGTGTGTGTATGTGTCTATGTGTGTATGTGTATCTGTGTGTGTGTGTATCTGTGTATCTGTGTATCCGTTTATCTGTGTGTGTATGTGTATCTGTGTATATGTGTATGTATAGCTGTGTGTTTATGTTTATCTATGTGTGTATGTGTATCTGTGTGTGTATGTGTATCTGTGTGTGTGTATGTGTATCTGTGTATCCGTATGTGTATGTGTATCTGTTTGTATCTGTGTGTGTATGTGTATCTGAGTGTCTATCTGTATCTGTGTATCTGTGTGTGTATGTGTAGCTTTTTGCGTAGGTGTATCTGTGTGTACATGTGTATCTGTGTGTGTATGTGTATCTATGTGTGTATGTGTATCTGTGCGTATGTGTATCTGATTGTGTATGTGTATCTGTGTGTACATGTGTATATGTGTGTATGAGTATCTGTGTGTGTATGTTTATTTGTGTGTCTATGTGTGTATGTGTATCTGTGTGTGCATGTATATCTGTGTGTGTATGTGTATCTGTGTATATGTGTGTGTGTGTGTGTGTGTGTGTGTGTGTGTGTGTGTGTGTGTGTGTGTGTGTGTGTGTGTGTGTGTGTGTGTGTGTGTGTGTGTGTGTGTGCGTGTGTGTGTGTGTCTATGTGTATCTGTTTATCTGTGTGTGTATGTGTATCTGTTTGTATAGGTGTATCTGTGTGTGTATGTGTATATGTGTGTATATGTGTATCTGTGTGTGTATGTGCATCTGTGTGTATGTGTATCTCTGTGTGTATGTGTATCTGAGTGTGTATGTGTATCTGTGTGTGTATGTGTATCTGTGTATCCGTGTATCTGTGTGTGTATGTGTATCTGTGTGTGTAAGTGTATCTGTGTGTCTATGTGTATCTGTGTATATGTGTATGTGTATCTGTGTGTTTATGTGTATCTATGTGTGTATGTGTATCTGTGTGTGTATGTGTATCTGTGTGTGTATGTATATCTGTGTGTGTATGTGCATCTGTGTGTATATGTATCGGTGTGTAAGTGTGGCTGTGTGTTTATGTGTATCTGTGTGTGTGTGTTTATCTGCATGTGTGTATCAGTGTGTGTATGTGTATCTGTGTGTGTATGTGTATCTCTGTGTGTCTGCGTATCTTTGTGTTTCTGTGTATCTGTGTATCTGTGTATCTGATTGTGTGTCTGTATGTGTATCTGTGTGTATAAGTGTATCTGTGTGTATGTGTAACTGTGTGTGTATGTGTATCGGTGTATGTGTATGTGTATCTGTGTGTGCATGTGTATCTGTGTATGTGTTTCTGTGTGTGTATGTGTGTCTATGTGTGTATGTGTATCTGTGTGTTTATGTGTATCTGTGTGTGTATGTGTATCTGTGCATCTGTGTGTGTATGTGTTTCTATGTGTGTATTTGTATCTGTGTGTGTATGTGTATCTGTGTGTATATATCTGTATATATGCGTATGTGTATCAGTGTGTGTGTGTGTGTGTGTGTGTGTGTGTGTGTGTGTGTGTGTATCTGTGTATCTGTGTGTGTATGTGTATCTGTGATACACACTGATCTGTATGTGTATCAGTGTGTGTATGTGTATCTGTGTGTGTATGTGTATCTCTATGTATCTGTGTATCTGTGTGTGTATGTTTATCTGCATGTGTGTATCAGTGTGTATCTATGTGTGTATGTATATCTCTGTGTATCTGTGTATCTGTGTGTATCTGTGTATCTGATTGTGTGTCTGTATGTGTATCTGTGTGTGCATGTGTATCTGTGTGTATGTGTATCTGTGTCTATGTGTGTATGTGTATCTGTGTGTGTGTGTATCTGGGTATCCGTGTATCTGTGTGTATGTGTATCTGTGTATATGTGTATGTGTAGCTGTGTGTTTATGTGTATCTGTGTGTGTATGTGTATCTGTTTGTATCAGTGTATCTGGGTATCTGTGTGTGTATGTGTATCTGTGTGTGTGTATGTGTATCTGTGTATCCGTATGTGTATGTGTATCTGTTTGTATCTGTGTGTGTCTGTGTATCTGAGTGTCTATCTGTATCTGTGTATCTGTGTGTGTATGTGTATCTGTGTGTGTATGTGTATATATGTGTGTATGTGCATCTGTGTGTATCAGTGTATCCGTGTGTGTATGTGTATCTGTGTATGTATGTGTATCTGTGTGTGTATGTGTATCTTTGTGTGTATGTGTATCCGTGTGTCTGTGTGTATCTTTATGTGTGTGTGAATCTGTGTGCATATGTGTATCTGTGGGTGTATGTTTATCTGTGTGTGTATGTGTAGCTTTTTGCGTAGGTGTATCTGTGTGTACATGTGTATCTGTGTGTGTATGTGTATCTATGTGTGTATGTGTATCTGTGTGTATGTGTATCTGTGCGTATGTGTATCTGATTGTGTATGTGAATCGGTGTGTGTATGTGTATCTGTGTGTACATGTGTATATGTGTGTATGAGTATCTGTGTGTGTATGTTTATCTGTGTGTCTATGTGTATCTGTGTGTGCATGTATATCTGTGTGTGTATGTGTATCTGTGTATATGTGTATGTGTATCTGTGTGTGTGTGTGTGTGTGTGTGTGTGTGTGTGTGTGTGTGTGTGTGTGTGTGTGTGTGTGTGTGTGTGTGTGTGTGTGTGCGTGTGTGTGTGTATCTATGTGTATCTGTTTATCTGTGTGTGTATGTGTATCTGTTTGTATCGGTGTATCTGTGTGTGTATGTGTGTATATGTGTATCTGTGTGTGTATGTGCATCTGTGTGTATGTGTATCTCTGTGTGTATGTGTATCTGAGTGTGTATGTGTATCTGTGTGTGTATGTGTATCTGTGTATCTGTGTGTGTATGTGTATCTGTGTGTGTAAGTGTATCTGTGTGTGTATGTGTATCTGTGTATATGTGTATGTGTATCTGTGTGTTTATGTGTATCTATGTGTGTATGTGTATCTGTGTGTGTATGTGTATCTGTCTGTATAAGTGTATCTGGGTATCTGTGTGTATGTGTATCTGTGTGTGTATGTATATCTGTGTGTGTATGTGCATCTGTGTGTATATGTATCGGTGCGTAAGTGTGTCTGTGTGTTTATGTGTACCTGTGTGTGTGTGTTTATCTGCGTGTGTGTATCAGTGTGTGTATGTGTATCTGTGTGTGTATGTGTATCTCTGTGTGTCTGCGTATCTTTGTGTTTCTGTGTATCTGTGTATCTGATTGTGTGTCTGTATGTGTATCTGTGTGTGCATGTGTATCTGTGTGTATGTGTATCTGTGTGTGTATGTATCTATGTGTGTATGTGTATCTGTGTGTGTATGTATATCTGTTTGTATCTGTGTGTGTATGTGTATCTGTGTGCGTATGTGTATTTGTGTGAGTGTGTTTATCTGTGTGTCTAGGTGTATCTGTGTGTATGTGTTTGTATCTGTTTGCATATGAGTATCTGTGTGTCTATGTGTATCGGTGTGTGTGTGTGTATCTGTGTGTGTATGTATTTCTATGTGTGTATTTGTATCTGTATGTGTATCTGTGTGTATATATCTGTGTATATGCGTATGTGTATCAGTGTGTGTGTGTGTGTATTTGTATCTGTGTATCTGTGTGTGTATGTGTATCTGTGTGTGTTTGTGTATCTGTGTATGCGTGTATCTGTGTATATGTGAATGTGTATCTGTGTGTGTGTACGTATATTTGTGTATCTGTGTGTGTATGTGTTTCTATGTGTGTATTTGTATCTGTGTGTGTATGTGTATCTGTGTGTATATATCTGTGTATATGTGTATCAGTGTGTGTGTGTGTGGGTGTATCTGTGTGTGCATCTGTATCTGTGTGTCTATGTGTATCTGCGTGTGTATGTGTATCTCTGTGTGCATGTGTATCTGTGTGTGTATGTGTATCTGTGTGTGTATCTGTGTATCTGTGTATCCATGTATGTATGTGTATCTGTGTGTGTTTGTGTATCTGTGTGTGTATGTGTGTGTATCTGTGTATCTGTGTATCCGTGTATCTGTGTGTGTATGTGTATCTGTATCTGTGTGTCTATTTGTATCTGTGTGTGTATGTGTATCTCTGTGTGTATGTGTATCTGTGTGTGTATGTGTATCTATGTGTGTATGTGTATCTGTGTATCCGTGTATCTGTGTGTGTATGTGTATCTGTGTGTGTATGTGTATCTGTGTGTGTATGTGTATCTGTGTATATGTGTATGTGTATCTGTGTGTGTGTGTGTGTGTGTGTGTGTGTGTGTGTGTGTCTGTGTGTGTGTGTGCGTGTATATATGTGTATCTGTGTAACTGTGTGTGTGTATGTGTATCTGTTTGTATCTGTATCCGTGTGTAAGTGTATCTGTGTGTGTATGTGTATCTATCTGTGTGTCTATCTGTATCTGTGTGTGTATGTGTATCTGTATCTGTGTGTCTATGTGTATCTGTGTGTGTATGTGTATCTCTGTGTGTATGTGTATCTGTGTGTGTATGTGTATCTGTGTGTGTATGTGTATCTGTGTATGCGTGTATCTGTGTATATGTGAATGTGTATCTGTGTGTGTGTACGTATATCTGTGTATCTGTGTGTGTATGTGTTTCTATGTGTGTATTTGTATCTGTGTGTGTATGTGTATCTGTGTGTGTATGTTTATCTGCGTGTGTGTATCAGTGTGTGTATGTGTATCTGTGTGTGTATGTGTATCTCTGTGTATCTGTGTATCTGTGTGTTTATGTGTATCTGTGTATCTGTGTATCTGATTGTGTGTCTGTATGTGTATCTGTGTGTGTATGTGTGTCTATGTGTGTATGTGTATCTGTGTGTGTATGCGTATCTGTGTGCATATGTGTATCTGTGTATATGTGAATGTGTATCTGTGTGTGTGTATGTGTTTCTATGTGTGTATTTGTATCTGTGTGTGTATGTGTATCTGTGTGTATATATCTGTGTGTATGCGTATGTGTATTAGTGTGTGTGTGTGTGTGTATCTGTGTGTGTATGTGTATCTGTGTGTGTATATCTGTGTGTATGTGTATCTGTGGGTGTATATGTATCTGTATGTGTATGTGGATCTGTGTGTTTATGTGTATCCATGTGTGTATGTGTATCTGTGTGTATGTGTATCTGTGTATCTATCTGTATCTGTGTGTGTGTGTGTGTGTGTGGGTGTATCTGAGTGTGTATGTGTATCTGTGTGTGTATATGTATCTGTGTGTGTATCTGTGTATCTGTGTATCTGTGTGTATATGTGTATATGTGTGTATCCGTGTGCATATGTATATCTGTGGGTGTAAGTGTTTCTGTGTGCGTATGTGTATCTGTGTGTGTATGTATATCTCTGTGCGTATGTGTATCTGCGTGTATATGCGTATCTGTGTGTGTGTTTGTATCTATGTGTGTATGTGTATCTGTGTGTGTATGAGTATTAGTGTATGTAAGTGTATTTGTGTGTATGTGTATCTGTGTGTGTATTTTTATCTGTGTGTGTATGTGTGTCTGTGTGTGTGTATCTGTGTGTGTATCTGTGTGTGTATGTGTATCTGTGTATATGTGTATGTGTATCTGTGTGTGTGTGTGTGTGTGTGTGTGTGTGTGTGTGTGTGTGTGTGTGTGTGTGTGTGTATGTGTATGTGTATCTGTGTAACTGTGTGTGTGTATGTGTATCTGTTTGTATCTGTGTATCTGTGTGTGTATGTGTATCTGTGTGTATATGTGTATCTGTTTGTGTATGTGCATCTGTGTGTATGTGTATCGGTGTGTAAGTTTATCTGTGTGTTTATGTGTATCTGTGCGTGTGTGTATCAGTGTGTGTATGTGTATCTGTGTGTGTATGTGTATCTCTGTGCATCTGTGTATCTGTGTGTTTATGTGTATCTGTGTATCTGATTGTGTGTCTGTATGTGTATCTGTGTGTATAAGTGTATCTGTGTGTATGTGTATCTGAGTGTG
>OY740789.1:46782821-46960321 GCA_963514005.1 Raja brachyura | reverse complement strand
GGGGGGAGAGAGTGGTGGGGAAGGGGAGAGAGGGGTGGGGGAAGGGGAGAGAGGAAGGAGGGAGCGGGGAAGAGTGTGGAAGGAGGGGGAGAGTGGTAGGGGGAAGGGGGAAGAGTGGGTAGGGAGGGGGAGAGCAGAGAGAGGGGAAGAGTGGGGAAGGATAGAGAAGGGGGAGACAGGGGTGGGGAGAGAATGGGGAGGGGTGGGGGATGGGGAGAGAGGTGGAAGAGTGGGGAGGGAGGGGGAAAGGTGTAGCGGGGAGTGGTGGAAGTGGGAGAGATGGAGGGGGAGGGGGAGGGGGAGTGGCGGAAGAGGGAGCGAATGGTAGGGGGAAGGGGTGGGGGGAAAATAGAGAGGGAGGGGAGAGAGATGGCGGGAAGGAGAGGGGTGGGGAGGGAGAGGGGTGGGGGAAGGGGGAGAGAAGTGGAAGAGTGGGAAGGGAGGGGGAGAGGGGTAGGGGGAGTGGTGGGTGTGAGAGAGGGAGGGGGAGGGGCGGTAGGGGGGAGTGGTGGAAAAGGGAGAGGGGTAGGGAAAAAGGGGTGCGGGAGAGAGGGGAGGGAGGAGGAAGGGAGGGGGAGAGAGAGGGGTAGGGAGGGAGAGAAGTGGAAGAGTGGGGAGGAGGGTGGGGGAGAGGGGTAGGGAGTGGTGGAAGGGGAGAGAGGGAAGGGGGGTGGGGAGAGAGGGAAGGGGGTGGGGAGAGAGGCAAGGGGGGTGGGGGAGAGAGGGATGGGGGTTTTGTGGAGGAGTGGGGGAGGGGTGAGGAGACGAAGATGGAGGGGGGGGAGAGGGGTGGGGGAGGGGAGGAGAGAGGGGAGGGGAGAGAGGTATGGGGGAGGGGCGAGGGAGGGGTTGGAGGGAGATGGGGTAGGGGAGAGAGTGGGAAGAGTGTGGAGGGAGGGGGAAGAGTGGGGAGGGGAGAGGGAAAGGGATGGGAGGAGGAGGGGGGGAGGGGTGAGGAGAGGGAGATAGAGAGGTGGGAGGAGGGAGAAGAGGAGAGAGTGGAGGGGGAGAGAGGTGTGGGGGAGGGGGGAGGGAGATAGGGTAGGGGAGCGAGGGGGAAAGAGTATGGAGGGAGGGGGAAGAGTGGGGAGGGGGAAGGGGGTGGGGAGAGAGGGAAAGGGGGGTGGGGGAGAGAGGGAAGGGGGGTGGGGGAGAGGGAAGGGGGTGGGGGAGAGAGGGACGGGGAGAGAGGGATGGGGTGGGAGGAGGAGGGGAGGAGAGGGAGAGAGGTGAGGAGAGGAAGATGGAGAGGGAGGAGGAGAGAGGGGTGGGGGAAGGGGAGAGAGGGAAGAGTGTGGAGGGAGGGGGAGAGTGGTAGGGGGAGGGGAAGAGTGGGTAGGGGAGGGGGAGGGCAGAGAGAGAGGGAAGAGTGGGGAAGGATAGGGAAGGGGGGGAGAGAGGGGTTGGGGAGAATAATGGGGAGGGGTGGGGGATGGGGGAGAGAGGTGGAAGAGTGGGGAGGAGCGGGAAAGGTGTAGCAGGGAGTGGTGAAAGTGGGAGAGAGGGAGGGAAGAAGGGAGTGGAGGAAGAGGGAGAGCGGGGTAGGGGAAAGGGGTGGGGGGAGATACGGAGGGAGGGGGAGAGAGAGGGTGGGGGAGGGAGAGAGGGTGGGGGAGGGAGAGAGGATGGGGGAGGGAGAGAGGTGGGGAGGGAGAGGGGTGGGGGAAGGGGGGAGAGAAGTGGAAGAGTGTGGGAGGGAGGGAGGGGAGAGGGGTGGGGGAGTGGTGGAAGGGGAGAGAGGGAAGGGGGTGGGGGAGAGAGGGAAGGGGGGTGGGGGAGAGAGGGAAGGGAGTGGGAGGAGGAGGGGGAGGGGGAGGGGGGGAGACGGAGATGGAGAGGGGTAGGGGAGCGGAGGAGTGGGGGAGGGGAGGAGAGAGGGGAGAGGGGGAGAGGTGTGGGGGAGGGGTGAGGGAGGGGTTGGAGGGAGATGGGGTAGGGGAGGGGGAAGAGTCTGGAGGGAGGGGGAAGAGTGGGGAGGGGAAGGGGAAAGGGATGGGAGGAGGAGGGGGGAGAGGGGTGAGGAGAGGGAGATGGAGAGGTGGGAGGAGGGAGAAGAGGGAGAGAGGGGAGGGGGAGGTAGGGGAGATGGGGTAGGGGAGAGAGGGGGAAGAGTGTGGAGGGAGGGGGGAAGAATGGAGAGGGGAAGGGGGTGGGGGATAGAGGGAAGGGGGTGGGGGAGAGGGAAGGGGTGGGGGAGAGGGAAGGGGGTGGTGAGAGGGAAGGGGGTGGGGAGAGGGAAGGGGGTGGGGGAGAGAGGGATGGGGAGAGAGGGATGGGGGTGGGAGGAGGAGGGGGAGGAGTGTGGAGGGGGGGAGAGGGGAGGAGAGGAAGATGGACAGGGAGGAGGAGAGAGGGTTGGGGGAAGGGGAGAGAGGGAAGAGTGTGGAGGGAGGGGGAGAGTGGTAGGGGAGGGGGAAGAGTGGGTGGGGAGGGGAGGGGGAGAGCAGAGAGAGGAGGAAGAGTGGGAAAGGATAGGGAAGGGGGGAGAGAGGGGTTGGGGAGAAGAATGGGGAGGGGTGGGGGCTGGGGGAGAGAGGTGGAAGAGGGAGAGAGGGGTAGGGAAAAAGGGGTGCGGGAGAGAGGGGAGGGAGGGGGAGAGAGAAGGGTCGGGAGGAAAGTGGTGGGGGAAGGGGGGAGAGAAGTGGAAGAGTGGGGAGGGATGGGGAGAGGGGTAGGGGGAGTGGTGGAGGAGGGACAGAGAGGTAGGGGGAAGGGGGTGGAGGAGAGAGGGAAGGGGGTGGGGGAGAGAGGGATGGGGTGGGAGGAGGGAGTGGGAGGAGGAGGGGGAGAGGGGTGAGGAGACGGAGATGGGAAGGGGTGGAGAGGAGGAGAGAGGCGAGGGGGAGAGAGGTGTGGGAGAGAGGGGGAAGGGTGTGGAGGGAGGGGGTAGAGTGGGGAGGGGGAGGGGAATGGGGGGAAAGAGTGAAGGGGGGGGGAGAGGGAAGGGGGTGGGGAGAGGGAAGGGGGTGGGGGAGAGGGAAGGGGGTGGGGGAGAGGGAAGGGGGTGGGGAGAGGGAAGGGGGTGGGGAGAGGGAAGGGGGGTGAGGGAGAGGGAAGGGGGGTGAGAGGAGGAGGGGAGGAGAGGGAGAGAGGTGAGGAGAGGAAGATGGAGAGGGGGAGGAGAGAGGGGTGGGGAGGCGAGAGAGGGATGGGGAGGAGAGAGAGGGACGGGGAGTGCGGGGGGATGAGGGAGATGGTGTAGGGGAGAGAGGGGGAAGAGTGTGGAGGGAGGGGGAGAGGGGAAAGAGTGGGGAGCTGGAGTGGGAGGGGTAGGGGCAGTCTATCTATTCCCCACTCCCTATCATCCCCAATCCTCTTTCTCTATTCCCACACGTGATCATGCGCTTCGACACAGGCTGTGGGGGGCGTGGCTGGGGCTGGTTCAAAGGCATATGTAAATGAGATCCATTCAGATTGGATATCTGTGAGCTTTGGGCATTGTGACATCACACGATGGAACGTTCACCAACATTCTATGGGTGAGAGCAGTTTGATGTTTTTAACATTTTTAAATATTTGGGGGGGGAAGGATTTTATTAAAAATGTGTACGTAAAAATATCTAAATGTAATGAGGAGTGCATTAGTGAATGTAAAAGCGCAATGTCTAGCAAAATGGAAAAAATCGCGGAGTTTTAGCTTCTGGTTTTGGCGGATCATGGAATCAAAGGGCAAAAATGAAAACAAAATGGAATGTGACATACACCCACAATGCCGACACACACACAGTTTTAATATATAGATAGATTGATTATGAGAGGCATAGGTAGGTTCGACAGTCGGAACCTTTCTCCCCAGGATGTAAATGTCAAAGATTGGAGGGCATAGCGGACAGGGCAAAGTTTAAAGATGTGTCGGACCTCCCCAAACTGAGCATCTTCCGTGCCCTTCTACTTGGGGAAGATAAGTGGAACTTATGCACATCCCCAGACTCCACGCATGGATTCCAGAAGGGATCGATTCTTTCCATTGTAACTCTTACTCCTGACATACTAATAAAATGTCTCAATCTTACCTTCAATGGGTATTTCATGGCCCCTTTATGCGCTCCTAATTTCTTTCTTAAGTTTCCGTTGTCAGAACATGCTGGACCTGAACTGCTACTAACTTCGTTTAAAAGACTCTCATTTGTCAGCTGTCATTTTACTTGCAAGAATCTATTCCCGATCTACTTTCGTCAGGTTCGCTCTTGTGCTATTGAAATCAGCATTTCCCAAATTCAAAATCATATCCCTTTCTATAACTACCTTGAAACTTATACATTTATGGTCACGGAGTGATTCCCATTGATAATTCCACCACTTGACAAGTTTCATTTGCTAAGGAAAAGTACTGCCTTACCTCAAGAACAAATAGTTACAGTCACAAAAAAACTCACATTGGACACACTTTGGACTCCTTCCCATTTCCTCTCCTGTTGTGAGCCAATCAGTGAATTTTTGGAAACTTAAAATTCCCTTCTACTTTAAGCCTTTTGCTTATATATCTCAGTGATTTCCTTATATTATCTATTCTTCCAATTCTTTCAATTAAGAGGCTTTCAATATAACCCCAGTGAATTGACCGCCCTTCTCTTATCCCCAATTTCTACTTGTATGCCTCAAATGACCCTTCCACTAGGATATTGGTCACACTGACATTAGTGGAGTAAAGTATCAAGGATGCTAGACTGACACTCTATATTGATAAAAGTGAGCAGTAACCGTGGGAAATTATAGAGGAAACATAAAGGAAAGATAAGTTCATATCTGGGTTTGGCCTGGTATCTATCTATCACCATATCTATCATTCATATCATCATATCATATATGATATCATATATATATCTATATACTTTTAAAATTCTGTGTGTGTGTGCGTGTATGTGTGTCATTTTGCCTTTGAAACGTATCTCCTCGAAAGCCAGACGCAAATACGCAGAGATCTTTACATATTTTGGTATAGATTTAACTTATGCTTTCAGAAGTCCACTCCTCCCTAAATTTGGTCAATTATTTCCTCAGATTTTGAATAAAATTGTTCACAAAACTCACCTTAAAAAAAATAATCGCCGCTTGCCAGCTGCTGACGTCACAATGCCCACCTGCCTCCTGGCCCCGCCCGCCCCCTGGCGCTGGATTAATGCAGCTACTGTCAACATGCATGCATAGTTTCCCACGAGGGACGTTACTCCACGCACCCCCCCCCGTTCTTCAAAAGGCGCAGAAAGATCAAGAATGTGCTGCAGCAAAGATCCTATAGTTGCGCTCTGCTATACTTCTCCTGTGACGGAGGTTCTCCTCACTGTCGGCGCAGCTCGTGAAGCCACGCCCCTCCCATCCCCCGTCTGCTCACGCAGCCGCTGGTTTCCAGCTTTTCGCAGCCCACTCACTTGCCCGGCTCTCCTCCACTTCCCCCCCCCCCTCTTCTTACCTCCTCCCTCCCTCTCTACCCGTCACTGGGGACTACCTCCTCTCCGTGTCCGTGGCCCGGACGTCTGTAACGCTAGCGGAAGCCACGATCGGCTGCTCCACTGCTTTTCGCAGCCCAGCAAAGAGCCAATAGCGTGCAAAAGGATCTTTGCTCCTCGGATCACTCGGGCCCCCGTGACCTGATGCCCCGCTGCACTCCTCTCTCTCTCTCTCTCTCCCCTCCTCCTCCTCTCTCTCTCCCACTTATTTAACTTATTTCAGTAGAGACTTTCCTTGTGATGTTAGAAATCCACTCCTCTGTACATTTGGTACATTATTTTTTAAATTAAAATTGTTGACCAATCTGACCTTTTTTTAAAATCTGACCACTGTCCAGCTGCTGACGTTACAATAACAGTGACATGTTTACATCTTCTGGTAGAAATTTTCCTTATGATTTCAACAAACCAATCCTCTATAAATTTGGTCAATTATTTCCCGAGATATTTACTAAAATTTATCACCAAACTGACATTTGTTTTAAACATAACGGTTGGTCAGCTGATGACCTCACAATGCCTTTCTTCCTGGCCCACCTGCCTCCGCCTCCCCAGCCTGCCTGTTGCCCCACCCCCCTTGCTGTGGATTAAAGCATTGTTTATTTCTTCTTTCATTGCGTTGAATTTTGTTTCTCATTTAACTCCACTAATTATTGTTGATTCCATTGTTTTCCTCCCTCCCCTATTTGCGCAAAAACGGTTCGGGATAGCGCAATTCATTCACCGTTCTCCTGTGCTGCGAGTGCGCCAAGTTTCATTCCAATCGGTTGAATGTTGTAAAAGTTAGCGAGGTCTAAAAATCTTTAAAACCGCGCATGCCCGCAGATCGATTTCTTGTCCTGCCTGTCGGCACCGCTCGGATTAGTCTCTTCCCCTGTCACTCCCCGGGACGATCCGCCCCTTCCTGTGCCATCGAGGCTTTACTGGGTGGCCAGCGGCGGTTTCCAACCTGACTTTCGGAGGGGGAACGGGTTACTTTGGGGCAACGGGTGAGTTGGGGAATGGGTTGCGTTGGGCGACCAGGCCTTCCGTGTGACTCGGACCAAATGGATCCCACTTAGTCTAGTTGGAATATTAAAATTGTTGAAGGTTGCATAGGCAGCTGAGTAAATATTCTCAGTTGAAAAACAACATTCAGTTTCTTGTACTGAAAATGTAGCAAATAATTAGTTTTTTATAATGAAAATGAAGGATGAGCATTATAGTAGCTTGGCATTTTTTCCTATCACTCATTTCGCTTTTCCGCTACCCTTCTTTCTCCTCGTCCTTCTCATTAGAGCATCTGGAAAAAAAAACAACTGTACCTGTATCCTTCAAGATGCTGCTTATAAGGAATTGCAAAGAAGTTTTTCAACGAAAGAGCAGCAGCTGAAAAGAAAAAAAGTTTATTTGGAATGAGTTCCTAAATGGATTTGCAATTTGTTTTTAATTTCTTCAGCATCTGCACTCCATCCAGGTTTTTTGTATACTTACCAATAATAAGGCATTCTTCCAAACAACCAAAAACATGTCCTAAAACTACAAGTTTTCCTAATAGGAGATCCACCGGCAAATATGCCAACACTCTTCCTAAGAAAGTTAGATCGCCATCGTAGGGGTTTTCTATTCCTTTTATTTCAACAGAGAGTGCTCCCACCTTTGTGTAGAAAAAGTTAAAACAGGTCAATTAGCGTTTTGCCATTTGAAGAAACATCACAAGCAAATGGCAATTATTTTCTATATTGGATAATCGCATATTATTAAAGTTAATTCTTCACATTTCATTTAAATGAAGCATTGACGATTAGTGAAGGGAACAAAAAAATGGTGGCAAAAGATCAATTGTTTGAGTGATCAACTACTTACCTCTTTTAGTAGCAGGATAGTGCGTTCAATATCCTTCAGATTAGGTGGAGATAGAGCAGAAGCCAACAATGCTCTTGGTTCCCCCATATCCAGTAATTTTACTTTCAGTACAGTACTGCCTAATGGGCAACGCTGTGAAATTTATAAAGAAACACAAACATTTATAGTTTTGTATTTAACAATATCAGCAGATCAATAAATTTCTTTATATTTAGAAATAAATGTGTAATGGAAACATACATAAATACACCTGAGAACAATGAAATGTATTTCACACAACAATATTACCAATCTAAAATTTTAATTTACAATTATAACATGAGAGTGTGCTTGATCTGTCACATAATCCAGTATAAGGTAATAATGCAAAAGTCTTATTTCTAAGCAAGAGCAGATTACTTAGTATCCTGGGATGCTGCCTGACTTGCTCTGTCGTTTTTATATCTAGCATTTATATCAGCATTTATGCCAGCATTTGCAGTTCCTTGTTTCTACTTATTTAGTGCTAATTTTTTTCCTCCCCTTGGTAAAAGGGATGTGTACCTGCATCTCTGGTATTGCATGATCAGGAATACAGTCTCTCCAGAAATCTCTTGTCACTAACCGATAGCAGTATCCTTTTGAAACGCGTCCGGCGCGGCCTATTTGATGTATAAATAAAATTGGCTGAGAAAGTAAAAGGATTATGCAGCAAATTCAACTGCTTGTTTGTTGAAACAATATGACAAATATGATTGGAAATATTTGAAAAGTCTAAACCCACCCAACCATGTATGCCTTTTACATTTGTGTATAATATGAGGATGTTATTGAATTTAGCTAGCATTTACAGCACATGACTAGTTGCCATTTATTTGATGTCTTTTGAACAGTTATTTTGGTACAAGTACTCCCACAGTATTGCTGTAAAAGGAATTCTGATGCTGAAAAAGGAATATTTCCAAGTGAAGATGTGAAATTTCAAGAAATTGCAGATGGGATTGTTTCATACAGACACTGCCATTGCATGTCTCGGTGGAGGATTTGGGAAGGTGCTGTTGAAAGAGCCTCAGACATAACCGCAATACATTTTAGTAGAGGATATACAGTGCATTCAGAGGAGTGGAAGATTGCAACCTTCACGTGGTCCGCCCTGTTTCGACTAATGCAATCAACTCAACGTGCACAAACGGAAGATCAAATAGAACAAGTTGTCCTACAACTTTAGGCTGTGCATGCCACACGATAGAAGTGCATTCAGAAAGTATTCAGACCCCTTCACTTATTCCACATTTTGTTACGTTACAGCCTTATTCTAAAATGGATTATATTCTTTTTTTATATCACCAATCTACACACAATAACCCATAATAAAAAAAGTCAAAACAGGCGTTTAGAAATGTTTGCAAAGTAATTAAAAATAAATAACTGAAATATCACATTTACATAAATATTCAGGCCCTTTAGTCAGTACTTTGTTGAGGCACCTTTGACAGCAATTACAGCCTCAAGTCTTCTTGGGTATGACGCTACAAGCTTGGCACACCTGTATTTGGGTAATTTCTCCCATTCTTCTCCGCAGATCCTCTCAAGCTCTGTCAGGTTGGATGGGGAGCGTCGATGCACAGCTATTTTCAGAGATGTTCGATCGGGTTCAAGTCCAGGCTCTGGCTGGGCCACTCAAGGACATTCACAGACTTTGCACAAAGCTACTCCTGCTTTGTTGTGGCTGTGTGATTAGGGTTGTTGCCCAGTTGGAAGGTGAACCTCTGCCCCAGTCTGAGGTCCGGAACGCTCTGGAGCAGATTTTCATCAAGGATCTCTGTACCCTGCTCCGTTCATCTTTCCTTCGATCCTGACTTTTCTCCCAGTTCCTGCCGCTGAAAAACATCCCCACAGCACGATGCTGCCACCACTATGTGTCACCATAGGTATCTTATTGGCCAGGTGATGAGCGGTGCCTGGTTTCCTCCAGACATGATGCTTGGCATTCGGGCCAAAGAGTTTAATCTTAGTTTCATCAGACCAGCGAATCAGGTTTCTCCTGCCTTTTGGCAAACTCGAAGCGGGCGGTCACGTGCCGGGCTGGCATGTGCCTTTTACTGAGGAGTGGCTTCCGTCTGGCCACTCTACCATAAAGGCGTGGTTAGTGGAGTGCTGCAGATATAGTTGTCCTTCTGGAAGGTTCTCCTACCTTCACTTAGAAACTCTGGAGCTCCGTCAGTGACCATCTGGTTCTTGGTCACCAAGGCCCTTCAGTTTGGCCGGTCGGCCAGCTCTATGAAGAGACCAGGTGGTTCCAAAGTTCTTCCATTTAAGAATGACGGAGGCCACTGTGCTCTTCGGGACCTGCAATGCTACAGAAATTGTTTTACACCCTTTCCCAGATCTGTGTTTCGACACAATCCTGACTCGGAGGTCTACGGACCATTCCTTCGTCTTCATGGATTGGTTTTTGCTCTGACAAGCAGTGTCAACTGTAGGACCTTATATAGACCGGTGTGTGCCTTTCCAAATCATATCCAATCAATTTAATTTACCACTGGTGGACTCCAATCAAGTTGTTGAAACATCTCAAGGATAATCATTGAAAACAGGATGAACCCAAGCTCAATTTTGAATGTCAAAGTAAAGGGTCTGAATACTTATGTAAATGTGATATTTCAGTTATTTATTTTTAATTACTTTGCAAATATTTCGAAACATCTGTTTCCGCTTCTTCATTCTGGGGTATTGTGTGTAGATTGATGATAAAAAAAAGAATTTAATCCATTTTAAAATGGAAACAAATTTTAAACGTAACAAAATGTCGAAAAAGTGAAGGGGTCTGAATACTTTATGAGTGCACTGTATTTAGCACAACTGACTTGTCGGTGAAAGGTGACATTCAGAGATGTGGATTTGGTATCAATCAAGTGGACTGCTTTGAATTGAACAGTATCACTTCCCAGTTTTGGTGGTTTTGCACTCATGCAACCATAGAGACTATTTCTAAATAACCCCTGCAGATGGCGCAAAGGTTTTAAGAGTCAACATGCAAATAATTTCCTGCAAGAAACTAGCCTCTGACTTGCACAAGCTACGGCAGTTTTTATCAACATTCAAAATGTGCGTTACTGCATTGCACTATTTCTTACCTTTCCTCTGATTACAACTCATCTTTGAGGCCCAGCTCAAACAAAGGCTCTGGTAGTTTGTGTCTTCATCACAAATCAGAATACGGGTTAAACAGAAGTCTATCACTAGCAATGTTAGAACAAGAAAAATATGTATCACTTGCACTTATTGCGACATAGAAGAAAAGCATGATTAATGTAAATGCAAAAATAATACAAATATTTTAATAAAATCCTATTCAAAACTGTCCCAACAGACATATTGTAATGGTTTGTTTTCACATACAGGTATCTTGTTTTCCAGTGGCGGCACCTTGTGGCTGCAGTTCGCCTGCAGTCTGTCTTTTTTCTTTTTTTTTTGTCTTGTGAGGAGTATGCTTTTGGTTTATTTTTAGTTGTGTATATGTGGAGGGGGGGGGGGGGTGGGGGAAACTTTTTAATCTCTTCCTTGAACGGGGACACGACCTTTTCCTTGTCATGTCTCCGTTTCGCTGGGGCTCCAATCAGAATCGACCTGAGGGCTCCGGTCGTAGAGCCTGCGGACTTACCATCACGGAGCTGGCTGACTTCAGAGGCTGTGGTGGCACTGCGGCTGTGACCCGACTTCGGAGTTTCGGAGGCTTCGGCCACAAGCCCTGTGGACAGTAAAATCGGGAACGCACATGTCCCTGGTAGGAGACCACTTTTTGGGAGCTCCCGCAACGGCATCTTTGCCCGCCCCGAATCGCGGGGTTTGAATCGGCCAGTCGCAGGGCCTTACATTACTTAATCGGTCGCGGGACTTACCATTGCCCGCCGGGGGCTTTAACATCAAGAGCCTCGAACGCCTCGACGCAGCAGTTTGGCTGCCTGACCGCAGGAGAAGAACAGGAAAGAGATAAGACTTTTGCCTTCCATCATAGTGAGCAACTGTTTGGTGATTCACTGTGATGGATGTTTTTTTTTTTTTTTTTTTTTTTTTGGTAATATTTTTTTATTTGAAGTAATCAGTGATGGATGTTTGTGTGGAACTATGTTAATTGTGTCTTTTGTTTTTTTTTTGCTGTTATGACTGCAGGGAACAAAATTTTGTTCTACCTTTGTTTGTTTGAATGAGAATAAAGACATTCTAATTCTAATTGTACGACAATAAAGATATGCGATTATGACTCAAAACCTGTTCCCCACTGCATCACACAAGGAAAATTAACAAGGTACAACCCCAATCAGATTAATGAATAATAACCTCAAAAATGTATCCACACTTCTCCTGCAATTTCACATGCCTACGTCTCAATAGTTTTTTAGTGAGCAAAACAAACTGCAGAAACGGAGAGGTGACAAGGCCTTGGAGACTTAAGTAACTAACATAGATTAACATAAACTAACATTGAAATCCAGAAACATGTTTAACCGGGTCCAGATGATGCTTCAGTGAAAGGACATATAATGCAGGCTTCTCCAGGTAATGAACGAGTTCCGTTTTTGCAGTGGTTCTTACGTAGATTTTTTTCCATGTCAGAAAATACACAATGTATTTTGATGCAATTCGTTCCAATACTGGAAAAATCCTTGATACCGTATCCCCCAGTATTGGAACAAATGGCATCAAAGCCCAAAGGCTCATAATATGTACATACAGTGCAAATCATTAAATATATTCAAAAAGGAACTGGACGTTTTCTTACAGCAAACGGAATCAAGAGATATAGGGTGAAAGGTGGAAGAGGGCAATGAATTTGATGATCAGCCATGATCAGAATGAATGGCAGTGCAGGTTCAAAGATTGAATGGTTTCTCCTCCCATTTCCTCCGTTGTTAGGTTTTTAAATTATGTATATGGATAGAAAGCTGAGGTGAGATTAGGTTAGTTTAGTTTACAGATACAACGTGGGAACAGGTAAACCAAGTCCATGCCGACCAGCAATCACCTGTTCTATCCGACACACTATGAACACTTTTCAGAAGCCAATTACAAACCTGCACATTTTTGTAACGTGGGAGGAAACTGGAGTACCCAGAAAAAACCCACATGGTCGCAGGGAGAACATACAAACTCCGTACAGATAGCACCCTTAGTCAGGATGGAACCCTGGGTCTCTGGTACTGAAAGACAGCAACTCTACTGCTGTGCCACTGTGCTGCCTGATTGAACTAGTCTATTTCTGGCTAGCATGGGCACAATTGGTTTAATGTAATCATTCAGCCTACAAAGACTAATCAAAGTACATGTCCCTCCCAAATTTTGAAAGTCATGCTTGCACAATTAGGAGCAGGTATAGACCATTCAACCCTAGACTGCTCTGCCAGTTAATGAGATCTCTGCTGATTCCTTTCAAAAATCAACTCTGCATTCTTTTTTATTCATAGTAATCTTTCATTCCCTTGCCCATCAAGAATCTATCAACTTCTACCGTAATAAAAATTAGAAGAATTGCTTCCACCACTCTGAGAAGTTCCAATGACTCAACGTGCTAAGATAAAAATGTTGCCTTACCTTCATCTTAAATGGGCATCCCCTCATTTTCAAATAATTCAAAATTTAGTCATAAATAACAATATTTAGACATACTGATGAGGCCTTACCATATTTAACATCGGCAACTGTGACAGAGCTTTCAGCAATACTTGTTGACAAAATAATCTATTTTGTAAATGAAAAATAGAACAATAGTCCAGTGTGAAAGATATGCACTTTAAAATTTCATATCTACAACAAGTTTATAGCATAATAAATCTAAATAGTGATAGGGAACAAGATTGAATCTAAAATGATGCCAAAGCCAGGCGACGATCTGCATGCTGGTCCCAGAAGTGGATCTGCAATAACGCATTACAATCGCTCTAATCTTTTAAACCACTACTCCAACAACAGATCTGTACACTGTGGACGGCTCGATTGCAATCATGTATAATCTTTCCCCTGACTGGTTAGTATGCGACAAAAGCTTTTCACTGTACCTCTGTACACATGACAATATATTAAACTAAACTAAGGTACTTCAAAGGGCAAGTTACAGCTATAGAAGCCTTAAAGCCTAATGTTCCATTCTGGACCATTTTACTGCCCAATCCCTCAATATTTTAACATCCATCAATAATACCCTAGAATAAAATCAATGACTGAGCAACTGCAACTAGCAAGGAAATTCCAGGAAATTCCAAAGCTTTCCAAACCCAAAACGCCAACCATTCTTTTGCACCAATAGCTTTTACTCTCACCTTTCTATAGCCTGGTACAGGGGTTAGGAATACATGACTTTGTTCTTCCAAGGTCACACTTGAGTGCAGTGGATATACATGCAGCCTATAATCAGAAGAATGAACTTTGAGTTGTATAGTAAGAATGCAGCTTAAGAACATTGTACAGCCTTTATTGTTTCAATGACACGACTAATTTGAAGGAAAAGTAGCATTCTTACAAGTTTATAGAAACAAGGAACTGCAGATGTTAGTTTACATTTTTTTTTAAAAACAGTGCTGGAGTAACTCAGTAGGTGAGGCAGTATCCCTGTAGGTCACGGATAGATGATGTTTTGGGTCCCGACCAGAAATGTCACCAATACATGTTCTCCGTGGATGTTGCCTGGCTTGCTGAATTACTCCATTTTTAGTCATTCTTTAAATAATTAATTTTCAGTTTCAAGTAGCTAAGGCAGAATTTTGCAGTAAGAGTTTAAATATTTTCAGATTGAAGCAGATACCAGGACTGTAATTTACTATGAAGTGCAAGCTTGCCTAGATCTGTAATGCTTGAAACATTGTCAATTTTATTTTATTTTTTGCAAAGTGGCACAATATTTAAACTGCAGTCTGTAACATAGTAAAGACCTAATGTCAAAGATTAACTGATGTAATGAAGTACTTGACTCCTGTGAAGCAGCAAAGCTGAGATGTGCCAAGGAAATTCTTACCAAGTTGAAGGTTGGATTTAAAAAAGGTTATTTTCCATACATGGGAGTAAATTGGGCTTCTTACAAATTCTTGCTATTTTGTTAACAGTCCGTGTACACTGTGTGTTTGAAAAAAGATGCACCATGGCTACTGATATAAATAGTGACATTGCAGGTATTCAACATTTCTATCAGAGTGCCACCTGCAGACATACTATATAATTGCAGATAATGCTAAATTATAATACACTGATAATTCCTGAGGGGACAATAACAACTAATTATTTAATCACTTTTTAAATTCAAAACACTCCTTCAGTAGTTATAAAAAACTAAGAAATGTCTTAAGTAAATCTACATCTCTGAAGAAATAGCTGGCAATTGAGAATAATTTGATACTTGCTTAAAGACACGGCAAAGACACAAGTGAAGCCCAAAAGGATATAAAGTGCAGAAGTAACTCAGCAGGATGGGCAACATCTCTGGAGAGCATGGAAAGGTGACTTTTCGGGTCAAGCCGAGACTCAAGGGTCACAACCAAAAAACAAAAATCACCTGTCCATGTTCTCGAGAGATGCTGCCTGGCCCACCAAGTTACTCCTGCACTTTGTGCCATTTTGAGTATTAACCAGCATCTATAGTTATTTGTTTTCATGTATAAAGCTCCTTCTGTTATAAAGTTTTCATCACTCTCTTTCCCAATTTGATTGGTGTAAAATCATTCCAGAAAATCAATATAGCAGGAAAACAATGGTGAGCCCAAAACCAATGCATATAAATAAATGTAAAATATTAAATATGTTGCAGTTTCACAATACTGGATCATTTTTTTTGCCAACAATGAAGAAATTGATACTGAAATACATTGAGAGAGTTGTACTAGTTTCAAATATCAATACATTGTGTCATCAGTACTTTGACAAAAGTTTGCGGTTTACAAAGGCTTGCATTCTATAGGGCGGGGTCAAGGAAAGAGCGTTCACGTCGCAGCCCTGTTTCCACCAATCTTTCCACCACCACGCACAAGAAGCAACAAGACAGACACCATTGTGCAGATGCCGAGAGTGGGTTCAGTTCTGGCTGAACAACTTCTAATCTTGTGTGTGGACTCGATAAGGAAGATTCTATAGGGCCATTCTTTGGAAAGTGAACCAAAATGTCACACACATGACCAGATGTCATCACATAAAGTGATACATTAAAAAAAATATTGTAAGAGATTAATCTTATTCATTGCTATTTTCCTACCTATGGAACTATATCTTTAAATGTTTCTTTAAATTTACAGTAATGAAATAAATGCTTCCATGTGAGGTCACACACGTGACCATTCATATTTGACCTCTGACCCTTTCGACATATTTTGAAAAAAATATGAATCATATACACAGCACAAAGCAATATATCTGTAATGCTTTCAGAATTAGAAGAGATGTATTCCACAATTTTTCATGTTTGGTTACACACGTGACTAAGAATGGCCCTATACAGCCTTTAAGGCAGATACATCTCTCAAGATACCTTTAAATTTATAGAAAACAGTTGTTGAGTAACTAAGCAAGTAGACTAAAAACTTTAAGTCTTTAAGCAAGTAGACTAAAAACTTTGGGGGTTTATTCTTGATATATGTTATGGTAAAAATTACCAAAAAACCCTTACCTCTTCTGAACCATTGATGTGAGGACCTCATACATGTAATTTATTTCTGCCAAACCTTAAGAAATGTTATGATAGAAAAGAAAAGGAAGATGTCAGGTGGAAGTGTAAGAGAGAATGAACATTGAGACAAAAATTACCCACCAGAATATTTTTTTTTCAAATTTTATTTTACTCTTTAAGATAACAAAAACAAAGACAATCAATGGTAATATGCAAAGTAATCTGATTTTTAAATTTTCGAATGATTAGAAGTGTTCAATAATATCAACAAGACCAAATTTGTGATTAACAACATTAAAACGAAAAGGTTGTCAAGCAAGTCATAGACATCTGCAATTTGAATACTACAGCTGTCCTAGTATAGAAGCAAGGACAACGATTAATTTAAAATAATTTAACCTGACAACAACCACGTCGGAAAAATACAAATAAAAATCGCAACACATAAAGTTAATAGAATATGTTAAAGTAAAGTTACATTGGCAGTGACCGCTTCCTCCGTAACTCCCTGGTCAATTCGTCCCTTTACACCTGAACCACCCCCTCTTTGGGCACTTTCCCTTGCAACCGCAAGAAATGCTACACTTGTCGCTTTACCTCCCCCCTCGACTCCATTCAAGGACCCAAGCAGTCTTTCCAGGTGCGGCAGAGGTTCACCTGCACCTCCTCCAACCTCATCTATTGCATCCGCTGCTCTACATTGGTGAGACCAAGCGTAGGCTTGGCGATCGCTTCGCCGAACACCTCCGCTCGGTTCGCAATAACCAACCTGATCTCCCAGTGGCTCACCACTTCAACTCCCCCTCCCATTCCGAATCCGACCTGTCTGTCCTTGGCTTCCTCCATGGCCAGAGTGAGGACCACCGTAAATTGGAGGAGCAGCACCTCATATTTTGCTTGGGCAGTTTGCACCCCAGCGGTATGAACATTGACTTCAGGTAGTCCTTAACTTTCTCCTCCCCTTCTCAGCTCTCCCTCAGCACATCTGCTCCTCCTCTTCCTTTCTCCCCCCCCCCCCCCCCCCCCCCCACAGCAGCCTGAAGAAGGGTTTTGGCCCGAAACATCGCCTATTTCCTTCGCTCCATAGATGTTGCCTCACCCGCTGAGTTTCTCCAGCATTTTTGTCTACCATAAATTATCCTTGGTCTGTTTTGAGTTTCACTGGTTTCAGAACCGAGATATAGATTAATTCTACAGCTTCCCAAGGCCTTTTGAAACACGAACAGCTCCTACTCCAATTAATAACTATCTGACTGTGGTTTAATATCAATACTTTAGGAATTCAACATTTGCTCTCTAAATATGCTTGGAACTCTCATTAGTTGGGATTGGGTGGATTATTTCTTGAGATAATGTTTAAAAAGTACCTGGCAAAAATACTAATACACTGCCACGGTTCAAGTTCATTCCTGTCGATCTATTAAAATTAAATGACACGTTAATACACTCATTAATATTTGCTTCAGACATTAAGCTTCATCCCCAGAGCTATAGGTGCTCTGAACCGGTCCTGCTAAGTGTCGTCCCCCCCCCCATGAACGGTCTCCCTCGGATGGTCACGTCGCACATGGACCCGGCACAGACCTATCTGCACTTTATACTGCTTTAACTATTTTTTAAAATCTTGTTTGTCTGGGTGTCTAAATTTTTAGCTAATTAAGTTATTAATTCGGATGTAAGCTGCATTCCAAATCTCGTTGTACCTCTGTGCAATGACAAGATATATTATTATTATTAAGTACATAATTAAACGCACTCACTGATAAAGAGGCAGTAGACAAAACTACTGCAGCAACCAAATAAAATTAAATTCCTGAATTGTCGCTTACCCACTTTGTTCACTTTCTAATTCATCAAAATAGAGGATCAGAGTTTCAGCTATATTGTAGACTTCAGGGACAATTTTTGGATCATTGGTAAATGAAGGTGCAACCTAGGATTTAAGTGACAAGGATCATATATACATCTTCCTGATGGGCCGCGCAGCCAGAAGGCTTCCCGACGGAACGCAGCTGGAGGCCTTTATCGAGGCACCGCGATCTTGATGCCTCCCGGATCGCTGCGTAGAAGCCCGGGTCGGGGGCCCGGCCGGGGCCTTGCAGGTCGGAGCCCGGGTCGACATATTGGCTGACGGAGCCCGCGGCTGGGGCCCGGGTCAGCACCACGGAGGAGTGAAGGAGCGGAACTGCCGTGAGGGAGAACAATGGACAATTGGGGACCCGGCGTGGGTGAACTGTTGGGGGGCATGGACAAAAGGTGGAGCCGGCGTGCTTTGCAACTTTGTCAGTGCCATAGGTGGCTGCTATTTGTACACATTGTGTATGCAAGCAAAGAATTTCACTTTGTCTGGTCACATGTGACAATAAAGTATTCCTATAATCCGAGGTAACTTAAAAACAACTAAGATAATGACATTTAGAATTGCTATTCCATGTTTCAAGAATCAAGAGTGTTTTATTGCCATATGTCCTGAAACAGACCCAAGAAATTCTTACTTGCATCAGTACAACATTTATGCAAACATATTACTCCTTAACCGTTTGCTGTGCTTTATTTCAAACCAACCACCACAAACAACCTTTTGCTGTGCTTTATTTCAAACCAACCACCACCAACCACCGTTTGCTCTCCTTTATTTCAAACCAACCACCACAAAAAACCTTTTGCTGTGCTTTACTTCAAACCAACCACCACCAACAACCATTTGCTGTGCTTTATTTCAAACCAACATCACCAACAACCATTTGCTGTGCTTTATTTCAAACCAACCACCACCAACAACAACCATTTGCTGTGCTTTAATACAAACCAACCATCACCAACAACCATTTGCTGTGCTTTATTTCAAGCCAACCACATTTCCATTTTCAAACCACATTAAGGGCATTCAAGGTCACTAAAACCACACTCACAGTTTAGTAGACGTGTTCAGTGTTATTCACAGCTCAGACTGAGAGACATGACCCTCTCGCTCATCTTGCAGAGACTGACTGAGGCTCTCAACACTTCCGGGTTTTATAGTCCCTCCAGAAGGGGCGTGGCCTTCAGGAGAGAGAATCTCAACATTTTTTAAACACTAATAACTTTTATTGTTAATCGATGGGAAAAATCCTCTTGTCCTGCACAGGAGGGGGACTCTGAGTAAGATGGCCAAAAATCACAGCCATAAGTGGCAACGTTTTTTTCTAAAATCAATATACAGAACAACAGGAAGTGGTCAAGATCAGACTTTTAGTAATATAGATTTAGTCAGGGCTGGATGCCTCAAGACCTCCACAACTGCAGGGCCCTATAAACGCACAGGGAAGGCCGACAGAGGCTTGCAAAGGCAAACAGATGAACAGATTTATTATTGCCAGTGATCCTGCATAATGCATGGAGTGTTGATCAATACGTAGTAAACCAGACCTCACATTGTTTGGCTTGGAGGAATTAATCGATTTCCTTTGTCGTCTGTGCATGGGCTCTAACCCGTCTGGGTGTGTAAACCACACAAACACCATGTCTAATTTCATTTTCAATTTAAAGGTTCTTTACTGGAAAGGCTAATCACTTCACTATTTCACAGCCCATAAAACAAGGCCAGAAATGTAAATCTGAGGTAGGTGATATTTCTTCAAGAGAGAGTTAGGTAGAGTTCTTAGGGCTAACGGAATCAAGAGGTTATGCGGAGAAAGCAGGCGTACTAATTAGAGTACTAATTTTGGATGATCAGCCATGATTACATTGAATGGCGGTGCTGGCTCGAAGGGCTGAATGGCCTACTCCTGCACCTATTTTCTATGTTTCGATGTTAAACCCATAATAAACAAAATAAGTTCAGTATACACACACATAAAAACAGACAAATAGATAATAGTAGTGCAAAGTCAAAAATAATGTACTCAGGTCAATATAGTGAACCAGGCCGTGATGCAACTTTTTCTTGGAAAGGCAGTAGCGAATACAGTCATATTCAGCCAAACGGTTTACTTGTTATTTAAATGAGTCAATAATACTGGTGTTTTATTGGAAAATACATCAATTAAGATTCAGTTTCAAAATCCTCTCCTCTGACACCTCTCTGACAGTCAACACTCCTGATTCCTGAATGCTCAAGATGGCGCCTGCGTGCGGCAACTTTTGCGATGCTCCGGAACATAAAAGGCTTAATTACAACTTCCAACAATTTACTCAGATCAGGAAAACGGCAGAAATCGGTGCCGTTTCGGATAAGCTGCTTGAGCACCTAAATCTCGCAATTTCCCGCAGCTGCGGGAGCCCCGGACTTTAAAACGTCCCACGCTGACTGGAAAGCACCCGCCCCGACTGAGGAACGCAGGTACTGTGCCTGGAGACTCCGGGATGACCTCCGGAGCCGACGGGCTGGAGCCTCCAGGAACAACGGAGCTGGAGCTGCAGCTGCCGACTTTGACGGAACCCCCATTCGTTACGGAGCTGGAGCTGCCGTCTGTGAAGGAATCCCCATTCCAGCGCAGGTCCGCAGAAACAGCAGGTACAGTAAACACAGTACCTGGAAACAAAGGGGAAGCCTCCATTGTGTCCGGAAACGTGGCCGACGGGCAGGAATTCAGGTCAGACTGAAGCGCAGGGGACTTCGACCCGCTCTCCCTACTATCCTACTGGCAAATGTACAGTCCCTTGAAAATAAAGTGGAGAACTTAAGGGCATGGCTGCTTTATCAAAGGGAGCTGAGGGAATGCTCTGTGTTCTGTTTCACACACATGGGTCACCCCCAGCTCCCCAGACAGCGGTCCAGCCTGAAGGGTTCTCCATCCACCGTATGGACCGTACACTGGCATCTGGGAAAGGAAGAGGAGGGGAACGTCTGCCTCATGGTCAATTCTGCGTGGTGCTCAGACATGGCAGTCCTGCCCAACTCCTGCTCTCCACACCTCTAACATCTGGCGGTGAAGTGCCGTCCCTTCTAACTTCCGAGGGAATTCACCTCCATCATCCTGACTGCGGTCCACATCCCACCCCAGGCAGACGTCCATCTGGCACTGGAGGAGCTGCACGCCGTGGTCAACAAACACCAGACGTCATACCCCGAGGCATTTACCACCATTGCTGGGGACTTCAATAAGGCAAACCTAAAGAAATCACTCCCCAACTTCCACCACCATGTCTCCTGCTGCACCAGAGAACCAAACACCCTCGACCACTGCTACACCACCATCAAGAATGCCTATTGCTCTATCCCTCGCCCTCACTTCGGTAAATCTGACCATACCACGGTGCTGCTTCTCCCTGCCTACTGGCAGCAATTAAACAGCCACCCCCAGAGGTGAGGACAGTACAGACCTGGTCGGGGGGGGGGGGGGGGGGGGGGGGCGCAGAGGAACAACTACAGGACTGTTTGGAGTCTGTAGACTGGGCAATATTCAAGGACTCGGCAACGGACTTGAACGAGTACGCCACAGTCATCACAGACTTCATTAAGAAATGTGTGGAGGACTTGGTAAGGCCATCAAAAAGGCCAAAAGGGACCGGCTCCAAGCTGGAGGATGAGACAGATGTTCGTCAGCTGTGGCGGGGCCTGAATGCAATCACCTCCTACAAGGCGAAACCAGGAGGCAGCTAGAATGTCGGCGAAACATCACTCCCTGATGAGCTCAATGCGTTTTACGCAAGCTTTGATAGGGAGAACACCGACGTGCCTCCCCAAGCCCCCATTCGCTGTGATGGTACTTCAGTCTCAGTCACAGAGGCCGACGTCAGGAAATCCTTCAAAGGGGTGAACCCTCGAAAAGCGCCTGGACCTGATGGTATACCCGGTCGTGTTCTAAAAGCCTGTGCGGATCAACTCGGTGGAGTTTTTACAGACATTTGCAACCTCACACCTCTGAGGTCCGAGGTTCCCACCTGCTTCAAAAGGGCATCAATAATGTCGGTGCCCAAGAAGAGCAAGGTGACATGCCTCAATGACTATCGACCAGTGGCACTAACGCCTGTGGTGATGAAGTGCTTTGAGAGGTTGATCGTGGCGCAAATCAACTCCTACCTCGACAAAAACCTGGACCCACTGCAGTTCGCTTACCGCCACAACAGATCAACGGTGGATGCGTTCTCGCTGGCTCTCCACTCCACTCTGGGCCACTTGGACAACAAAAACCCATATGTCAAGCTGTTATGCATTGAGTACAGCTCGGCATTTAACACAATCATCCCCTCCAAGCTGGTTACCAAACACGCAGAACTGGGTCTCTGCGCATCCCTCTGCAATTGGATCCTCGACTTCCTCATTCACAGACCTGCCTGTTCGTATTGGTAGAAATGTGTCAGACTCGATAATAATCAGCATGGGAGCACCTCAGGGCTGCGTGCTCAGCCCCCCTGCTGTACTCACTCTATACTCATGACTGCGTAGCCGGTCATAGCTCGAACTCCATCATCAAGTTCACCGACGACACCACTGTTGTGGGGCGTATCACTGATGGGGATGAGTCAGACTATAGAAGAGAGATCGAGCGACTGTCCATATGGTGCCAGCACAATAACCTGGCCCTCAACACCAGCAAAACCAAGGAACTAATTGTGGACTTTGGAAGGAGTAGGATGGGGACTCACAGTCCTGTTTATATCAATGGGTCGATGGTTGAAAGGGTCAATAGCTTCAAATTCCTGGGCGTGCACATTTCTGAAGATCTTTCCAGGTCCGAGAATGCTGATGCAATTATTAAGAAAGCTCATCAACGCTTCTACTTCCTGAGAAGATTATGGAGAGTCGGTTTGTCAAGGAGAACTCTAACTTCTACAGGTCCACAGTAGAGAGCATGCTGACCGGTTGCATCGTGGCTTGGTTCGGCAACTTCAGTGCCCTGGAGAGGAAAAGACTACAAAAAGTAGTAAACACTGCCCAGTCCATCATCGCCTCTGACCTCCCTTCCATCGAGGGGATCTATCGCAGTCGCTGCCTCAAAAAGGCTGGCAGCATCATCAAGGACCCACACCATCCTGGCCACACACTCATCTCCCTGCAACCTTCAGGTAGAAAGTACAGGAGCCTGAAGACCTTCAACGACCAGGTTGAGGAATAGCTACTTCCCCACAGCCATCAGGCATTTAAACTAGGCTTGGACAAAACTCTGAACATTAATACCCCTTTATCTGTTATTTGCACTTGATCAATTTATTTATTCATGTGTGTATTTACGTATATATGGACACACTGATCTGTTTTGTAGTCAATGCCTACTATGTTCTATTGTGCTGAAGCAAAGCAAGAATTTCATTGTCCTGTCAGGGACACATGACAATAAACTCTTTTGACTTTGACTTTTCCTCTGACTGCCTCCCTCTTCCTTCTTGCTCAGGCTATTAAGGGGCCATTGTGTTGAGTTGTTATAATCAATATTTGCAGCATTAGTAATTTTTCACAACATTTATTATACAACAAAATTTGCTTGGTCAGCAAACTACTAAAACCTATAGGGGAAAGCTCTTGCAAATTTGGGGCTCCATATCTGAAGAAGGATGTGCTGGTTCTGGAGAGGGTCCAGCGGAGGTTTACAAGAATGATTCCAGGAATGAGTAGGTTAGCATATGAGGAGCGTTTGACAACACTGAGCCTCTACTCGCTGGAGTTTGGAAGGTTGAGTGGGGACCTCATTGAAACTTACAGAATAATGAAAGGCATAGATAGAGTGGATATGGAAAGGATGTTTCCACAGATGTGAGTCTAGGACCAAAGGTCAAGCCTCAGAATTAAAGGGCGCTCTTTTAGAAAGGAAGCGAGGAGGAACTTCTTTAGTAAGAGGGTAGTTCATCTGTGGAACTCATTGTCACAGAGGGCTGTCGAGACCAAGTCAGTATTTTTAAGGCAGAAATAGACACATTTTTGACCAGAACGTGTGTCAAGGGTTATGGGGAGAAGGCAGGAAAACGGGATTAGGAGGCAGAGATCTGCCATGATTGGCAGAGTAGATTCGATGGGCCGAATGACCTTTTCTACTCCTATAACCTGTGAACAGGGCTCGAAATTAGCGGTTGCCTGGGTGCCAATGGCAACTTAAGAGTCCCCCCGGGCAACCTAAAAGCCATGCCATTTTGCCCGGCTTGGCAAGCAACCGGGACACCCGCCCGCCATGTGTCCGGGTCTCGGCTCTCCGCTAGCTCTTGGCTCGGGTCTCCGGTCTCCACTCGGCACGGCCGCCTTATACATGCGCACTGCCAAGGCCAGCACATCATCGGCCGTGGTTGTGCGCATGTACGGCCCTGCACATGCACACTGCCACGGCAACTGGTCGGCGTCGGCCACTTTCTCCCTCCCTTTGCATTGTGGGAGTTCTGGCCATCATTGCTGTCGAGTTGCTGCCTCACCTTGAAAAACAACGCAGAATCACTCCGTGGAGCTGCAGTAACTCCCTGGAGTAACTCTTGCTTCTTGATTTCCTGGTCTTCCAAAAATATTCGAAATGGAATTTAAACTGGTGGACCCACCACCACCAAACTCTGAAAAATAACAGCCTATTTACCTGTTTATTTATTGTGTATATATATATATTATATATATATATATATATATATGGTCAATAGTATATAGACACACTGAACCTTTATCTCCTGTTCTGTATTACGTTTACACATTCTGTTGTGCTGCAGCAAGCAAGAATTTCATTGCCCTATCTGAGACACATGACAATAAGACTCTCTTGACTTGGACTTAAGCAAAAAAGGCTTCTTGGGGAAAAAAAAGCTACCTTAACTTTAGTTGCGTCTGGTTGGTACCTATGGTAGGGTGAAGACTATTCCATGCTTTAATTGTGCGGGGGAACTCCATGGAGCAGCCAGCATCTCTGGATAGAAAAAATTGGGTGATGTTTCGGGTAGAAACCCTTCTTTACATTTCCTCTGGTTTTAGTCCACGCCGACCACCCGTACTCTAGATCTATCCCACACATCAGCGACGTAAGTCAAGAGTGTTTTATTCTCTCATGTCCCAGTTAGAACAATGAAATCCTTACTTGCAGCAGCACAACAGAATATGTAAACATAGTACTCTGTAAACAATGGTATAAACGAGAAATCAAAACTCCATACAGACAGCACCCATATTCAGGATCAATTCCGGGTCTCCGGCAATTTTAGGCAGCAAATTTATGGCCAATGTACTGCCCGAATAGCCGTGAACTGAATTAAAACATACAGTAGCTGTAAAGGGGGACATCGTGTCACTTAGAGATTTAAAAACTGAAAATGGATAGTTTATTTTTTTTTTAGTAACCAAAGTTATCAACGTATAATCTTTTGTGTGTTGGAAAATAAAATATAGTGGCACAGCTGGTGGACTTGCTGCCTCAAACGCCAGAGATCTGTGTTCGATTCTGTTCTCGGGCACTGTCTGTGTTGAATTTGCACATTCTCCCTACAAGCGTGTGTGTTTCCTCCCACATCCCAAAGACGCATTGGCTTTGTAGGTTAACTTGTCTCAGTAAAATTGCCCCTAATGTGCAGGGAGTGGGTGAGGAAAGTGGGATAACAGAACTTGTGTGAATGGGTAGACAAAAATGCTGGAGAAACTCAGCAGGTGAGGCAGCATCTATGGAGCGAAGGAAATAGGTGACGTTTCGGGTCGAGACCCTTCTTCAGACTGATGCCGGGAAAGGTGGGGGGCGGGAAAAAGAAAGGAAGAGGTGGAGACAGTAAGCTGTGGGAGAGCTGGGAATGGGAGGGGAAGGAGGGAGAAAGCAAGGACTACCTGAAATTGGAGAAGCCAATGTTCATACTGCTGGGGTGTAAACTACCCAAGCAAAATATGAGGTGCCGTTCCTCCAATTTGCGGTGGGCTTCACTCTGGCCAATGAGGTGGCCCAGGTCAGAAAGGTCGGATTCGAAATGGGAGGGGGAGTTGAAGTGCTGAGCCACCGGGAGATCAGGTTGGTTATTGCGAACTGAGTGGAGGTGTTGTGCGAAGCGATCGCCAAGTCTGCGCTTGGTCTCACCAAGGTCGATCATACGCTGAATAACCATATTTTTGTTTGGAAGTGGAAAGAGATAATAGAAATTGCATTCATTGCAACGTGTAAGAAGAGATGAGATACTGTATTGTAATTTTGCTGCATGTCATTGTGGTATATATCATGTCTTGATTGGTGAGTATGTTTAGTTTGTGACTTTATTTGAAACAGAAATAACATGTGAACGCTTAATTGACCATAATTCCGACTGGTAACAACGCACTTCGTCCGAGCACATTATCGCACGCGTCATGCAAGCCATCTTAAATGACCACCTAAACTGGCATTTGGCAATCTAAAAAGCTGCCGAGGTTGCCCGGCTGGCAACAGGGAAAAAAAGTTACACGAGAGCCCTGGTGAACCGCTAAAAATTAGCTAGTAAGTTATTTAAAGGCGGCCAATTTACATACGCATATTCTCAACTCGAACCATTTTGTTAAATTGAGGCCTCAGCCAAAATGTCATAAGATGACTAGACCCACATTAGTTGTTAATTTAACTTCAATGGTTTAAATTTGATTTATGTAGTCCTGTGTGATCATTTTCAGAAAATCAAAGAAAGAAATGTTACTTTATAGAAATACAGTTGTTTTCCTAAACCATATTCAAGATTTTCTTTCAAAGTAGTCTCACCGGGTAGTGAATAAGATGTTGGAGATCATCGAGATAATATTCATCAATGGTGTGCGGGGCTCCCTCCACCTGGAATACATATGCTGGGGTCAGGCTATTATGGAACGGCACTGCAAAATAGTCTGCAAACTCCATGCAATTAATGGTCGCAGACATTAAGATCACCTGCAATGAAGAAACATTGATTTCGAGTCGGAGCTAAGTTTCCATGAAATACATAATAGATTAAATCCAGAATGTTTTACAAGAACACAACTAAAAAAACATTCCACATGCCAGCTTGTAATGTTATGTACAGAAAGAACATTGAAAACTTTGGATTATATTTAGTATTGTCACATGTGCTGCGATACAGTAAAAAGACTTGTTTTTCCATGCTATCCAATCACATCAGATATACTATACATCAATACAATCAAGTCAAATTCAAGATCAATAGATAAAGGGAGAGATACAAAGTATAGTAAAAAAGACCCATTGAGTCTATTCCACCATTCTCCTGCCTTCTCCCTGTAATCTTTGGTCTTCACTCATCAAAACCCTATTTCCATAACAAAAATCATAACAAATCACTCATACGTGGATCAGTCAACAGCGTATTTATTCAATTAGTCCTTCTGCAGACAGAAAGGGTCTGATCACTTTGCATGTGTGGTACTTTCCCTCCCTTAGGTTGCATGAAGTATGCTAGTTTTAAAACAGACTTTGAAGCAAAGGTGCATCAATTCCACCAAAGCATAATTCAGTTATCATCTATTTACCAATCCAAAACTAGAAGATGCTTGATCACTCTAACTTCATTTTCCACACTTGACCATAACTAACCAGCCTCTGGTTAGTATTCATATAGTTTCATAACAAGATATACCCTTGATTTATTCACTGAATATTAACTACTCTTCTCAGGTAGTCTGTGGGCCGAGGTGCTTTTTCATTGAAGTTTGTGGCCCAAATCAGGTAACTACCTGAATTTTGTGTAAAAATACTATATAAAACATACCTGAAACTCGTCAAGAACAAAACCTGCACATATTTTTAAAATATGAGAAAAAACTCAAATTTTCCGAGTAGCAATTATCCAATCAAAGTTTGTCATTGTCGGACGCCAATTGACCAATCACATTGACCAATCACGCGCTTTGTTTCAAGCTAGTTAGGCAGGGAGCCCACATCAAGTCGTGGGACCAGTGAAACATTGTGAATCAACTGGAACTGAAAGGTAAGATCTAAAGTCTGAATTAATGAAACTTAATCTGAATGGACATAATTAAATTTAATTTCAACCACTTATAATGTGAAAAATTAGATCTGGAGGCTGAAGTTGAGGGCCAAAACTATATCTATCCATAACAAACTAAATTAAAAGTTGTCACGAATACCAGATTGTTGAAGTCAAAGAAATCTTCTTTAACATCCTGGGATGTCGGGACTGGATAGACTCGGCTTGTACTCACTGGAATTTAGAAGATTGAGGGGGGATCTTATAGAAACTTACAAAATTCTTAAGGGGTTGGACAAGCTAGATGCAGGAAGATTGTTCCCAATGTTGGGAGAGTCCAGAACAAGGGATCACAGTCTAAGGATAAGGGGGAATTCCTTTAGGACCAAGATGAGGAAAACATTCTTTACACAGAGAGTGGTGAGTCTCTGGGATTCTCTGCCACAGAAGGTCGTTGAGGCCAGTTCATTGGCTATATTCAAGAGGGAGTTGGATGTGGCTCTTGTGGCTAAAGGGATCAGGGGGTATGGAGAGAAGGCAGGTGCGGGATACAGAGTTGGATGATCAGCCATGATCATATTGAATGGCGGTGCAGGCTCGAAGGGCCGAATGGCCTACTCCTGCACCTATTTTTCTATGTTTCTATGTCTATTTATCTCGGTTTTAAAACTACCCAATGTCTTGCCTTCGACAGCCAACCAAACTCCACAGAATCATCACCCTCTGACTCCTTATCTTTGTATCTCTTTTGTAAGTTGCAGAATTATAAAGGGAGTATTTGTTTGGGTGCCAAAGCAATGCTCTCATACAAATGGTATAAAATGTATGCAAAACACACATTTTACTTAATTTTCCAGATTTTGGTTGCATTTTAGTCAATGGAACCAAATTTCACAAGTGGAATACAACACATGCATGCACAATACATTTGCTGTCTGTGACCAAGGATAATTCTACCAATTAGGCTATAAGCGTGGAATTTAGAAGGGAATAATCACCTTGATTGGATTATATTACATTACAGGGCCCCCAAAAAGTTAGCAGGAATTAGAGGAACAAATATATCATAAGAGCAATAAGGTGGTAATAGTAGGTGATTCCAACCTCCCCTGTATGGACTAGGATTGCCTTTGATAGGCGGAATTTGTTAAGCACGTTCTGGAAAATGTTCTCATTAGGATCCAGGACGAGCTGGCCAACTGGATATAAAATTAGTTTGGGAGGAGTCAGAGGGTAGTAGTGATTTGTCTGTTATTCAGATTGGAGGCCTGAGGCCAGTGGTGTGTCACTGGGATCAGAACTGCTCAATTGTTGTTTGCCAAGTATATTAACAATCTGGATGACAATTTTGTTAACACGGTTAGAGAGTTTTCAGATGACATCAAAATAGTAAGATTAAACGAGAACTTACCAGTTTGAAGTTTGATCTTTATTTTATGAGGAGTTGCGATGAGGGATTACGTGAAGACCCCGCCAGCACGCATGCGCGACATTTCTTCAAAGCAGTGGTGTGAAATCACAGAAATACAGTCACAATGACTAATCTAGTAAGATAAACAAGAGAACTTCCATACCAGGTGATCTTTATAATAGAGGGTTGGGAGCGGAGGGCACGTAATCCCTCATCGCAACTCCTCATAAAATAAAGATCAAACTTCAAACTGGTAAGTTCTCGTTTAATCTTACTATTTACTTCGGAGTCACGTGAGTGACTACGTGAAGATTTCAAAGCTCTGTGATTTCATGCCCTGGAAGCTCCATGCTCACACACCGCTAAAGTTGGGATAAGAGGATGAACGTAATTCAGACAAGACACTGGCTGAAAAACAAAGAAGGTATTTAGTCATACCTAAAATGATATGCCCCACATTGGGTAAATCATGTAACAGAAACCCAACATTCCCCTGCAACGTCTCAGGAGCGGCCACGGGTTATAAAAGAAGTGCTGAAAATACGTTCACTCTCCAACCCGCTGTAGCAAAGGATGTGGTCCATAGGAACTCCCATCATCCTAGCCGCTGACGTGGATGCAGCCTTAGCTATAAAACTGGACCCGTTGTGCTGTTACAAGTGCCATAAACATAACCATATAATATGCAGTTATCCAGAGAGCGCCCCAATATTGGTGTCCATCCTCGAAGCATAGTAAATTTTATGCCTAGGTCCCATGTATGAGTGGATCTGGTCTAGGGGAAAATATTAATACCCCTCATCAGATTGATACCAGAGGGTGTGATCCTATACGCAGGTGATCACCCCCTCGGTCCAGGTTGGTAGGTAGGGCATTCCTGCAAATTTAATGGCACTATAGCTCAAACCTTCATGGAAGGAAGGGTGGCCAGAGCTCCTGCAATCCAGTGATGGTGGCCGAGTCATATGAAGTGTTTGTTCTGAAGAAGAAACACTCCCATCTGCTGACATATGTCAGTGCTGTCCCTGGTGGACTCCCTCACGACGAGTGATGACATTGATCGTCCTGTCGGAGTATCCGAAGTCCAGAAATGGCCTGTTCAGAAACAGCATCAATAGGTTAATGCGATCATGGCACGGATAACTTACCCGTCACAGGGTGTGCCAACAGGCCCGGCCGTTTGAGGATCCGAAAGCAGTGTTCTGCGGCCATCTTTGTACTGTTGGGGACCATGGTCGGGTAGGCCAATCGGGAACCCGAAATACCAGTTGCGGAGTCTATTAAATTTTTGTAAGACCCGACTGATGAGGCAGAAGGGGGGAAATGCTTAGCAAATAATCCCCCCAATGCAGCGAGAACATCCATCGCTGCTGGCCCCGGTCCCGATCCAACATCCTTTCATTGTTGTCGTTGAATTGCGTGACCTGGTGTTCGCCACCGTATTTAGTTTACCTGAAAGGTAAGTGGCTGAGATCCAAATCTCTCTATCCAGACACCAGTGCTAGTTGTAAAAAAGGCAATTCATCACATGATATCGATTTTATTCCACACAAAAGATTAATATAGGCCACCACTGTGGTATTATAATTTGTAACCATACATGCAACTGGTGCATATCTAAGCAGTAGGCCCCCGGGTTCCACGAATGCTTCCAGTATTTCCAGATAATTAATCCCTAGTGCTCCCAACAGGGTTAAATCTTGTGCATTCCATCTGCCACCACAACAGTGGTGGTATTAGCTGCTCCCCACCTTTAACACTGGCATCAGTCTGTAATGTAACCGAGGGATTTATGATAGTGATGGATTTGGAACAGAATTGAGCATTTCCCATCCACCAATTTAATTCAACTCTTGCCTTTTCTAATAACTTCATAGGCCTGTTGAAATGGTGTGACTTTTGAGAGCTATAATTTTAGCTCTTTGTAGGTTTTGATAATGTAGTGGTCGAATTGCACTACGGGAAAGCAGCCACTATCTTCCCAATACCATGGCCACCTACCGTATGGATGGATCCCTGATGCCAGTAAGGCTTCTGCAAGCTTCTACCAAGTCCACCACCTTGTTCGGTGGTAAGGTGGTAGACATTTGCACCGAGTCAATGGTGAACCCCAAGTATCCATGGTAGTAGAGGGTTCCAACTTTGATTTATCTGGATGTATGATGAACCCCAGCTTTTGAAAGAGATGTTTTATGGCTAGAAACTGCCAATGTAGCCGTTTCCAATTATCCCCGACAATGAGGATATCATCAAGATAGGCCATAACAGTATGATTTTGTTTCCTTAAATAGGCCAAAGCTGGTTCCAATAATTTGTTGAACAGCCTGGGTGCTGATGATAACCCATTGGGTAAGGCTATATATTGCCATGATTGTCCCATCCAGATAAATTTAAGGTATTCCCTATGATCCTTGTGTATTAGTACTGAATAGTATGCATCTTGAGGTTAATGCATGCCATGTAGTACCCATAGCTATAAGATGGCTACTGTGTCCATTTTGAAATGAACATACTGAACAGAAGTACTCAGTTCGGTCAGGTCTATGATTATGCGGCATCCGCCCTCTTTTATTTTTGGTAAATATATTAGATACGAACTCCTGTGATTCTCTCAATAACCCCTCTTAATAGTTCAGCATGGCCCGCCGTTCTTTCTTCGTGAAAGTATAACTTTCGGCTAGGCGAATGCTGGACCGGGGCAGGGAGTTCGTGAATGAATTAATTTTATAGCCCTGAATACTTCCGAATATGTAAGGATCAGAGGTAAAAGTGCAACCGGTCTCCCCCATAAGATGAATTTTAGACATATGATGTTCCTGGGGGAGGCAGACCCACCTACCTCCAAGGTATTGCCGGCGTAGTGGTCCAATACCACCGTTATTTCTTCTGTTTGAGTTGATGCGTTGTAGGGGTGGCGCATTTTCCAAGAAGGCCGGGCTGGGCCATGGCCTAAAAAGGCTGTTGTGCAGGTGGGCCGGCCTTCGAGCTTTGGGTGTGTAGGGGTGCTGTAGCTGTTGGCAGTGCGCTTGGAGGTACTGGGTACCTTATCAGCCCTATGGGCTCTTTGTCCAGGTCTTTCACCTGTTTGGGGAGCTCCGCACAGCAGATATGGTGGTTGAGCGTACCTGGTTTGCATAACCCCGCAATTTGGGGTGAATTGCTCTTCCTGTAGTTATTTTCAAACTGTGTTCACAGTAAGGCCAGAGCATCCTTTTCCTACCGGTAGCTCTATACCCACCGCAGTACTGGCACTGCTGAAAAACCGGCGGTCAAAAAAGCTTCAGGATCCTCTGAAGTTTGACTCCTTGCCCTCTAATCGTAGGGCTCATGATCCCCCAAATAGGGTATTTACCACGGGAACAATAGCGAGTACAATTATCAGGAGCAAAGTACTTATCAGCTATAGCATAGATGGCTGCTCCTGAAGCCGGTTTGTAGTCATATAATTAAACTAGCTGCCAGCTTAGGGTGGATAGGTAACCTTTTTTGAAGGAACTGCATGTTACTTACCATATCCAGAACTGTTCACTGCACCCCTGACACTGTTGGTTTGTTCAGCCAACTCCCCCTCTTCGGGTCAGCCCAGTTCTGACCCCCAATGCTCCCCTCCGAAGAGGGTGAGACATTTAGGCAGTCCATAATAGGATCCTGCCGTGGGCCTGCGAAGAGGCCCACTGTGACCCTGCCCCTGCTAAGCAGGTCACGCTGGAGCAATTGCTCCCCATCCGCTCCATGCGGGTAAGACGACCTCCGTTGCTGCAGCGAACGGGGTTTCCTCGGGACTGGACCCAGCTGAGTCGACAGTCCCGATCGGCTTCCGGGTGGATTTACCGCCTGTCCGTGGCGAACCAGTCCCGGTGGATTTACCGCCTGTCCGTGGCGAACCAACCGCCCTCCCGGGCGGAAGTCGGGAGCTGCAGGTAGCACCTGCAGCTCGGGGAAAAGTCGGGTGGATTTACCGCCTGTCCATGGCGAACCAGCAGCCCTCCCGGGCGGAATTCCGGGCTGAATTCGGGAGCTGCAGGTAGCACCTGCAGCTCCGAGAAAAAACGGCACGCTGCTGGCTGCGCTCTATAGCAGCAGCTCTTGCCGTTACTCTCGCCGCGCTCACCACTCTGGTGAGTCTTACCGTTCCATCGCTGGAGGAGCCCCGCTCCTCCCGACTGTCGCTTCCGCATGCGAACGACGATATGTCGCGCATGCGTGCTGGCGGGGTCTTCACGTAGTCACTCACGTGACTCCGAAGTAAAATTGATGTTATAGTGCTATGAAGAGAGTTATCTATAAAGGGATCTTGATGATCTGCGGAAGTGGGTAAAGGAAGGGCAGGTGGAATTTAGTTTTGGTAGGTGAGAGGTGTTGCATTTTGCCAAGTTAAACAAGGACAGGATTCACACAACATACGGTATTGCCGCAGACCAGAAAGGGGTACTGGCACAACTAGAGGACTTGGAATGAAGGTGATTAGTGACGGTCTGCATAAAGGGAGCTGGGCAAGCCTGTGGAGGAAATGAATCGGCAGGGTTATTAGAGGAAATGAGACTAACTGGAATGCTTTCCATACAGAGACTAATTGGACTTTCCAAGCCTCTTTCGATATTGTAACAGTGTTATGCTTCTGTGAACATTTCTGTATGTTTAAGAGTTACCATATCAAACATATGAATTCTATTATCTAGTAAAAATAATAAAGAATGGCAAACTTAAACTGGAGAACAGGGGTGGTGGAAGACAGAGCCTTATGGACTATGTATGTTCCTTTGATTATGATCAGATATGCTCCTCCAGATAACCTATTTGCAATGTACTGTATGCAACAGATATATTTCTATCCTTGAGGGAGTTATATTGTATCAGCTCACCTTAATAGACCGCGAATTAGTACGTAGCAGTTTACGTACAATCAACAACAATAAATCCATGTCTTCACTACGCTCATGCACCTAGATGTGATAACACTAATTAATCAGAGGTTCATTTTTACGTACTATCAAACTTTCCTTAATATTTGATAAGACATTTTTTATTGCAGTGATCTCTTTCAGCTATGTAAAATCACCTCTATTTACTCATTAACATTATTTGAACTTAAAAGATCAATTCTAGCCTTAATCCAGTAGTAGGGCACACTTTTAATAATAGTACCAAAAACTCGAAGATAAATCATCAGGAAAATTTGTTTTCAGCCCTCTTGCGAGGAGAAAGCTGCAAAGCCCGTATCATGAAATACTTTTAAGACTAAGATACATTTTGCACCAGAGATGAATCGGAAGTACTGGGCAGAAGGCAGAAATTGTAGCTAAGGCTCAAATCAGATATGGCCCAAACTTTTTCAATAGCAGATCCATCTAATTCCGTTGCATACAGCATATAATCCTCCGACATTTTCACCACCTCCAATGGGATCTCATCACTAGTCACATCTTCACATCTCCACCCCTTTCCGCTGAGACAATTCCCTCCACAACTCCCTGGTTCTCATCCCTTCCCACACAAACCACCTCCTCACCAGGTATTTTCCCCTGCAGGGGATGCAACACCTGTCTCTATACCTCCTCCCTCAACTTCACCCAAGGAAGTGGGCAGTCACGGTCGCGCAGTGGTAGAGTTGCTGCCTTACAGCGAATGCGACGCCGGAGACCCTGGTTCGATCCCGACTACGGGTGCTGTCTGTACGGAGTTTGCATGTTCTTCCCGTGACCTGCATGGGTTTTCTCCAAGATCTTCAGTTTCCTCCCACACTCCAAAGACGTACAGGTTTGTAGGTTAATTGGGTTGGTAAATGTAAAAATTGACTCCAGTTGGTGTAGAATAATGTGCTGGTTGGCGCAGACCCGGTGGGCCGAAGGGCTTGTTTCCGCCCTGTATCTCTAAACTAAACCCCAACAGTCCTTTCAGGTGAGGCAACGATTCACTTGCACCTCCTCCAACCTCATCTACTGTATCTGCTGTTCCAGGTGTAGACTCCTGTATATCGGCGAGAACATGCGCAGGCTTGGCGATCGTTTCGCTGAACACCTCTGCTCAGTCTGCCTAGGCCTACATGACCTCCGCAGCTAAACAGAGATGCTAAACACTTGAACTCCCCCTCCCATTCTCATACTGACCTTTCTGTCCTGGGCCTTCTTTACTGTGAGTGAGGTCCGATGCAAATTGGAGGAACAGCACCTCATATTTCGGTAGGGCAGTTAATAACCCAGTGGTATGAATATTGATTTCTCTAACTTCAAGTAACCCTTATTCTCCCTCTCTCTCCATCCCTCCCCCATCCTAATTCTGACTAGTTCCACTGTCCCCCTGATTAAATATTACTAATTGTATGCTACATTGTCACCTTCTCCTCAGCTAACAATGAACCAAACTACATGTACTTATCATCATCATTGATGTGTTGTTTTCAGATTACCCTTCCATATCTCTACTCTCCCTCCCCCCGACTCATTCTGAAGAAGTCTTGACCCGAAACATCACCCATTGCTTCTCTCCAGAGATGCTGCCGGTCCCGCTGGGCTACTCCAGCATTTTATATGTCTTCGGTGTAAACCAGCATCTGCAGTTCCTTCCTACACATCTACAGCAGTTGTGGCCCATTAGTCTTGCTAAATTTAACATATTCTTATTTTGAATGGCTATTTGAATTCCTTGGAACCATCATCTCCAAGGACCTTAAAAGGGGGGCCACCATCGACTCCACAGTGAAAAAGGACCAACAGAGGATGCGGTAGCTGAGGAAACACAATCTGCCACAGGCAATGATGGTCCAATTCTATACTGCTATCGCAGAGTCTTTATATATTTATTTGTTTTTAATTTTATTTAAACAAAACAAGACAAAAAAAAGGAAACAAACAAAAACTAAAACAAAAAATAAAAAAATAAAAAGACATCAAAGAAAAAAATTTAAATAACATAAGAACCGCCAGACATAACAGTTTGATGCAATCCATATGGTGCTACACAGTCAGGTATTGCAAGAGCACAAGTAAAAAGCACAGGACTACATCACTGCAAATAATATGAGCTTATGAAATTATTGGTCTTTGACGTGGTTGACAAATTGTTCCCAAACACTTAAAAAGTTGTTCGGTATCTTGGAGTTGTAGAAGCGTATCCTTTCCATCTGTACGATAGTTATCATTTCATTGAGCCATTTTTTGAAGCAGGGGGGTGTGGGAGATTTCCAGATTGTTAAGATCATTTTCTTGGCTGCCACCATACCAAGCATCAGTGCTTGTTGTTCTTCAGACGTGAAGTACAAAGCAGTCTCTGAGCATCCAAAAAGTGGTATGTTCAATGCTCGATATTAATTTTGCATCCACTAGAAAATAGTCAATTCTTGTGTATGAATTGTGGACATGAGAAAAGAATGAATAGTCTTTGTCTGTTGGATGTTGTATCCTCCAGATATCGACAATATTTCTAGACTTAATCAGGTTATTTAATGTTTGAACAGATGTAATTGCATGTGGGCTGCGGGTGGAGAGCCTGTCAAGAAATTAAAATCTTCGCCCATTAGCAGATTGGTGGTATTGAGGTCTGGAATTAAATCAAACACTTTACGGAAAAATTTTGGATCATCAATGTTTGGACCATATACATTCAGTAGTGTGATAGGAAGTGAATTAATATTTCCAGTAATCATAATATATCTTCCATTTGGGTCTATAACCATTGAAACAAGTTGAAATGGAATACTCTTACGAAAAAGAATGGCTACACCTCTAGCCTTGGATGTAAAAGGCGACTGATAAACTTGCGAGATCCAATTAGCTCTCAGTCTCCTCTGCTCTGTAGGTTTGATGTCTCTTGAATAAATATTATATCTGCCGCTAGAGATTTCAAATGGATAAACACTTTACTCTGCTTAATTGCATGCCCAAGGCCACGTGCATTCCACGAGACCAACGTTATCTTACTAATATCATCCTGTTTTACACTGTTAATTCCTGACATACTCAGCTAAGAGGGAAAAAAAGGCACACCATGGAAAAATAAGAGAATGTAAAAAATAAAAGTCTGGCAGCTCTGGAACACATTGAACATTAACGCACCCCTCCCCACTCCCCAAAGACACTTCCCCAAACAAAGCATCACCTTCCCCCTCATTGCTTATCGAGGACTTCCGGGCGCATGGCAAGTATGATTGCCTCTCAGGCCCACTACCTAACCAGTCTATAAACAAATAGACCAGCTAAGGCAAGCCAAGGGCTCCCTCCACTCATTCAAATGATGTTGAAAATGTCAAATTATACCGTCTTTGGGTGTGTTGAAACAAACTGTTCTTTGATGCTTTCAGTGACTAACTCTTTTGTCCTACGGGATTATCCTGTCTGTTCATTTCCAGCGTTGCGTCTCAAGTACACTTCCGCAAATTTCTTTGCTTCTCCAGGAGAGGTGAAGACCTTCTGTTGCCCGTTGTGTTGAAGCTGGAGTTTAGCTGGGAAGCGCAGGCTGTACTTCACCTCCATCTCTCGCAGGGTCTGCATGACCTCACGGAACCTGCGTCGCTGCTCCATTACCTCAGCTGTGTAATCCGGGAAGATAAAGACTCGCCGTCCGTTGTATTCCAGAGTCTGTTGTCGACCAAGTCTTATTATCATATCTTTCTCGTGAAAGAAATGGACTCTGGCGATGAGTGTGTGAGGCCTGGCTCCCTCCGCGGGCTTCAGCTGTTGGGTACGGTGTGCACGGTCAATAATAATTGGTTCTTGGAAGTGTAACTCACCCAGCAGTTTTGGGACGAGGGTGCTGATAAACTGTTGGTTTCCCCTTCTCTTCTCCTTCTGGAATACCTACTATTTTAATGTTATTTCGACGCGAGCGGCCCTCTAGGTCATTGACTTTTGCTCGCAGGAGGGAGTGTTCCCTTTGTAATTCGCTTCTATTTTTCCCCATTAACGTCAGGCGGGTGTCATGCTCTCCAGCTATCTCATCCATGGAATCCATTCGGACAGTTAGGGCATTTTGTGCGGACTGAAGAAGTGTAAACTTGGCATCAAAATGGTCAAAGCGGTCGTTGATGGCCTTTAAAATCACATCTGACATCTCTCTCAGCATTGCATCTGACGGTGTAGAGTGGCTGCTTGCTTCGTTGTTAGAGTCACTATCTTCTCCTTTGCTGGCCAAGGTTGCTAGCGGTTTTTGTTTAGCTCTTCTCTTGCGTGTGTCTGACATTTACAGGTATTTTTATGCAGGTCTGCACCACGCTGAGGTTGATAAACAGACTGTGAAAAGTCCTGAGAGCGACCTTAACTGGAAAACGGTATTTTTAAATAATTTTAAACTGAGCAGAGGAGAGCTCTTGAAAGCACGTCTTACTCCATCCGCTGTACACTAGCGCCCCTCTGCTATCGCAGAGTCTGTCCTCACGTTCTCCATCATGGTCTGGTTTGGCTCAGCCACCAAGCACGACATCCGGAGGCTGCAGCGAATCGTTCGATCAGCTGAGAAGGTTGTTGGCTGCAACCTTCCTCCCATTGATGAACTGTACACTGCAAGGGCCAGGAAGCGAGCGGGTAAGATCATCTCTGACCCCTCTCACCCTGGCCACAAACTCTTTGAAGCACTTCCGTCTGGAAGGCGACTCCGGACTGTCAAAGCCACCACAGACAGACATTAAAATAGCTTTTTCCACGAATGGTAGCTCTACTCAATAACCAAAAGTCTACAATCTCCTTTTGCTCTGCTATTTTATTTAATTCACATGTTTAAACTATAATATTTTATTCTTAATTCTTTACTGTATGTCATGTTGTTACTTGTGTACATACTTGGCCAATAAACTTATTCATTCATTCATATAAGGGATTACATTGTCCTTTCTTTCAGTAAATATAGTTATTCATTAATAAAAGGTACAAGTTTAATAAGCTACACACAGTACAAATTATAATCATGTTCTGACATAAAGGGATGAGAAAGTTGATTAAATATACCCTACTTCATCAATGAAGATGTGTGTAAATTGAGTCAAACTTTTTGCGTTTACAATTTTTTGAAGTAGAACGCCTGTTGTCACATATGTAAGTTGTGTGTCCAAACCCACTTCTTTTTCTAATCCAACCTTATTTTGAGAATAAAAAGAGAAATAATCGATTTATGAAAAAAAGACTCCAGCAACAAAATAATTACTTTATAAGAACCAACATGGTATTATTTTTTGCATAGTAGCACAGTTAGGTCTAAGCCAGAAAGGTGTGCATTTATACATAATTGCTGCAAATTTAACACCAATTGTCCAATACCACCCCATTTCTATTCCCCACGGTCATTTTTAAATGGTCTTTGCTACATTTAGACAGACACAAAATGCTGAAGTAACTAATTTAATCTTTGGAGTGGAGGAATCAATCTGGTAAAGCTAAAGGGACTTTGTCCAAGGTCAATAAACCCATTGCAAATTTGGTAGGAAAATTATTACAGGCACTGGTAATCATTGCATTAGAGCCGTTCAGGTAATGCTGATGGTAATTTGCCCTTAGAATTCACAAAATCATTACTCAAAATTGAAACATGAAATAAAATTCACTCTTGTAAGATCTTTGTTTAAAAAAGTAAATGAAAACATTATTTCTTCCTCAAATTGCATCTCTTGGCACATGCACAGTTGACGTGGCTTTGTATTACAGACTATTTATAGGACTATTTATAGGAACACAACCACCGCCCAATGCAGAGATTATTGCACTCATATTTCTAATTTAACTGGCAATTTGTATAGTTCAAGCATCATTTCTATCTTATTTTCTTATCCTTGAGACACAAAAGGTAAAATTTAATTAGCCTTGATAATTTCATGATATATATATATTTACCCAGTCCCTGGGAAAAAGACTTATGGGGGATAAAAGCTCTTGCATGGTCAGAATAGTTAATTAGTACTTATTTAAGTACTAATATTACTAATACTAATACTAATACTAATACTAATACTTATTTAAGTACTAATACTATTATAAATCTAGCTTCTTTCACCTTCGGATGATAGCTAAAATAAAACAATTCCTCCAGTTTGATGACCTCGAAAAGATCATCCATATATTTATCTCCTCCCGCCTAGATTACTGCAACTCCCTTTACACTGGCATCAGCCAATCTTCCCTGTCCCACCTGCAACTGGTCCAAAACGCCGCAGCGAGACTCCTGACGGGCACCCGAAAAAGGGACCACATCATCCCGATCCTGGCCTCTCTCCACTGGCTCCCTGTGCGGTTCTGAATAAATTTCAAGACCCTCCTCTTTGTCCACAAAGCCCTCAATGGGCTTGCACCCACGTACATTAAAAGTCTTCTCACCCACTACACCACCTCCAGGTCCCTCAGATCAGCCGACTTGGGGTTGCTGAATGTCCCGCAGTCTAGGAATAAGCTCAGGGGCGACCGCGCCTTTGCGGTCGCATCTCCTAGACTGTGGAACAGCATCCCCCTCCGCATTAGAACTGCCCCCTCCAGCGACTCCTTTAAGTCTAGTCTAAAAACGTATCTGTTCTCCCAAGCCTTTCCTGACTTCCTCTGAGTGAGGGCTATTTGTATATATGTATGTAGCCTGCTTGTGTATACTACTCTTATAACAAATGTAAAGCACTTTGGTCAACGAGAGTTGTTTTTTAAATGTGCTATATCAATAAATGTGACTTGACTTGACTAACACTAGTAGTGCATAGTTATTAAGCAATCTGTCTACTGAGAGACCTCCATGAATCAATCAGTCTGAAAAAGAAGGGTCTCGACCCCAAACGTCACCCTTTCCTTCTCTCCAGAGATGCTGCCTGTCCCGCTGAATTACTCCAGCATATTGTGTCTACCTCCATGAGCCAATGCCTTTAAAGCTTCATTTCCTGAAAAATGTTTAGGCACTTCATCGCATGTATGTTTTCTGTTGATCTAACCCATATCCCTGAAGTTCAACATTTTTTTTCATCTGTTAATCTTAAGAGTCACACAGCTGGAAACAGGTTCTTCCGACCAACATGCCCATCTATACTAGTCCCACCTGCCCTCACGGCCCATATCCCTCCAAACCTATTTTATCCATGTACCTGTCAAACATCTCTTAAATGTTTTGATAATACTTGCCTCAACTACCTCCTCCAGCAGCTTGTGCTATATACCCATTACCCTTTGTGTTACATGTTGCCCCGTAGGTTCCTATTAAATATTTGCCCCCTCACCTTAAAGGTTACACCTTAAAGGAATATTGTACTATGTACATCCTGGCAATTAGTGAGAACAAGCTACATGTGTCTACAAAAACAACTCAAATGCAGAGTATTTAGTGATGAATTTACATAGATTTTCCAAGAAAAATTCCGCCATAAGGCACGTCTGTAATGTGATATATTGCCTGGATGCCTGTACTTCTAACAATGCTCCAGTTGCACAAATAAAGTTATACTCCAAGTATCACTTCACAAAAAGTTATTTTCTTAAGAAAAGTTTCTGAAATCAATGTTCTCATTTTCATTTTCTGCTACCAAGTTGCCTGAATATTTTTTTGAGGGAACTTAAATAGCGATGATACAGTTGCATGACCAGTAGAAATGCTGTCTAATATCTCGTGATCTATGTTCATTCCTGACTTCTAGTGCTGTATAAAGTTTGTACGTTCTGCCTGTGACTACATGAATTCCTTTTAGCCTTAGGTTTCCTTCCACATCCAAAATACATTCAGTTTGGTAAATTAATTGGCCACTGTAAATTACCCCCAAGTAGCAAGCAAATTGTAGATTCTGAAGGGAGCTGACAGGAATGCAGAACGAGTAATTCTTTCCACTCTCACCTCAAACCAATATCCTCTGGTTCTCGATTTTCCGACTGAGTGCATTCACCCTATCTATTCCTCTCATGATTTTATACATCGCTGTAAGATTACCCCTCAGCCTCTTGCACTCCAAGCAATAAAGTCCTAGCCTGCCCATCCTATAGCTCAGTCCATCAAATCCTGGCACCGTCACGCAAATCATCTCTGCATTGTTTCCTGTTTAATGTCATTTTTCCGAGAGCAGACGGACCAAAACTGTGCCTCTTCAGAAAGAGCCATTAAACACACTAAGTAAACGTGTACGTTTACATATTAAAAAAAAAAATTATAGACCAGTCAATTTAAAATATTTACGTTTGAGAAATTTATCGCAAATATTATGAAAAGCTAATTCAGCATTTTATTCAATACTAGTTAGCTTTAATCAGTCATGATACAACATTCTAGAAAATAATTCCGTAAAGAACTTAAATGAAACTACGAAGTTTAAAAATAAAAAACAGAAACACCAATATACCTGATAGCCAACCAGGCCTCCAATTGTCAGAGAACGTTCTTTGCAGATCCACCGGGCAATACTGATTGCTCCAATTTTTCGTGGCTGAGTCACTACAATATTGCAGAATGCATGTTTTTTCAAGTAGTGTTCAAGAATATATTGTGGTAGTTGTGTACTCTTGCCACTGCCAGTAGCACCGCAGATGATGACAATCGAATTATTTTCAACAAGATTAACTAACTGCAATTGCAAAACAACATATTTTAAGCACAAGTGCAACAAATAGAGGTTGGGAGTTTTATATGAGAAGCCTTGTTTACAATGATGACTACTCATCAGAATTCAGTATTTCATGATGATACAGTAATTAGAATAAATAGTACAACATGAAGGTTATTCCTACCTGTTCTCTATGTTTAGTAATCGGCAAATCAGGGTACATGTAGTCTGCCATTTTTAGGCTACTTATTGGCCTCACAGCCGAAATAACATTTCTTGCGTTTACATAGGAAATCTTGAGAAGGTCCTCAACATTAACCGTTTGCGTCTTATTGTTGTCTACATCTGAATGACAAGAGATGTTTAACTAAAGAGCTCAATTTTAATAAAACATGTTTGCACGGAAATAAAACCCTAACATTTCAATAAATACAAGGTTTGGCATGCATTCTGAATAAGATATTGTGAAAAATTATAATTAACATTTTTCAACACAAAAGTCCCAAATTTACTCAACTCTAAGTTCAGTCTAAAGGGAATAAAAAGTGTACAGAGGAAAATATACAAGTACACACAAAATGCTGGAGTAACTGAGTGGGACAGTTAGCATCTCTGGAGAGAAGGAATGGTGACGGTTTGGGTCGAGCGAAACGATTACCGAGTCTGTGCTTGGTCTCGCCAATATACAGGAGCACACCTGGAGCTGCGGATACAGTAGATGAGTTTGGATGAGGTGCAAGTGAACCTCTGCCTCACTTGGAAAGACTGTTGGGGTCCTTGGACGGAGTCGGTGGGGGGGGGCAGAAATAGGGGACAGGCATTGCATCTCCTGTGCCTGGGGAAGTGGTGGTTTGGGTGGGATGGGACGGGTTGACCAGGGAGTTGGAGGGAACTGTAAATTGCAATATTGTACAGGTAGTAGTTATTTTAGAATCACAGTAGTTGTGTTCCTAACATACCATTAGGTTGCAGAAAATTATGTTATAAAAACCATTGTGTCACTAGGGAAAAGCGGGTTTGGGATAGAGTGTTTCATTATTGCAATAACTTATTTATTCTGCAGGATTTGTCAAAATAAATGTATTTTTAACAGTTAGAAACTTATTTCTGTAAGTTAAAAGCACTGTATGTTACATTGTTTAGCAAGGTGTCATTGCCAGGTGTCAATAGAAGTGTTTACCTGTCAGTTTCAATGGTGGGTCTCTGCAGTACCTGATTACTGTGGGAAGATTACATTGAAGCTGTTTTTCCCACTCCCCAGGACAGGTTTTTTTTATTATTTGTCAAACTAATTTTGAGGTGATTTTTCAGTTCCCAATTGAAATCACCTTATGACCAATTCAGTCCACGTAATACAAGTCGTGTTCCCTAATTCAATCACATTAGATCCAAATTGTTTTATAGAAATATAATAAAAATTAACTTCAGATGCTGATTTAACTCAGATAGACACAAAAAGCTGGAGTAACTCACCTGGTCTGGCAGCTTCCCTGAAGAAAATGGATTGGTGACATTTCAGGTCAGAAACCCTTCTGGCTGAAGTCTGAATAAGTGTACTGACCTGAAACCTGTTGCTCTATGGAAACGTGCATTATAGCAGAACCAGCTGTATTCAAAAGGGCAAGATATGCATTTGTGTTTGTATACAAAGGGAGATTATGGGATAAAATAGTAAGATTAAATGAGAACTTACCAGTTTGAAGTTTGATCCTTATTTTATGAGGAGTTACGATGAGGGATTTCGTGAAGACCCCGCCAACACGCACGCGCGACATTCTTCAAAGCAGCGGTGGAACCACAGATAACAACAATGAAGATAGTAAGATTAAGAGACACTAATATACCAGTTGACCTTATGATAGAGGGTTGGGAGCGGAGGGCACAAAATCCCTCATCGTAACCCTCATAAAATAAAGATCAAATTTCAAACGGGTAAGTTAACGTTTAATCTTACTATTTTACTTCGGAGTCACATCAGTGACTTTGTGAAGATTTCAAAGCTCTGTGATTCCATGCCCTGGACTACGTCCATGCTCTCACACTGCCGCAATTACTGATGGAGGAAGTATGTTAATACATTTCAGACTTGAACAAGCTGAAAAATAATAAGTATTTATTATTACAAATAATAAACCCCTAACTCGGGGATAACGTATTTTACGGAATGGTACTTAATACTGATTCCGCAAACGTTGCGGGAACGGCCACTGGCTTGTTATAGAACCGTTGAAAGGTTGTCTCACTGGCCCAGCCCGTGGTAGCGAGGACATGATCCATGGGAACCTCCATGGTCCTCGCCACTGATGTGGATGCAGCCCTGGTAGAATGAGATTTTAAAACGTTAGTATCAATACCTGCTGCACCCAACACCCTGAGCCACCTGGAGATAGTCTGCACCACACCCGGTGATGTGGTTTCTTGTGGCTGATGAATAGACCCTGCTCCATCTTCCTGATGGTGCGTGTGACTTTGATGTAGTACCGTAGATGTGTGGCTATACAGAGGGTGGCATCAGCGGGGTACGCACGGAATTCCAGTTGCAGCCCTCTAGATCCCGGTCTATGCTGTCCAACTTCAGTTTCTGCAAGGTCTGGACCCACTCACCACTTTATAGGTGAGTCTGTTTAGCGGTAACCCCATCATGGGTGACCATTTCCCCCAATGGAGCGAGAATGCGTCCATCGCCACTGCCCCAGGATCTGGTTCCCAAGAGACATATGTTGGTATCTGATGGTTCAACCTGGACACAAAGAGGTCGATATCTGGTGTTCCAAATTTACGTATAATTTCAGCAAATATTTGGGGGTTCAACATCCACTTGTTGTTGACATTGAATACTCGTGACCTGGTGTCCGCCACTGTATTGAGCTTAATCGGAAGGTAAGTAGCTGATATCCAAATATTTCTTTCAATACACCAGAGCCAGATTGTATTTGCCAATTCATCACAAGATACTGACCTGATACCACCCATATGGTTTTAATATGCCACCACAGTGGTATTATCTATTTGAAGGCGGACATGCGTATGATGTAACTTTGTGCAGTAAGCCTGCAGCCCGTGTAATGCTCCCAGCATTTCCAAATAGTTTATACTTTGTGACTGAAGAAGGGTAGACTCGTGAGAATCCCATCTGCCGCCACAACTGGAAGTGGTGTCGGTAGCTCCCCAGCCTTGGGCGCTTGCGTCGGTTTGTAACACGACTGATGGGTTGGATATAATGATGGGTTTAAAGCAATCACTAATATTGCTTACCCACCATTGTAGCTCAATTTTAGCCTTGATCGGCAGCTGCATAGGTCTGAATTGCACAGCGGGAAATGTAGCTACAAGTTTCCCAATTACCTTAGCAGCGTGTCTGATGGTCGGTACCCTGTTACATGCCTCTTTTATATCCATTGCTTTGCTGGCTGGGATAGTGACAATCATTTGATTGGTGTTAATGGAGAATCCCAGGTAGTCCATGACCATAGACGGGTTGAAGTTAGATTTGTCTGGATGGATAACAAACCCTAGTTTCTCGAATAATTTTGGTAGCTGTTACTGCTAGTTCAGCTAGTTCCAGGGTTTTCCCCACAATTAAGATATTATCTAAATATGCCATAACTATATAATTTTGTTGTCTAAGGGATGCCAATATTGGTTTTAATTTTTTTGTAAATAGCCTAGGGGCTGTGGTAATTCCATTGGGTAGGGCTTTGTATTGCCACAGTTGCCCCATCCAGACAAATTTTAAGAATTTCCGGTGATGTTCTTTTATAGGCACTGAATAGTATGCATCTTTTAAATCGATGCAGTCCATAAAGTATCCTCGGGAAATCAGCTGTTTAGCCGTTTCAAATGTCTCCATCTTGAAATGGGTATATTGTACAAAAGTATTCAAATGGGTTAGATCAATGATAATCTGACATCCACCATCTTTTTTGGTTTTTGTAAAGATGTTGGACACAAACTCAAAAGGTTCATGTGTCGTTTTCTCTATTACCCCTTCGACAGATAGCCTTAATATTTCCACATGTCCTTCCCCTTTCTCTTTTTGAGAAAGTGCAAATTTTGTGGTCAGGTACATGTTGAGTTGGGGGAAGATGCCCATTGATAAATTCTATCTCATAATCCTGAATACTTTGCAGAAAAAAGGTATTCGAAGTTATAGCACCCCATGCAGAATGCACGCAACCTTCCTCCTACTTGTGAGGTTATGCATGCAGCTTTCTTGAAAGAACCAGACCCCCTTACCTCCATGGTTACCGGCGGGGCTTGGTGTTCTGGGCTTTTGGTGGATGTTGTGTTGCTGGGGTGGGGTTTTGGCACATCTTCCATGCTGGCCTCTGTTGGCCCTGCCCTAAAAAAGGCTTCTGCTGATGGGGAGCGGCCGGTGGGTAAGCTCTCGGTGCCCTATCCGGTTGTCCCCGAGGCTTGGAGTTAGGGTACGGATGGTGTCTCCGGTATGCCTATGGCCTGGTTGACGACGGAGGTTTCATCAGTACAACTGCTTTGGCCTCCTCATCCAACTCTTTGACCTGTTTAGGTAGGTCCTCCCCGAACAGCTGCCTGGGCGGTGGTGTGGTAGAGGCTTTGAACAACCCTGCAAATTTCGGGTTGAGTGTGGGCCGGATGGAGCTTTTCCTGAAACAGTTCATTTCAAATTGCGTATTGCATAACAGAGCATCTTGTTGTTCCTCTGTTATATCGGTCCCGCCCAGGGTTCTGGCGAATGCCGTAATGCCTGAAGTCAACAGCTTTAAGATTTTCTGAATCTTCAGCTCCTGGGCCCTGATTCTGGGACTGATTTTCCCCCGATGGGCATGTTGACTGTTGGGACATTCAGGGTTACACAATTTTCTGGGGCTCTATATTTCTCCATAGCCTCCGTCAACACCTATTCCTGCAGCTGGTGGGTTGTGAGAAAATTTATACTTGCTGCTAGTTTGGCTTGAAGCGGTTTTCCTGAATGTCCAGGCTTTGCAAATTTGGAGACTACCTCCAATAGCTCTTCCTCTGGAACTATTGGAGCAGTGGCCTCTTCTACTGCTGGCTCCTGCGCCAACCCCTCATCGAAGTCAACTAACCGCTGACTTCTGGCGCTGCCGGCTGATGAGGGAGAAATACTTGCGGACCCACAGTATGACTCCTGGATCGCTGGTATCCCCGCTCTTGATGTTCCAGGTCTCTTTGGAGTAGCTGCTCTACCATTTGCTCCATCCTGGCCATGCGACCGCCGCCGCAATAAGCAGACGACAAGTCAGCTTCCCCAGGTTCTTCAGAACTACTGGGGCTTCCACCAATGGACCGCACCTCGTCGAGGTGATGTCTACGGTGCGTTGGCAGCTAGTCCGCCGTCTTCTGGACTGTACCGGTCCGCCTGTCTGGCAAGACAGTAGCGGAGATGAGTCATTGCCGGCCGCCGCAGCAGGGCTCTTTGATATCCGCGCGGGCTTACCGCCACTCCCGATTACGCGGGTCTGAGACGGCGCATGGTCGCTGCCTGCCGCTTCAGCGGGGCCGCACGACCGAAATCCACTGCCACCGGCCTGCACTACGGCAGCCTATCCCGGTGGTGAGTCGCTGCCTGCCGTTTTAGCGGGGCTGCACGACCGAAATCCACTGCCACCGGCCTGCACTCTGGCAGCCTGTCCCGGTGGTGAACCGGTACCTCCTGCTCCTGCAGGGCTCCCCGACTTCCCAGCAGATCCATCACCGGTCCGCAATCTAGCAGACTTCCCCGGTGGCATGTTGATGCCGTCCACTGCAGCGGGGCTCGACCTGGACGCAGGTTTCCCCCTGGTTCGCCCTCTGGGGACCTGCAAAACAGGGGAAACAGAATGTGCCGCTGTCTGTGGCACGTTTTTACGTACCTGTTTGCTGCTAGCCCTGACTTTGGGTGATAGCGGCACGAAGTCAGGGTCTATACTACCCTGCTCCTGCGCTGTGCTCCGACTGCCATGTAGTTCTATCCCCTGCTGTGGTGGAGAATCGGGCCCTGTCAACTGCACAGGGCTACCCAACTTTTTCCCCGCCCGCAAAGCGGGTGCTGCCGGTGTTGCGGGCAGCTGCGAGGATATCGGCCGCTGACTTCCCTCCGAAGTCCCGCGGCTCTTGGAAGCTTTTGCCTTCCCTTTTTTCTCCATCGCACCTGTAAGTAGAGTAACTAAGCTTACAGGAACAACCAGCTCAAGGTTAGTACAACTTACCTTAGAGTTTCTTTTGAAGGTGCTGTTGGGGAAGCGCACTCCTCCCTCCAGCTGTCGACTATAAATGCGAGCGACGATATGTCGCACATGCGCGCTGGCGGGGTCTTCATGAAGTCACTCACGTGACTCCGAAGTAAAATAAACTTTTACTATGCTGCTTTCTATGTAATTAGTGATCACTAATTAAATTTATATATTACATTAAAAAATAATTAGACTTCGATTTTGCCGATTTGTTTAGCTAAGTATTCCAAATTAAAATATCTTAGTCACCCAGCATAGAATGAGTCCTCTATATCATTTACTATTTTGATAAGATTTTGCAGATCTCCATTGATAACATGACAGTGTGACACCATATCTAATTTGTCAGAACTTTGGTAATTTACACAAACCATCATACCTCCCTCAGGAACATCAGCACAACGGGAAACCAATTGTTCATTTTGATATTCTGAACCATCCCCAAATTCAGCTTTTGTTATTGCTTCTTTTAATTCAATGCTGGAGCAAAAAAAAATGTAACCAATTGCTAAACATTTCTTCCAACAATTAACTTTGCAATTCTAAAATTTAATTTGCGGACAGAAACATTTCCTTCTGCTCATTCTTATACTGTGTATCAATTACACTTGTTTCACGTATGTAAATTGCATCACATCTCAAAACTGTGACCTTAACAGTTTCACACCTCAAAACGATCAGCATCACAGCAAAGGCAAGGCAAGGCAAATTTATTTATATAGCACCATTCGTACAAGCTGCAATTCACAGTGCTTTACAAAAGAAACAAAAGAATAACATAGTTTAAAAACATTGCAGAACCAAAATAGCCAATAATCAAAAATTACATGACAAGCAATAAGACAATTGCATGAATAGTAAAACAAAATCACTAAAACATTAAAACGATTTTAAAAGCACATAAAAGGGTTAAGATTAGAAGGTTAAGATTACATGCATGTTGGGTTATGGAAAAGCTACAGTAAACAACAGTGTTTTTAGCCCCGATTTAAACCACAACCAAATAAGGGTTGAGAACTGATTTTTACCAAAATTCACCAAGAATAGCAAAAGTTATTAAAGTAGCAATCAATAACATTTAATAGATTGCAACACCATCATTGACAAACTAACAAATATCAACAAAACATACCATTTGAACATATTTTTTATTTTTCCTCGTGACCTACACACATGCTTGTCCATAATCTAATCCGTTCAATATTGGGAATACAAATTAATTTGCCACATAAATTCCAGCCTAGTGGCAAAAACTACATTTTACTCTATCAAAATGTTGTTGTATTGTGCTCTGTTCCTTAGTGGCAATAATGGGTCTGGTACTAAGCAGAAGATTTGAGTTGCAAGGTTTTTGCAGGAGTGTACCTACCACGTTTGAGACACAAAAAGCTGGAGTAACTCAGCGGGACAGGCAGCATCCCTGGAGAGAAGGGTGACGTTTCGGGCCGAGTAAATGCAGGCCTTACCAGATACTCATATTCCATGAAAAGATTTTAATAAATTGATTTTGAAACATTGACAACTTCAAATTAAAAGATATGCTGCCAAGAAACAACTTCCTTAAAAGATGAAACACCAAAGTTGCTACAATGACATTTGTCTGATCGACTGCCTAACTTTGAAAATTGTTACTGTATTCATAAACAGGTTGGCTCATTTTTGTGTAAGTGACATTACTTCAACAATGTTGCTCTATCTCTGAATATTTTGGAGCAAGCCAGAGCCATAAATCTGCTGAACAAATGCCTTTATATATCTATACAAAGTCTTTTATATATCTGATAAATATTCATCACATGAATCATTTAATCAATTATGTTATAGACTAGAGAGGTCATGCTGCACGGAAACAGACCCATCAGACTAATAAGCGATTTTGGTATTCTGAAAAAAGCAAGGAATCATGGGACAGGTCATTCGCGATAATGAAAAAGCGAACGAAGAGCTGGCTGCATAAATTGTGTATAAATTCTTATCTTTATTCATAATTTATGTGTAAAGATATATTTAATCTGAGGAACAGGGGTGCCAGGTAGTGGGAGAGCGGGGTGTAACAGCTAGAGGGGGCAGATGCGAGTGGGAGACAAGACGAGAGCCTGGACCGATGGAGAGACATTCTTTGCAGCTGAACTGCTGCGTGTGTACAGACCTGCGTTTCATCCGTAGTCAGGATCAATCCCGGTGTCTGGCGCTGCAAGCACTGTTGATTTGCTACTGGATCATCCCCCTCCCCTCCCGAGTGCCCCATCCCTGTCTGGGGGCGGTCAGAGATGTTCGGGGTGACCCTGGACTGACGAGACACCGGCCCAGAACAGTGGCGGCCCCAGGCTTACGGCCATCACGGAGAAGAACCGCTAACTCCAGCTCAACTCTGCCTGTCCCCCCGAGTTAATCGACAGCCCTGGACTGACGGGACACCGGCCTGGAGCAGTAGCAGCCCCAGGCTTACAGCCAACATGGAGAGGCGCAAACTCCAGCTCAACTCTGCCTGTCCCGCTTGGTTAACCGACTGCCCTGGACTGACGGCCTGCTCTGGCTGGAGGTCTGGGGCCGCCACTGCTACGGGCCGGTGTCCCGTCTGTCCAGGGGTGTCTGTTAACCCGGCGGAACAGGCAGAATTGAGCTGGAGTTAGCGCGTCTTCTCCGCGCTGGCCGTAAGCCTGGGGCCGCTACTTCTCCAGGCCGGTGTCCCGTCAGTCCAAGGTCACCCCGGGCAGGGATGGGACACTCAGGAGGGGACGGGGACAGTCTAGTAGCAATTCAACAGCGCTTGCAGCACCATAGATCCGGGTTCGATACTGACTATGGATGAAACGCAGGTCTGTATACACACAGCAGCTGAGCTGCCAAGAATGTTTATCGCGAATTACCTATGATCTGGGCATGCGCAGTCAGAATACCAAACTCACTTATTCGCTCATGCCGACCAAAATTTCCATCTACACTAGTCCCACCTGTCTGAGTTTAGCCCATAAACTTTCCTTTCTATGTACTTGTCCAAATGCCATTTAAATTTTGTTATAGTACATGCCTCAACTACCTCCTCTGGCAGATCATTCCATTTACACACCACCCTCTGTGTGGAAAAGGTTGCTCCTCAGGTTCCTAATAAATGTTTCCCTACCTCATCTTAAACCCCCGGTTCTTGATTCCCCTACTCTGGATAAATGATCTTGTGCATTCCCCAAATGATCTTATACGTCTCTGTAAGATCATCTCCTCGACCGCCTACGCTCCAAGGATTCGTGGTCACCTCTTGCGTTGTGATGTTTAGAGGTGGGCAGCAAATGCACAGCTAGCAAGGTCGGTTCCTCAGTAATGTTAATTCTAAGTTTATTTTGGCAACTGTGGAAATCCAACCACGCGGAGGTTAGGATGTGCAGGTGCTTGCAACTGAGATGGGGGCAGGCTTTGATGCAGCAGATGTTTCCCCCGAGAAACGGAGCAAAGGGCGTGCAATGAGACGGAGACCTTTCGTGTCTCCCGTGGAGGTGATGGGTGTGTAACCTTGCAAAGGCCGCCTGCCCATCGCCTGCACGGGAGACATGAAAGGTCCCAGATGGACTTTAGGCTCCAGGCTCACCACTTCGGTCGACAAGCTTCGGGCTCGGCACCACGCTGATCCATCAAGTTGGCCGCCAATGTGGGGTCCTTTGTGTCTAAAAGCTCGGCGCCCGCACCGGCCTTGCCAGGGGTAGAGCCGTCTTTAATCTGCTGCGCCATCGGGCTCTCGGACACCGCGCGCAAAATGCGCGGCAACGGCCGGCGCAGCTCAAAACCACGCGCATGCGCGTTACCGCCACGAGATCGAGAAAATAACGCGCTACTGCGCGTGCGCTCCGCCGTCGGCAAGTCCCTTCTGCGCTTGGGCGCGGCCGCAGTAAAGGAAACGAGTAGCGAGTTCGGTATTTCGACTGCGCATGCTCAGGTCATAGGTCACTCGCTATAAACATTCTTGGCAGCTGTGTGTGTGTGTGTGTGTGTGTGTGCGCGCGCACGTCTGCGTTTTGTCTGTGATCGGGCCCGGATCCCCAGGCACCGTTGAGTTGCTGCTGGGCAGCCCCCGTCCCCTCCAGGTTGCCCTGTTCCCTCCCGGGAGCCCCGTTCCCTCCCGGGTGCCCTGTCCTCTTCCAGGTGCCCTATCCTTGTCCAGGGGCGGCCGTAGGTGGATGGGGTGGCCCTGGGCTGACGGAGCGTCAGCGTGGGGGGTGGGAGGCACTGGCTCCAGCTCGGCTCTGCCTGTTCCACCGGTTTGACTGGCGACCCTGGACAGGCGGGTTAGGGGCCCGGATTGGCTGTGGCCCCGGGCTTGCAGCTGGCTCTGCTCTGGCTCTCGGTGGGCCCGTTCCCCGGCAGGCCGGAGACCGTCGGCTGCGCCTCTTGCTTTGTCCATTGGCTGTTGGTTGGCCCCCTCGGTGCCGGCGGGGTACCAAGCACCGGTCATCGGCGGGGATGCACACGGGGTACTGTGGTGGCTTGGCAGGTTAGGCAACACCTCTGGAGAAGAGCCTCGACCTGAAACGTCACCCATGCCTTTTCTCCGGGGGTGCTGGCTGTCCCGCTGAGTTGCTGCAGTGTTTTATGTGTGTCCCTGTTGATGGCTGGTGCTCGGCATTCGCCAGTGCTGGGGGTATGGCCAGGCGGGGGGTGCGGCTGGCCATTCCTCGGGAGTTGGAGCGGGGTTGGGCTGGAACTGGCGCTTCTTCTCCATGCTGGCTGTGGGCCTGGGGCCACCGCTGCTCCGGGCCAGTGTCCTGTCGGTCCGGGGCTTTCAATTGGTTCAGCGGGGTAGGCGGAGTTGAAATAGGGTTGGCGCTTGTTCTCCGAGCTGACTGTGGGCCTGGAGCCGCTGCTGCTCCAGACCGGAGTCCCATCTGTCCAGGGTTGCCCCCAAGGCAGGGATGGGACACCCGGGGGGGGGGGGGGGGGGGTGGTCCAATGGCAGTTTGGCAGCATTTAGGGACCGGGTTCAATCCTGGCTGCGGATGAGGCACGGGTATGTGTGCGCGCAGTAGGGAAGCTGCCGAGAATGTCTCTCCGCCAATCCAGTCTCTCCCCCCGTCTCCCATTCGCATCTGCCCCCTCTCTCTCAGTTACACCCCGCTCTCCCGATACCTGGCACCCCTGTTCATCAGATTAAATATATTTTTATACAAAAATTATGAATAAAGATAAGAATTTATATATAGTTTATATAGCCAGCGCTTCGTTCGCTTTTTCTTTATTGCGAATAACCTTTCACAAATCCCGTGATTCCTTGCCTTTTTCGGAATACCAAACTCGCTTGTTCAAGGGATTTGTCAAAGTTCATTGGAGAAAAAAAAAGTGAACGGGGTGCCAGCTAGTGGGAGAGCGGGGTTTAACATCGAGAGAGGGGGCAAATGTGAGTGGGAGACAGGAGGGGTGGCTGTACCTGCGGAGAGACGGTGAGAAGTTGGGGAGAGAGAAAGGGGATGAAAGACGTCTCTTTTTGTATTTTGCTCACAGATGTGTTTAGTTTAATATTCCGTGGGGAGCTGGTTGGAGAGGCGGGCAATGTCTCACAGTCCCTTCATCCAGTCTGCGATGGGGGGGGGGGGTTGGGGGGGTTGGGGGGGTTGGAGGGATTGTCCTAGCACCGGGGAGTTCTTGCGGAGACGGGGTATCCGGGGCCTGCAGTGACGACGTGATAGCGAGATTCCCTCTCCCTATCCCTCGCCTCATCCCTCGCCCCATCTCTCTCTCCGCCGCCTCGCCTTAACCTGCAGACAGGCATCGTCTGTAGGAAGGAACGGCAGATGCTGGTTTACACCGAAGGTAGACACAACGTGCTGGAGTAACTCAGCGAGACAGGCAGCATCTTTGGAGAAAAGGAATAGGTGACATTTCAGGTCGAGACCCTTCTTCAGAGATGTTGCCTGACCCGCTGTGTTACTGCAGCATTTTGTGTGTATCCCCGTTGATGACTGGTGCTCGGCTTTTGCCGGCACCGAGGGGGTTAACCGACAGCCACTGGATAAGGCGAGAAGTGCAGCTGACGGTCCCCGGCCTATCTGGGACCAGGTTCCTCGGGAGTTGGAGCAAAGTTGAGCTGGAGTTAGCGCCTCTTCTCTGTGCTGGCTGTAAGCCTGGGGCCACCACTGCTCCGGGCCGGTGACACGACAGTCCAGGATCACCCAGGACATCTCCGGCCATCCCTAGACAGGGATGGGACACCTGAAAGGGGACGGGGACGGTAGTGAGACTCCGCTCACAAATTTGCCTCCTGGGATTATGCAGGAGAGGAGTGCATGGTTAGCCCCTGTATAATAACCCTGTATAACCCGGGAGGGCAGCCCGAGTGAGAATGGAACCCTGATACCCAGGCTGAGGTGGACCAGACTGTGATTCATTAGATTGTCACTGCTGAGATTTCTGCATGGACTAGTGGAGAAGGGAGAATTAGTGTCGCTAACTCCAGTAGCAATTTAACAATGCTTGCAGCACCAGAGACCCGTTCGATCCTGACTACGGATGAAATGTAAGTCTGTATACTCGCAGCAGCTCAGCTGCCGAGAATGTTTGTCTCCAGTGACCTATGACATGGGCATGTGCAGTCAGAATACCGAACTCGCTTATTGGTCCTGGCGCACGACAAAAAATTATCTCTTCTCACAGTATTTTCAGACGGTCAAGTATTTATTGGTGGATAAACAAGAGTTCATCTTCCAATTAATACTGAGTTTCTAGTAGAAACAAGGAACTACAGATGTTTAGATTTAATTTATTTAGTTTAGAGATATAGCACGGAAACAGGCCCTTTGGCCCACCAGGTCCGCGCCTATCAGCGATCCCCGCACATTAACACTATCCTAAACCCACTACGGACAATTTTTACATTTACCAAGATAATTAACCTACAAACCTGTACATCTTTGGAGTGTGGGAGGGAACCTAGGATCTCGGAGAAAACCCATGGAGGTCACGGAGAGGACGTACAAACTGCGTACATACAGCACCCATAGTCTGGATCGAACCCGTTTCTCTGGTGCTGCATTCGCTGTAAAACAGCAAATCTACCACTGTGCCACCGTGACCGCAAGTTTAATCAAAAGGATACAAAGCACTACAGATCTAGCAGCATCTCTGGAGAACATGGATCACTGATGAATCATGATAGGCATGGTCTGCTCATGTGAGGAATTAACTGCAGATGCTAGTTTACACCGAAGATAGACACAAACTGCTGGAATAACTCAGTGGGTCAGGCAACATCTCTTCTGAAGAAGGGCTCCAGCCAGAAACGTCACCTACTCCTTTTCTCCAGCGAGTTACTCCAGCCTTGTGTGTCTATGTTCTACCCATGGCTGTGTATGTGTAGAACATGCCGTGTTCGTTTTCTCGGTCTGCATAAACCTTGAGAGTCTTCAAGCTACAACAGATAAAGGTTGGTAGATATGACAATAAATACCTCTACTCAGATAGAGGTTGGTACATATGACATTGTGGGGATTACTGAGACGTGGCTGCAGGAGGATCGGGTCTGAGAACTTAATATTCAGGGTTATACATCCTAAGGAGGAGGGGTAGCTCTCCTGGTGAGGAATGAAATTCAGTCCCTTGCGAGGCAAGACATAGGGACTGACGAGGTAGAGTCACTGTGGATTGAGTTGAGGAATTGCAAAGGCAAAGAAAACTAATTGGTGTGATCTACAGACCCCCAAATAGTAGCCCGGATGTAGGGTGTAAGTTGCAGCAGGAGCTAAAACTGGCATGTAACAAAGGTAATGCCACTGTGGCGATGGGGGATTTCAATATGCAGATAGACTGGGAGAATCAGGTTGGTTCAGGACCCCAAGAAAGAGAGTTTGTAGAGTGCCTCCGAGATGGATTATTAGAGTAGCTTGTAATGGAGCCGACCAGAGAAAAGGCAATTCTGGATATAGTGTTGTCCAATGAACCAAATTTGACAAGAGAACTCGAGGTAAAGGAACCGCTTGGAGGTAGTGATCATAATATGATTAGTTTTAATCTGCAATTTGAGAAGGAGAAGGTTAAATCGGAAGTGTCAGTGATGCAGTTGAACAAAGGGGACTATGAAGGCATGAGAGGGGAGCTGGCCAAGGTAGACTGGAAAGGGATCCTAGCAGGAATGACGGTAGAACAGCAATGGCAGGAATTTCTGGGCATAATCCGGAAGACACAGGATCATTTCATTCCAAAAAGGAAGAAAGATCCTAACGGGGGTAGGAGGCAACCGTGGCTGACAAGAGAAGTTAGGGATAGAATACAACTAAAAGAAAAGATGTATAACACAGCAAAGAGTAGCCGGAAGCCAGAGGATTGGGAAACTTTCATAGGACAGCAGATGGAAACAAAATGGGCAATACGGGCTGAAAAGATGAAGTACGAAGTGAAGCTGGCCAGGACAGTAAAAGCTTCTTTCGATATGTTAAGGGAAAAAGTGTAGCAAAGTCAAAGTCCCTTGAAGGCAGACACGGGTGAAATTATTATGTGGAACAAGGAAATGGCAGAAGAGTTGAACAGATACTTCGGATCTGTCTTCACTAAGGAAGACATAAACAATCTCCCAGAAGTACTGGAGGACAGAGGATCTAAGGGGGTCGAGGAACTGAAAGAATTTTAATTAGGTGAGATTGGGTAGCATTGGGTAGGTTAATGGGACTGAAGGATGATAAATCCCTGGGGCCTGATGGACTGCATCCCAGGGTCATCATTGAGGTGGCTCTAGAAATAGTGGATGCATTGGTGATCATTTTCCAGTGTTTAATAGATTCAGGATCAGTGGATTGGAGGATAGGTAATGTTATCCCACTTTTCAAGAAAGGAGCGAGAGAGAAAACGGGGAATTACAGCCCAGTTAGCCTGACTTCGGTGGTGGGAAAGATGCTGGAGTCAATTATTAAAGAGGTAATAATAAGACATTTGGATAGCAGTAAAAGGACATTTGGATAGCAGTCCAAGTCAGCATGGATTTATGAAAAGGAAAATCATGCTTGACTAATCTTCTGGAATTTTTTGAGGATGTGACAAGTAAAATGGATGAAGGGGGGCCAGTGGATGTAATGCATCTAGACTTTGATAAGGTCCCGCAAGGGAGACTGGTGACTAAAATTAGAGCACATGGTATTGGGGGTAGGGTGTTGACGTGGATAGAAAATTAGTTGGCAGACAGGAAGCAAAGAGTAGGAGTGAACAGGCAGGCAGTGGCGAGTGGAGTGCCGCAAAGCTCGGTGTTGGGGCCGCAACTGTTTACTATATATATTAATGATTTGGAAGAGGGAATTAGGAGCGACACTAGCAAGTTTGTGGATGACACAAAGCTGGGTGGCAGTGTGAACTGTGATGGGGATGTCGGAGGTTGCACGGTGACCTGGACAGGTTGAGTGAGCGGGCAGGTGCAGTATAGATAAATGTGAGGTTACCCACTTTGGTGGCAAAAACAAGGGGGCAGATTATTATCTCAATGGGGTTAGGTTAGGTAAGGAGGAGGTACAACGAGACCTAGGTGTCCTTGTACACCGGTCACTGAAAGTTGACATGCAGGTACAGCAGGCAGTGAAGAAAGCTAATAGAATGTTGGCCTACATAACAAGAGGATTTCAGTATAGCAGCAGAGAGGTTCTTCTGCAGTTGTATAGGGCTCTGGTAAGACCAGATCTGGAGTATTGCGTACAGTTTTGATCTCCTAATTTGAGGAAGGACATCCTTGTGATTGAGGCAGTGCTGCGTAGGTTCACAAGATTGATCCCTTGGATGGCGGGACTGTCATATGAGGAAAGATTGAAAAGACTAGGCTTGTATTCACTGTAGTTTAGAAGGATGAGGGAGGTTCTTATAGAGACATATACAATTATAAAAGGACTGGACAAGCTAGATGTAGGAAAAGAGTCCAGAACCACGGGCCACAGTCTTAGAATAAAGGGGAGGCCATAATGGAGAGGAATAAAGGGGAGACTGAGGTGAGAAAAACTGTTTTCACCCAGAGAATTGTGAATTTGTGGAATTCCCAGCCACAGAGAGCAGTGGAGGCCAAATCACTGGATGTATTTAAGAGAGAGTTAGATAGAGCTCTAGGGGCTAGTGGAATCAAGGAATATGGGGAGAAGGCAGGCACGGGTTATTGATTGGGGACGATCAGCCATGATCACAGTGAATGGCGGGGCTGACTCGAAGGGCCGAATGGCCTCCTCCTGCGCCTATTTTCTATGTTTCTATGTACGGAGTTCATACATTCTTCCTGTGACCATGTGGGTTTTCTCCGATCTGTGGCCATTTAGGACTGAGATGTGGAGAAACTTTTCCACCCAGAGAGTTGTGAGTCTATGGACATTTAGGACTGAGATAAGGGGAAACTGTTCCACCCAGAGAGTTGTGAATCTGTGGCCATTTAGGACTGAGATGAGGAGAAACTTTTTCCACCCAGAGAGTTGTGAATCTATGGCCATTTAAGACTGAGATGAGGAGAAATGAATGATCGCAATGAATGACGGTGGTGGCTCGAAGGGCCAAATGGCCTCCTCCTGCACCTATTTTCTACGTTTCTATGTAACAGAAGTCTTTATTACATTACTCAATGCTGGCAGCAAGACAACACAAAATTGCTGCACACACAGAATCTGACTGCATAAACAGACTGTCTACAGACAGGATAAACTATGTAAACATCTCCCTTTGTCCTGTGCAATGCCACATGCTGCACGGGAGGAGCAATGGGTCCTCTCACCCCACACAGTCCACCATACATCACATTCCCCCTTTCCAGTTTGAACGTCTCCATTTGGCTGGATCTTGCTTCACTCTTTTTTTCCAGCCTTTTTTTTGCATTTCACAACCCTTGCTAAAGGTTCAGAATCAACAGAGCTTTCTTCAGTATCTCTTTTGATGAGATATCAGTATTTGCTTTATCTGTATACTGTTCTTTCTCCATTTGACTGTAGCTTTTCTCGGTGGTCGTCAGTGTTTTGGATGCAAACACGATTGGTTTTTCCTTGCCGTTCAACGCCGTTTGTGAGATTACTGCACCAAGGTCAGACAGCGATGCATCGGTGGCCAGCGAGATCGGCTTTGATGGGTCATAGTGGACCAAACGCATCTTCTGGGCGAGCATCTCCTTCAACCTGGTGAATGCATGGTCACACTCTTTGGACCAGTGCCATTCGACCTCCTGTTTTTGCAGGTTATTCGCGCACTTGCTGACCATGTTGCAATCCGTGGTCAATGACAATGCCATAGTTGATTCATCGTAGATCAAGGCGTTCATGTCAACCTGGAAAGCATGGATCCAGTCGATGGCGCACAGGGATGTACCTTCTTTACCAACGACGATCAGCGGCAACATCTGTGTCATACCATTACAGGAAACGGCGATAGTGCATTTGCCTTTCGTGGGAATGGGCTGTTGTCCTTATCCGAAAAGGTGGATGTTGGCCGGATCCAATCCTCACCCAGATGTCCTGACCCACTAGCGACACAGCCACACCAGTGTGCACCTGGAACTGTAGATCGATGTTTGAGACCCGCAGCAAAATCCTCGTCTTGTTGGTGATCGTAGACACACCGAGCACTTCAATAGGAATGTTCTCCGCGATTTGGTCGACTGTGTTTTGCGCTTTCTCTCCCTTTCTCAGCTTTACTACTGATTGACACGCTGCCTGGAGATGACCTTTTCTGTAACAGGCATAACAAACGGACTTGATATACGGGCACTCATGGTGATGATGAGCAGTCGAGCCACACCGGTAGCAGGGTTTCGAACCTCCCCCCATAGGGGAACGGCTCTTCTGAACTGCCCCACCTTCTCCGGATTTGCTTTGGATGGATCAACTGGTTTCTGGCATTGCGGACGAGTCTGCCAAACTGTATGCACCTCCTGAGGGAGCTTCAACGCTGTTTCACCGGCCATTTTGTGCAGTTCTTTACTCAACAGCTCGGCCATCTTAGCACACTGCAGCACATTCTTCAATGAGGCATCCGATACCTTGAGAATCGCCTGCAGGATGAATGAGGGCCTGCAGCCCATGACCAGTCTATCCCGCAACGCATTGTCTTGGCACTTTTCGCAACATTGAGTTTTAAAACCACATGCCTTTGCCTTGGTGCGATGTTCGGCAAGAAATTCGGTTATCGATTGTCCTTCCTGTTGCACCATCCTGTAGAAATCAAGGCGAGCTGCGAGGAAATTTCGACTTTCTTCAAAATGCAAAGCCGTTGTGATTTTAGCATATGAGGCTTCAGTTACTTCTTCTGTAAGTAAATTTTGAAGCAGTGCAAAAGCTTCTGGAGACATTGATGAACACAAGAGAGTCTCCTTCCTCTGGTCAGTCATAATTGCCATACTTTTAAAATAAAACTCATCACGCATTAAATACGACGACCACCTTTCTCGCTCGGGATCGAAACAATCGAATTGCCGAGACATGTTAGTTTGAGTTTTGTTTTTATAAAAACAAAAACTAGGCCCTTATCTGGATCTTTGGACGTAATCCGAAGAATCCCACTCCTGACACCACTTTTGTGTTTGTTTTCTCAGTCTGCATAAAACTTGAGAGTCTTGAACTTCCGATGGCGCTATGGAGGGCTAGAGACTAGCGCCAGCTAGCTCCACGCAAAATCCACTAAAAACGGGGAAAAGAACGGGACTTACCTGCTGTTACCGCACCGGCTGCTTGCAACGCGTGAGTGACGTCATCAGGCGCGCAACTCCGGTGGTATGTCTATGCAACATACCCCCCCCCCAAACTGAAATGGACCGCTAAACCTAAACAAGCACCGAAGTAGGCCCAACTGAAGCCTCAGGCTCAGGTACAATGTCGTCCCAACAAGATGTTTCAAAGAAACCAAAGACTAAAAAATCTGAGATAGAAGAACTTCGGAATTTTCTATCTCAAGAAATTAAAAACTTTACGTATTACTACTGGGCAGTGCATATAAAGAACATAATGTACTGGTTGGATAGTTCCACTCACCAGTCGGAGTGGATAAGAATGGGGAAAGAGGAGTGTTTCCCATACGATATAGGAACGATCTTGTTCTCACCAAAAGATGCAAGATTTGAATATGAAGATTGGGGGTGAAGGAATCCAATTTTGTAGCTAGAATGTTAAAGGCATTAATGAACCAATCAAGAGAGGTAAAGTATTAGCACATTTAAAATCACTTAAAACAGATATAATATTCCTTCAGGAAATCCACCTTAAAAAGGAAGCACAGCATAGATTGAAAGCTAAATGGATTGATAAAACGTAGCACTCCTCATTTTCATATTAATCCAGAGGTGCTGCAATACTAATCCGTAAAGGGATACCTTTTAAACATATATCAACTATAACGGACAATTTTGTAGATATATTGTATTAATAGGTGAGTTACATGCGAAAAAAGTGACTCTTATTAATGTTTATGGACCAAATTTCGATAGTCCCTTCTTTTTTAAGAAAATATTTAATACAATTCCGGAACTTACACAACACAATTCAATAATTGGAGGAGACTTAAACTGTACACTAGACCCCTATTTAGACAGATCATCAAGACAATGGAAAATAAAATCGCAGTCAAGTGAATTATTAAATGCATATATAGATACTAGTAATATTAAGGATGTCTGGAGAATTGAAAACCCAACCGGACGAGAATATTCATTTTACTCATCAGTACATAAAACATATTCAAGGATAGATTATTTTCTAGTAGATTCCAAGCTTATCCCATTTACTTACAATCCGAAATATCATAACATTATAATCTTGGACCATGCAACCTTAACATTTATGATTAAACTAAATGGAAGGACGGAGAAATAGTCACAATGGAGACTTAACCCACAAATCTTAAAGGAAAAAGTATATCAGGAATATCTTACTAAACAGATTAATATGTTCTTTGAGACCAATGATCACCCTGGGGGATAAGACAAAGGGAAATAAGACAATTAGACATAGAAAATGCAGCTGCATCAACTATGATAAAACACAATAAAATAGCAGCTTTGAAATATAAATTAAATAAAATATATTTACACCGAGTTATAAAACTTTATCAGTATACTAAACAATTACATTTTGAATTCGGCGACAAACCACAAAACTATTGGCTCACCAACTTCGAAAACTGGACGGGGAAAAAACAATTCACAAAATTAGATCAGAAATGGGAGAACCACTAGTACAGTCTAAGGATATTAATGAGAGATTTCTGCAATATTATCAAAACCTCTACTCAGCTAAAACGATAGATCACTCGACAGGAATGGAAGCATTCTTACAAAAATGTAACCTTAAAGGGTTAGATTTGAAAGATAGCGAATTACTAGGCGCTGAAATAACTGTAAAAGAAATTGAAGAGTCTATCAGATCTCAAAAAAATGGCAAGGCCCGGGCCCTGATGGTATAAGCTCTGATTTCTATTAAAAAATGATTTGATCTCTCCACGTTTAGACACACTGTAAGAACACATTTATATCCAACAGAAATTACCAGAAACACTAAACAAATCTATAATAACACTCATACCAAAAACAAATAAGGACCTGGAAGATCCAGGTTCATATAGAGCTCTCTTAAACACTGATGAAAAAATATTAACTAAAATCCTAGCACAAAGATTAAGCACAGTGATTCATAAATTAATACACCCTGACCAAACAGGATTTATCCCAAAATGCTACTCTTCCTATAACCTGAGACGATTATTCAATATTATATACTCAAAAAGAATTATTAACGAAAATTTAGTAATTATCTTGTTAGATGCTGAGAAAGCATTTGATCAGGTAGAATGGCCCTATTTATTCTCGGTCATGGAAAATTTTGAATTGGGCAAGAAGTTTAGTACCTGGGTAAAACTTTTATATACTAATCCAACAGCTAGAATATCAACAAACCAAATGTTATCAGCTAAATTTAATTTATCTAGAGGCTGTAGACAAGGATGCCCGTTATCCCCGTTACTATTCGCACTTGCAATAGGGTCACTAGCAGAAAGTGTTAAGTCCCATCCAAAAATATATGGGTATAATACTAAAGACACTGAGAATAAAATGTATTTATATGCAGACGATGTATTAATCTACATTACAAAACCTGAATTTAGTATCCCAAACCTATTAAATTTAATAACTCAATTTGGCTCGTTCTCGGGATACAGAATTAATTGGAATAAAAGTGAAATTATGCCAATAATGTAAATCCACATATATTACAACAATCTCCCGTCAAAATAGTTAATGAAAAATTTAAATATCTTGGAATTTATGTAACAAAGACATATACTTCTTTATTTAAACTAAACTTCCCACCTTTATTGAACAAATTGCATAAGAATATTCAATATTGAAAAAACACTACCTATCTCAATGTTTGGTAGAATTAATGCAATAAAAAATATTTTTCTTCCACAATTATTGTACCTTTTTCAATCAATTCTGATATATCTTCCAAAAACTTGTTTTTAAAAGGTAGACTCTATAGTCACTAATTTTATCTGGGATTATAAGAATCACAGAATAAATAAAAAGCATTTATGTAAATCAAAAATAAATGGAGGTTCAGCTCTACCAAATTTCATGCTCTATTTCTGGGCAGTTCACATTAAAAATATGAACTTCTGGTTGGAAGAATTGGACCAGCAACCAGATTGGTTAAAAATGGAAAAGAAAGACTGTTTACCCTTTGAAATTGATTCGATTTTGTTTGCTATCACTAAATTAAGCAAAAAAACCTATAGTGAAATCCCTATAATATACAGTGGCATATGAATTTGGAAACAATTAAAAAAAGACTTTAAAGTTGGATAATCTATCACTACTTCTTCCCATTGTAAGCAACCCTGCATTTAAACCTTCAATGTTGGATAAAGGTTTTCTACAATGGAAAAATCACAAAATTAAAAAGATGGGTCATCTCTACAGGAAAGGCACATTCCTTTCATTTCAGGAGTTACAACAAATTTATAGACTTAACTCAAATGACTATTTCAGATATCTACAACTTACAGATTATGCTAAATCAAATACACAGGACTATAGAAATAGAGATCCAGAAATTCTTGATGAATGTTTGAATAAACATCCTAATACAGAAAAGTTAATATCTTATATCTATAATATCCTATTAGACAGTGAGGCACCTACGACGGAAATATAGAGATAATCATGGGAAAATTAACTAGGCCAACCAATAATGCAAGATATTTGGGACGAAAGCTTACAACATATACTTCACTATTCGTTAAATGCTAGACATTCCTTAATACAATTTAAAGTATTACATAGATTACATTATTCAAAAAAAAAATTAAATAGAATCTTCCCAAGTATATCTCCTATCTGTGAAAAATGTCATCACTTAGAGGCTAACCTAACGCATACATTTGTTAATTGTATAAAAATCAATAATTTTTGGACGGAAATTTTAAAGATAATTTCGGAAGTTGTCAACACCCAATTGGACCCCGACTCAAAACAAATAATATTAGGAATATTAGAACAAAATCAAATATTTACTACAAGCCAAAGAAACTTTATCGACTACAGTATAATAATTGGGAAAAAATTAATATTAAAATTTTGGAAAGGTCCTATAACCCCCACAATCAAAATGTGGATTATGGAAATGTCAGAGAACCTACATTTGGAAAGAATAAGATTTGTCTTAATGGACAAACAAAAACTGTTTATCAGAATATGGTCTCCATTTATTGACTATTTGAAGGGGCAAACTGGTTCGGCACGAGAACCTGACTGAAACACAAATTAAGGATTAGATGAAGAGTTACATTTTATAATTTACGAACATATCTCCAATGATGTATTATTAGTTAATTATTCCATTCTGTTTTATTATACCGTCTTGTTTTTTTGTTAATCCAAGATGGCGGCGCACATGTATGCAGCGGCTTTGCACTCCCCGGTGTGGTTATTTTTATTTTCGTCTGTTCTGTTTACCTGTCTGCTGACCAGCAACTCGACATACAACCGCCAAGTTCTTCTAAGGATTGGGTCGTTGTGCGGCGAACTGGATATCATAAGGAGCTACCACAACCACTATATTCTGCCAGAGATCACCCGTCCAGCGGGGTCCCAGTGGATCATCATACCAGATGGACGGCGCAGAAGGCGGCGCAGAGAAAGGCGGCAGAAGCGTGGCTGGCATCCACGCTAGGCTAAAGAAATCCCCACACAGACCGGCGCTACCCAGCATCTTCCTGACGAACGCCCGATCCCTCAGCAACAAGATGGACGAGCTGGAACTGCTCAACAAGGAACACACAGCTGTGCAAACCTGCTCGATGATGGTGATAACCAAGACTTGGCTTCACGCGGGGATCCCAGACGAGGCTATCAGTCTGGCAGGCCGCACAGCGCACAGGGCCGATAGGAGCAGTAACTCTGGTAAGAGCGGGGAGGGGGGGGGGGGTTATGCATTTACTCTTATGATAAATGGTGTACAAATGCAGTTGTCGTTGAGAGACACTGTTCACCAGACTTGGAGTTTATAACACTGAAATGCCGACCCTTCTATCTGCCGTGGGAGTTCACAGTTGTTGTTATCATGGCTGTTTATATTCCACCAAGCGCTAGCGATAAGCTAGCACTGAACACCCTGCTAACAACCATCAACAAACTACAGACTGCACACCCTGATGGGATTTTCATCGTGGCTGGAGACTTCAATCAGGCAAATCTAAAAACTGTCCTCCCTAAATTCCACCAGCATGTCACATGTCCGACGAGAGGTCAAAATACATTGGATCATGTATACAGCATCATCAGGGATGGATACAAAGCCTCTCCCCTCCCTCACCGCGGCCAGTCTGACCACCTATCCCTCTTTCTCACCCCAGCATACAGACCTCTTATCGTGAAAACAAAGCCCAATGTGAGAAACATAAAGACTTGGCCTGAGGACGCTGCCGCTCAACTTCAGGATTGCTTTGAGCGCACCCAGTGGGATCTTTTTGCAAATCATAACAGACTACACATCCACAGTCATGTTCTACATACAGAACTGCATCAATAACGTCACTATCGACAGAGATGTCAGAAAGCTGCTGAGGGAACGCAACTCAGCCTTTGGATCTGGCAATGATGAACTGTACAGCACTGCCAGATCCAAACTGAAAAGAGCCATCAAAGAGGCAAAGGCAGCTATGGAAGAAGACTAGAGGGACACTTTAATGAGAGGGACCCCCGGCATGTTTGACAAGGTATCCAGCAACTTACCAACTACAAGGGCAACAGGGGGTTAACCACCAGCAGCAGTAGTAACTTGCTGGCTGAGGAGCTTAACCACTTTTCGCCCGTTTTGAGCTGAGTAAGGCGGAGCCTGTGCCTGCAGCCGCGTCCAGCACTGACGACCTGGCATTCACTGTGAGCACAGAGGATGTCAGGAGAGTACTCCGCAGCGTCAACCCCAGGAAAGTTGCTGGCCCAGATGGCATCCCAGGGAGAGTACTGCGGGATTGTGCAGACCAGCTGGCGGAGGTATTCAGCGACATCTTTAACCTCTCTCTGTCAACATGCACTGTCCCTAAATGCTTCAAGACTGCCACCATTGTGCCTGTTCCAAAAAAAACATCTATCACCAGCTTGAACGACTACAGCCTGTTGCTCTCACTTCAACTGTGATGAAGTGCTTTGAGAGACTGGTCCTGGCCCACATTAAATCCTCACTCCCACCCACCCTGGATCAACATCAGTTTGCATAGAGAGCCAACAGGTCAACAGAAGACGCCATCAACATGGCTCTACATTCTGCACTGACTCACCTGGAGCGCCCCGGCTCATATGTGAGGATGTTGTTTGTAGATTTTAGTTCTGCATTCAATACCATCATCCCCAGCAGAATGGTGGACAAACTGTTTGACCTGGGTGTAAATGCCAATACATGCAGATGGATCAAGGACTTCTTAACAGATCGCCCACAGACTGTCAGGATGGGGTCCAATCACTCCCCAGTCCTGACGCTCAGCACAGGGGCGCCACAAGGCTGTGTGCTGAGTCCTATTCTCTACACAATATACACTCATGACTGCACACCGACACACAGCACAAACCGGATCATTAAGTTTGCAGATGACACGACTGTGGTGGGGCTGATAAACAACAACGACGAGTCTGCCTACAGAGATGAAGTCCAAAAACTGACTGTCTGGTGCACTAACAATAACCTGGCACTCAACTCAACCAAAACAAAAGAACTGGTTATTGACTTCAGGAGGAGGAGAGAAGAACCTGCTCCTCTTTACATCAAAGGAGACATGGTGGAGAGAGTCACTGACTTTAAGTTTCTGGGCATATACATCTCCCAGGACCTTACATGGACAGTGAACACCATCACTCTCGTAAAGAAGTCACAGCAGCAGCTATATTTCCTGAGGACTCTGCGGAGAGCAAACGTCTCACAGCAGCTGCTGCTGTCCTTCTACCGGTGCGCCGTGGAAAGCATCCTCTCCTATGGCATCCTGGTGTGGTTTGCTAGCTGCACTGTGGCTGGAAGGAAGGCACTACAGAGGGTTATTAAAACAGCACAGAGCATCATAAACACTCAACTACCCTCCCTGGAAGACATTTACAAGGCCCGATGTTTACGCCGGGCGACAAACATCACACAGGACTCATCCCACCCTGCCAACCACCTTTTCACTCTGCTGCCCTCTGGGAGTCGATACAGGTCTTTGAAGGCCCGCACTTGCAGACTAACTAACAGTTTCTACCCACGTGCCATTAGAGAACTTAACTCAAACTGATAACACTACGGGCAACACTACACAATTAGGGGTGTTCAAATAAAAATTTGTCTGCTAGAATGTGCAATATAATGTGCATTTTTTATTATCTATTACTTCTTTTATGCATTGATCTTGTAGTAAATGTAAATGTAAATGGTTGTTTGTGTTATTGTGTTTTGTTCTTTTTTAAATATTTTTATCCTGTGTCTTTTATTGTTTACCATTGAAGGGGATGCACATGAAATTTTGTTGTACAGTTGATGTGCAATGACAAATAAAAGTATTTGATTTTGATTTGATTTGATTTTTGTTTTTTCTCTCTATTATTTTCTATCTATATAAAGAATAAAAATATATATAGAAGTAGAACTATTAAATAATTGATAATATTGACAATATTAATAATGTATGACTACCACAAACAAAATGTTTTTATTATGTACTTCTAATTTAAAAAAAATAAAAAATAAAAACCTGAGTCTTCAAGGTACAACAGAAGTCTTTATTACATTACTCTATGCTGGCAGCAAGACACCACAGTATGGCTGCACACACAGAATCTGACTGCACACACAGACTGTCTACAGACAGGATAAACTAAACATACTAGAGGAGCAAGAAAGACCACTCCTCCGAAATCCAATGAACTGACGTGTAGTACGTAACGGAACGTCACGGCCACCATTTGTTAAAGCAAAACGCGACTTCCGGTATGCTTCCCGCTGTGCACTCCGCTCTATCATCTATGGTGTAATCAGTATTGTAGGGATCAGTTTTTGATATAGCTCATCTATCACATCATATATTTTAGTTAATTTGATTGTAAATGTTTTCCCTGTTCCCCCATTTCCCTCCCATTTTTCCTCCCCAGCCCCCACATTTGCGTAGTTTCCCTTGCATTGTATTGTGCAGCTTCCCTTGTATTGCTTTAACACACACTGTGCACAAAATAAAATTTAACTTGTATATATATTTATATGAATGTGTGTTTGTGTGTGCCTGTGTGTGAGAGGCAAGTTAAGGGCTTGTCCCATCAGCATGCGATTACATGTGTCTCGTGGGGCTAGCCCCACTTCAAAGTGTGGAGGCATATGGAGTTGTGCGGGGCTGGTCCCGACATCGCGCGGGGCTGCACTGTCCGAAAATCCTGTAGGCCCACAGGCGCATTGAGGGCGTACGCAGCGTCTTGACGTCATATGCAGCGTCTTGATGTTGTGATGGATTTTTTAAATGTGAATGTCTCGTAACAACACATTTGTGGGTCAGCCGTATATTGCACCAACCCCCACAATTTCAAATGACTCTAAATTGAACTTTATAAACAAGGAAAACACTTTTTATTTCCATAATTTATGGTAATATTTACATAATTCACATCATTTTGTGCACAACATATACAGGGGGTTGTAGTGTTTTGAAAGTGATGTAGAATTAAACATATTTCAGACAATGATAGCCCCACCCCTTGCTTACCCCAAAGAACAAAATTTCCAACATATACAATAATAAATAAATCGTCATTTGCACAATTTTGTGTGGGTAACAGGAGGTTCTCATTCTTCCTCGAGTAACCGGCGTTGGGAAAACAGACGTTTCGGCATGTTCGGGATGTCAAATAGCGTTGGAACCGCATTGCAATTTAGCCTCTTATTGGTCTGCCTGTTGGAAAACTAGTCAAGTTCAGTGTTCAGAACAAAGACGGCAGGTGGTTGACAAGTACACCAGAGTTTGGTGAAGGAGATCTTGTCGACGAGTATTCTGGACCCGCTGTCGACATCTGAAATTACAGAAAATCTCATATAGGATTAACTAAGAAGGGAAAAAAATGTAGTTATAACTACATATCTGCAGAATGGATGAAATATCATTTAAGTGCAATAGTTCAGTTGTGGGGAGAGACCTGTATATTGAAGATGCATTTTGCCACTAACATGTCAATTTACCTTCAATGTAGAATAGCTTATTTAAAACTTCTTACATAGACCATTTAAAGTATTTTCCTTCTATCCTCTTTTGGGCCTAAGACATTAGCAAGTGTTCAAGTCCAAGAGAGTTTATTGTCACGTGTCCCCTGATAGGACAATTAAATAGTTGCTTTGCTTGAGCACATAGAAGGCATTTACTACAAAACAGATCAGTGTGTCCATATACCATATATAAATATATACACACACATGAATAAATAAACAAATAAAGTGCAAATAACAGATAATGGGTTATTAGTTATCAGAGTTTTGTCCGAGCCAGGTTTAATAACTTGATGGCTGTGGGGAAGTAGCTATTCCTGAATCTGGTCGTTGCAGTCTTCAGGCTCCTGTACCTTCTACCTGAAGGTAGCAGGGAGATGAGTGTGTGGCCAGGATGGTGTGGGTCTTTGATGATACTGCCAGCCTTTTTGAGGCAGCGACTGCGGTAAATCCCCTCGATGGAAGGAAGGTCAGAGCCGATGATGGTCTGGGCAGTGCTTACTACTTTTTGTAGTCTTTCCTCTCCAGGGCGCTCAAGTTGCCGAACCAAGCCATGATGCAACTGGTCAGCAAGCTCTCTACTGTGCAACTGTAGAAGTTAGAGAGAGTCCTCCTTGACAAACCGACTCTCCATAATCTTCTGAGGAAGTAGAGGCGCTGGTGAGCTTTCTTGATAATTGCATCAGTGTTCTCGGACCAGGAAAGATCTTCAGAGATGTACACGCCCAGGAATTTGAAGCTCTTGACCCTTTCAACCATCGACCCGTTGATATAAACGGGACTGTGGGTCCCCATTATTGTGCTGGCACCATATGGACAGTTGCTCGATCTCTCTTCTGTACTCCGACTCATCCCCATCAGGGATACGTCCCACAACAGTGGTGTCGTCAGCGAACTTGATGATGGAGTTCGCACTGTGACCGGCTACGCAGTCATGAGTATAGAGAGAGTACAGCAGGGGGCTGAGCACGCAGCCTTGAGGTGCTCCCATGCTGATTGCTATCGAGTCTGAAACATTTCCACCAATACGAACAGACTGTGGTCTGTGAATGAGGAAGTCGAGGAAGTCAGGAAATTGCAGAGGGATGCACAGAGACCCAGTTCTGCGAGTTTGGTAACCAGCTTGGAGGGGATGATTGTGTTAAATGCCGAGCTGTAGTCAATAAATAGCAGCCTGACATATGAGTTTTTGTTGTCCAAGTGGTCCAGAGCGGAATGGAGGGCCAGCGGGATCGTGTCCACCGTTGATCTGTTGTGGCAGTAAGCAAACTGCATTGTGTCTAGGTTTTTGTCGAGGTAGGAGTTGATTTGCGCCATGATCAACCTCTCGAAGCACTTCATCACCACAGGCGTTAGTGCCACAGGTCGATAGTCATTGAGGCACGTCAACTTGCTCTTCTTGGGCACAGGTATAATTGATGCCCTTTTGAAGCAGGTGGGAACCTCAGACCTCAGATGTGAGAGGTTGAAAATGTCCGTAAAAACTCCAGCCAGTTGGTCCGCACAGGTTTTTAGAACACGACCAGGTATACCATCAGGTCCAGGTGCTTTTCGAGGGTTCACCCCTCTGAAGGATTTCCTGACATCGGCCTCTGTGACTGAGACTGAAATACCATCACAGCGAATGGGGGCTCGGGAAGGCACATCGATGTTCTCCCCATCAAAGCGTGCGTAAAACGCATTGAGCTCATCAGAGAGTGATGTTTCGCCGACATTTGAGCTGCCTCCTGGTTTCGCCTTGTAGGAGGTGATTGCATTCAGGCCCCACCACAGCTGCCGAGCATCTGTCTCATCCTCCAGCTTGGAGCAGAAGTCCTTTTGGCCTTTTTGATGGCCTTACCAAGGTCATATCTGGACTTCTTATAGACCACTGTATCGTCAGACATGAATGCCCGGTGGCTGGTCTTCCGAAGAGTGCGGATCTCAAAGTTGATCCAAGGTTTCTGATTGTGAAACACTCGGAAGGTTTTTGTAGGAATGCAGTCCTCCACATATTTCTTAATGAAGTCTGTAACAACTGTGGCATATTCTTTCAAGTCCGTTGCCGAGTCCTTGAACATTTCCCAGTGTACAGACTCCAAACAGTCCTGTAGTTGTTCCTCTGCCCCCCCCCCCCCCCCCCCAGTAGGATAGTAGGCAGAGGGGGTCGAAGTCCCCTGCGCTGCAGTCTGACCTGAAGTCCTGCCGGCCGGCCACGTTTCCGGACACAATGGAGGCTTCCCCTTTGTTTCCAGGTACTGAGTTTACTGTACCTGCTGTTTCTGCGGACCTGTGCTGGAATGGGGGTTCCTTCACAGGCAGCAGCTCCAGCTCCTTCAAAGACGGCAGCTGCAGCTCCAACTTCATTGTTCCTGGGAGATCCAGCCCGTTGGCTCTGGAGGTCGTCCCGGGGTTCCGAGGTACAGTACTTGGGTTCCTCAATCGGGTCAGGTAATTTCCAGCGACTGTGGGAAAATTTAAAGTCCGGGGCTCCCGTGGCTGTGGGAGATCGCGATATTGCAAGAGCCTTGAGGTGCTCAAGCAGCTTGTCTGAAACGGCACCGTTTTCTGCCATTTTCCTGATCCAGGTGAGTTGATTGAAGTTGTACTTAAGCCTTCTAGGTTCTGGAGCTCTGCAAAAGTCGGCCCAGGCAAGCGCCATTTTAGCTCAGGCTGCCAACTCTCAGGCAGAGAGAGAGATGAGAGGAACGATGGCACGTTATAACGCACAGCCGTCCCATTCTGACCGCCGCCGAACCCCACACAGCACCATACCATTGCACCCTTCTTCACTGTGATATCTCGGCTCTGACAATTCGAGGGATCTAATTGGTAACAACACTGAGAGCAGCCCCGGGCCGCCGCGCTCCCCGACTCGAATCTGAGGTTTAAATCTTGTGATGGGCCTGATGTGTCTCTCTCCCCATCTCTCTCTGCCCCTTCTCTCTCTCTCTCCCGCCTCCCTACGGACCAGGGGGATAAGGGTGAATTCCTTTAGGACCGAGATGAGGAAAACATTATTTACACAGAGAGTGGTGAGTCTCTGGAATTCTCTGCCACAGAAGGTCGCTGAGGCCAGTTCATTGGTTATATTCAAGAGGGAGTTGGATGTGGCTCTTGTGGCTAAAGAGATCAGGGGGTATGGAGAGAAGGCAGGTACGGGATACTGAGTTGGATGATCAGCTATGATCATATTGAATGGCGGTGTAGGCTCGAAGGGCCGAATGGCCTACTCCTGCACCTATTTTTCTATGTTTCTATATTTTGGAGACTCCTGCCATACCGAAACAAAAACAGAAATGTACAGAAGAACAAAATTGCTGACTTTATTATTGTGGTAAGTTTAGATCTATTAAAAAAAATCTAGTAACTTTCTAATGTAGCAATGTACAAAATTTTGAGATTTAAAAAATCAAGTCTGCAATTTATCCCATCAGATAAAGCATAAAAAGAAGGTTAATTTGACACCTAATTCACTTTCATATCTTCAGTATTAAAAAAGTTATGGCCATTTTCATACACGGAAATTAGCATCTTGTTCCCCATTGCCATACCATTGACTTAACTCAAAAGCTGTGATCTAGGACAGTCAAAAGCCTATAACTTTCTTAAAAATTAAGAGAACTCAATGACATTTTCAGTTATTTTGGATTGAAGCATTCTGAAACAAATATGAAACAATCTTACTTGGAGGACCTGAAATTAAAGCATATAATTAGTTAGTTACCTAATTGTAGCTAATTACAAAATTCAATCACTAGATCTAAACATCTATCCATTTCTTAAGAAAAGGTAAACATTTTTAAATTGCCTAAGTGTCCAAATAACACTCACACAATAATTCACAATTTAACATGATTTTTAAATCTCATTTTCATGAACTTATAGGCCAAATGGAAGGAATTTAGTGTTTAGTTCTCGTAAATTAATGGCCATTTAAATCAACTTGCGAGTGGGTTTTAGTGGAATGTGGTGGATTGGAACATTGCTGTTTGCGGTGAATTTAACCCACAGTCGGCAGGAAAAACACTGCCGGTTCGTATATTTTTTTTGTCCCCATTTCGTAACATGAAAATGTGATTAAATGCTTCCCAAGAACCACGTTTTTATGTAAAAATAAATTGTGTAGCTTCTTTTCTCCCCTACGTAAAATCCTTCCCATTGTCGGCGCTCACGGCTTTAGAAGATGATTTTTAAATTACTCTAATAAGTGATCTAGTTTAAAAATACCTTCATAAAACAAATGTCGGAGCGATTTCTCTTTAGCAACGAAATCCCCTGAGATGGATCGACTTGAACTGTCTGGAGAAAAACGGCATTTTAAACCCGCCCCCCTCTGAAAGGCGCCAAAGTCGTGCACACGGGGAGTGGCAGAATTGCAGCGCCGCTAAAGGTAAGTATTGTAACATACCTATCTAATGTACAGACAAATCTAGTCTCCCAGTGAATGTTGATAGGGGAACAGAAAATAACATTTTCAGGACAGAATAATATCGACAGAAAATAATATTTCCTCACCTTTCTTTGTTGTTGGGGAACCTGAAGAAAGACAGGTTGAATCGTCCAATCTGCGATCGGAGCAATTAATACCGAACAAAGAGCTGTAGATGTAGACGCCATGACAGTGTGCGGGCAGCCCTATAAAATGCCCTATGTAATGGCGTCGACAATCACACACGTCATACTACGCTTTTTTTGCTGAGTGACGCATCTTGCTCCTCTAATATCTTTGGGATAAACTATATACACAACATCTCCCTTTGTCCTGTGCTACGCCACCTGCTGCACAGGAGGAACAACGGGTCCTCTCACCCCACACAGTCCACCAAACATCACAGCCACTGTTGGCATTTTGTAAATATTAAGATCTTTCCAGGACCCCGACTCCTAACGTGTTCTTAACTGACATCCATGTCTTGAAGCTGAGGAAGAACTGTTACTGTACATGAACAGACTTGATCAGTCGGACATGAAGCAGAAAGTGGATATGGAGACAATTGAACGGTCCTCACATCAGCTACAGTGACCTCCCAACTATCAAGGAGACCTGTATTTCTTTAATTGGACTTTATCAGACTTCAATGTTATATCTTGCACTAAATGATGTACACTTTCCCCTTTAAATACATGGATGGCTTGATTGTATTTGTGTATTGGAGGGTTGCACGTAAGGTTACCGCGTCATAGGGCTTGACGCACGGAGCTGCTCAATCCATCTGGAGGACATTGCAGCTTCCGGTAAATGTTGTTAATACACGAAACGCGTACTTTCCTACCTATTAAAAACCGCCAAAATGGTGAATTTTTGCTCTGTAAAAAATTGTGGAAGTCGGGATAAGCGTGAGAGACATGTACCCTACTTCAGAATTCCAAAGGTGAAGCGAAATGAAGGTAAAGAGAAGCGAGAGCTGAAGGGACAACAACAGCTAAACTGCTTGGCGAACATTGGCCGTGCAGATATCAAAATTGAAAATATTGGGAATTATCGCTTTTGCTCACTGTATTTCATCAACAGTAAGGTATTATTTATATTTTTTTGTTAAATATTTTTATTAGAAGTACATATCAAGATAAGGATATACATGTCATATACATTCTTAATATGAACAATTATTTCTAATTTGTACTTCTATGAGTTTTTCATTTTTTATATAGATAGGAAATAAGAGAAAAATAAAATAAAGATAGAGATTCAGAAAAATGAATGAAGTATTAAGCAGTTTGTACATCATTGGAGATATATCATGGGTTATTATATGTAAATCTTCGTCTATTTATTCGTTCAGGCATCTGTCAGGTTCTCGCACCGAACCACTTTGACCCTTTAAATATTCAATAAATGGAGACCATATCCCTCTGAATTGATCCAACTTGCCCAGAAGGACAAGTCTTAATCTTTCAAGATGAAGTGTCTCCGACATTTCAGTGATCCACATTTTAATTGTGGGGGATGTAGGACCCTTCCAAAATTTCAATATAAGTTTTTTCCCAATTATTAAACTGTAATCAATAAAAAATATTTGATTTATTGTTATTAATTGATCTGTTTCTAATATTCCTAATATTATTAATTTTGAGTCAGGAAGCAAATTTGTATTAACAACATTCGAGATTATCTTAAAAATTCCTGCCCAAAAGGTAGTAATTTTTATACAGTTTGTGAATGAGTGCGTTAGAGTAGCTTCTAAATGTTGACATTTATCACATATGGCTGGTATATTTTAAAAAATTCTATGTAATTTTGATTTGGAATAATGTCATCTATGTAGTACTTTAAATTGTATCAAGATGTGTCTAGCATTTAACGAACAATGATGTATATTTTGTAGACTTTCATTCCATATTTCTGGTCTAATTGTTTGACCTAATTCGTTTTCCCATGATTGCCTATATGTTTCTGTCATTGGTACATCATTTTCTAATAAAATATTATAAATATATGATATCAATTTTTCTGTATTTGGATGTTTCTTTAGACATTCATCTAAAATTTCTGCCTTTCTATTTCTAATTTCCTGAGTGTTTGATTTAACAGAGTCTCTGATTTGTAAATATCTAAAATAATCTTTTGAATGTAATCCATAAATTTGTTGTAGTTCTTGAAATGAAAGAAAGGAGTTTTCCCTGTAAAGATCACCCATCCTATTAATTCCATAATTTTTCCATTGTGAAAAACCTTTATCCATCATTGAAGGTTTAAATGTGACATTGTTTACAATGGAGAGTGCTAGTGGTATACATTCCAATTTTAATGTTTACTTAAGTTGTTTCCAAATACGTATCCCACTCTCTATTATAGGGTTTTCTTTATAGGTTTTCTTAGCTAGTTTAGCATTGGCGAATAAAATCGTGCTAATGTCAAAAGGTGTACAATCTTCTTTTTCTATTTTTAACCAATTTGGTTGTTTATCTAATTCATCCAGCCAAAAATTCATATTTTTAATACGAACTGCCCAGTAATAAAACATAAAATTTGGCAATGCTAGACCTCCATTTATTTTTGATTTACATAAGTGTTTTTAATTTATTCTATGACTCTTATATTCCCAGATATAATTGGTGACTATAGAGTCAACTTTAAAAAAAAATTTTTAGGAAGGTATATTGGTATCAATTGGAAAAGATATAGTATTTGTGGAAGAAAAATCATTTTTATTGCATTAATTCTACCTAACATTGAGATAGGTAATGTTTTCCAATATAAAATATTCTTATTTAGTTTATTCAGTAATGGTGGGAAATTAGATTTAAATAAAGAATCATATCTTTTTGTTACATGCATTCCGAGATATTTTATTTTTTCTTTTGCTATCTTAAAAGGATATTGTTGTAATGTATGTAGATTATTTACCTTTATTGGCATAAGTTCACTTTTATTCCAATTAATACTATATCCTGAAAACGAACCAAATTCAGTTATTAAATTTAATTAATTTAAAATACTAATTTCCGATTTTGTAATATAAAGTAATACATCATCAGCATATAAGGAGATTTTATTTTCAGTTTCTCTAGTTTCGTACCCATATATTTCAGGATGTAATCTCACGCTTTGAGCTAATGGTTCAATTGCAAGTGCGAACAGTAGTGGGGATAAGGGACAACCTTGTCTACAGCCACGGGATAAATTAAATTTAGTTGATAACATTTGATTTGTTAATATTCTAGCTGTTGGATTTGCATATAATAATTTAACCCATGATATAAACTTCTCTCCCAACTTAAAAGTTTCCATGACCGAAAACAGATAAGACCATTCCACTTGGTCAAAGGCTTTCTCCGCATCTAATTAAATAATTACTAGGTCTTTATTAATACCTCTTTTCGAATATATGTTGGAGGAGGTCCACATTTTAAACCTTAGAAAACTTGTCATGTGCACTGGGATACATTGCAAAGCTTTGTTTTGTATGTTATCCAAAGAAATCAGACATACCATACATAAATACAATCAAGTCAAACTGAAGTACGATAGGTGGAGTAAAGGGAAAGTGTGGAATATACTTCTTAGCATTGTAGCGCATGTCACACTTCGACACCCTGCCCATTAAAGTGTCTGTCTAAATGTCTCTTAAATGCAGTAATAGGTTCTGACTCCACCACTGCCTGTAAAAAAATATCTTCTCAAATCCCCTTTAAACCTCTTTTCTCTCACTTTGAACGTATGCCCTTTTGTTTTGATATCCACATCACTCACAAAAATAGGCAAGCAATTCCTCATCATTGACCAGCGAGGAGAAATAATTTAGTCTGTAGAATTGGTCAGAACTTGAGTGAACATTGGGTATTACTAATATTCTAGCTACCAACAAAATCTGCTATATAAATAAAAGACCGTCCATATATCTTTCTCACATCTCTTATCCATCTCCTTCACTTTAGGTAAAGGTTTATTGTAGTTACAAGTACTGAAATACAGTGAAAAGCATTGTTTTGTATGTTATCCAAAGAAATCAGACATACCATACATAAATACAATCAAGATGGAAGAAGGGTCTCGACCCGAAACGTCGCCTATCTCCTTCGCTCCTTAGATGCTGCTGCACCCGCTGAGTTTCTCCAGCCTTTCGTGTACCCAGTGAAAAGCTTTGTTTAGCCTGCTATCTAAACTGATCAGATATACTAAACAAAAATACATAGAACCATAGAAAATAGGTGCCATTCAGCCCTTTGAGCTTGCACCGCCATACAATATGATCATGACTGATCATCCAACTTAATATCCCGTACCTGCCTTCTCTCCATACCTCCTGATCGCCTTAGCCACAAGTGCCACATCTAACCCTCTTAAATATAGCCAATGAACTGACCTCAACTACCTTCTGTGGCAGAGAATTCCAGAGATTCACCACTCTCTGTGTGAAAAATGTTTTTCTCATCTCGGTCCCAAAAGACTTCCCCCTTATCTTTAAACTGTGACCCCTTGTTCTGGACTTCCCCAACATCGGGAACAATCTTCCTGCATCTACCCTGTCCAACCCCTTAAGAATTTTGTAAGTTTCTATAAGATCCCCCTCAATCTTCTAAATTCTAGCGAGTACATGCCGAGTCTATCCAGTCTTTCTTCATATGAAAGTCCTGACATTCCAGGAATCAGTCTGGTGAACCTTCTCTGTACTCCCTCTAATCAATTCAAGCTCAGGTACAATATATAAAGCAAAGATGAAGATAGTGTGCAGCAAATAATTCCCAGCATTGTAGCACATCAGCTCTACAGACAAAGTCCAATGTGGTAGAGGTAAATTGGACTGTACCCTAGCTTATGGAAGGACTGTTCAGAAGCCAGATACAAGAGGGGAAGAAGCTGTTCCCAAGTCTAGTGGTGTACACTTACATGTTTCTGCCAGATGACTGCTTTTCCGAATCAGAGTGGTGTAGGCGGAGTCAAAGGTGGGAAGTCTGGTCTGTGTGATTGGGTGGGATACATGTACAACTCTATGCAATTTCTCGCAGTCTTGGTCAGAGCTGTTGCAAAAACCAAGCTACGATGCAACCACATACACATGCTTTCTACGATACATCTGTAATGCACTTTTATGGGTTATCATTTTTTTGACATAAACTATAGATTTCTAGAAGAATTGGACAAACTATTTTTGTATACAGATACCTTTGAAAGACAGATTGGATCACAGACAAGATGCTGTAATCAAAAACAATCTTCTAGAGAAACTCAGCAGGAGAGGCAAGCATCAATGGAAGTCAATCTTTGAGATGACAACATTGTATCAAGTCTGTACTAGCAGTTTATATTTTTTTGCTCACAGGAACAGAAAACGTCAGCAATACGCAAACTATGCATCCTATCAGTTACAAATAATAGTATCTATAAACCACATATTTCTACAAACATAAAATCAATGGGAAAAAGGGACACAATGAAGCAACATTAAAGTATACAAATAATAGAATCTCTTCACTACTTTTCCCAAATAAAATGGAATAGATCAGCTTGTCCTCAGCCTACATTTTCTGTTGAAGTGAATGGACAGCAGTTTTAAATAGATAGAAGAAAAGAGAAAGAAATTAAATAAATAGGGTCGTCAAAAAAGGCATTTTGTTTACTTGTTTTTGCGCCACTTACTAAAAACACAAATTAAAATAACTGTATATAAAAAGCTACTATCTATATAATCAGTTACTACCAAATAATCAGTTACTATTTGCTCCACAAACAGTCCATGATATTAAAAAAAAAGTATAGATGAAGGAAGATATAAATAAAAACAGAAAATGCTAAAAACACTCAGCAGCTGAGGCAGCTTCTGGGGAAAGAGAGAGTTAACGTTTCAGGTTTAAGACCCTATGCAGGAATGAAATTACTGAATTTCACAAAGTTAATAAATATAGGCTACAAGTATTTTATGCAATTTTATACAACTTGCCACATCAAAGAGAATTATAACTAATGAATTTTACAATACTGTTCATATATTTCCACATTTCTGATAGTAATATAATGTACCCTAGAAATTAGAAACAGAGAAAATAGGTGCAGGAGTGGGGCATTCAGCCCCTCGAGCCAGCACCGCCATTCAATATGACCATGGCTGATCATCCAAAATCAGTACCCCGTTCTGGCCTTTTCCCCCATGTCCCTTGACCCTAAGAAATAAATCTAACTCTCTCTTGAAAACACCCAGTGAATTAGCCTCCACTGCCTTCTGTGGCAGAGAATTCCAGATTCACAACTCTCTGGGTGAAAAAGAGTTTCCTTGTCTCAGTCCTAAATGTCCTACCCCTTATAGGGAGGTTTCACGGCAGTCGGGTCACGACCCATGACCCGTGCTGTTGCTACACTACTCCAACTGGAGTACATGCGATGAACTGCAGGTAAGTACTTACCATTGTTTCCAACGTAGCCTGCTGAAATTGCCAATATTTGCGCTGTATATAATTATGGAAATCGGGATAAGCGCGAGAGACATTTAGCCTACTTCAGAATTCAAAAATTGAGGTGAAATTACGGTAGATAGAAGCGAGAGCTAAAGGAACAACAACGAGACCCAAAGTGCTTGACAAACATTGGCCGTTTGTTCACTGCATTTCATCAACTAAGGCATTATTTGTGTTTGTTTCTTGATTCCTTTGGTATCTAAAAAGTCTCAGAAGTGATAAATCTGGCTGTAAAATCGCCCATGGTTCTGAAGTGGGTTTTTAAATGCAAAAAGAAAACGCTTCTGAAGCTAAATTTATCATTAAAAAAATCTCCAGACTTACGAGTGGTGTGTGGAAAAGCAAGTCTTCTATCATTATGCTATTGAGATGTATATTTTGGCAAATAATAAAATGTTCTGACAGCTTAAACACCCACTCCCTTTCAATAGGAGGGTTACACAAATATTGTCAATTTGCTGAGGTTGATTATGTCCAATTAACAGCTAACAATTATGCCATTCCTTGGCTTGCATCTGAGTAAAATGTAATTCAAAACCCACGTATGGTTTGCGATTTTTTTAAAATGATACATTTTGCTCAGAGACGTTTTCTTTTTGTATGTAAAAACCCACTTGAGAACCATGGGCGATTTAAAAAATTGACAGCCAGATTTATCACTTCTGAAACTTTTAGATGTCAAAGGAATCAAGGAAATACGCAAATAATGCCTTACTGTTGATGAAATGCAGTGAGCAAATGGCCAATGTTCGCCAAGCAATTTGACTGTTGTTGTCCCTTCAGCTCCCGCTTCTATCTACCGTTATTTCTCCTCACTTTTGGAATTCTGAAGGAGGTTTTAACAGGCTCGCTATGATGGAAACAATGGTCAGTGCTTAGCAATAGTATGGGTCATGGGTCATGACCTGACTGCCATGACGTAAGATCATCGGGTCAAAGGGCGTGACACATGGAGCAGCTCAATCTGTCTGGAGGACATGGCAGCCTCCCGCATGCACTGTTGACACACGAAACGTGAATTTTTTACCTGTTTAAAAACTGCCAAAATGATCCATTTTTGCGTAAATTATTGTGGAGGGTGACTGAGCGCTCTGTACCAAATGCTCTAGCATCTTTGCTCTGAACACTAGCAAGGTGTAAGCGGCCAAAGGAGCGCATCCTCCGGGGTCAGTGCTGTCCGGCCACGGCCACCCTCCGCCCCGTCTCCCTCTGTGCGGCCGCGCTGTGGGTTGGCAGTGAACACACGGGGACGAAAACCCAGCAACGTCCCCGTCAGCTGCAGCAGAGTTGGGCAGTCTGGACCCTCCGCCCATCCAGAGTCACTGCACCACTGGCACCGCCCCGCCCCTAACACCCCCGACCCCAATACCCCCGACCCCCCCCCCCCCCCCCCCACCTTACCCTCCCCCCGACCGCGGGGACAGACGGCCCGGGATCCACAAGTGTGGAACCAGAATGTGGAGTCCGGATGCTGGGATAGAAGAAGGGCCGGCTGTACTGGCAGCCATAGTATGTGTTTACTTGACGTTCACCTCGTGTACTCCAGATGGCGTTGCGTGGCAACAGTGCGTGCAACCTCCCCACAGTGTGTTCTTCGACTGCATAGCACACACTGTACCTCTCTTTGCATGTGAGGAGGACAATAAACTAAATCAGGATTGATAATCTATCCATGTTCTCCAGAGATGCTGCCTGACCGGCAGTTACTCCAGCGCTCTGTGTCTTTTTATGCATTTGCGAGCATCTGCAGTTCCTTATTTCTGCGTTAAGAAATCCAATTTCTCCCCAACCTCCCGCCGGCCAGAGGCGCTGTCGCGGGCGGTGGCGAGCTGGGATCTTCGGCCGGCCGGCTGCCTTCACCAGTGACCTTCCTTGGAGTGAAAGCGAAGTGAAGTGAAGCCGCGACAAGGTAAAGCTCAGGAGCCTGCTGTCGGTCGTGGTTTGATACGTGCAATCGACCGGGGAATGGACCGGCTTGCGTTTAGCACGCTGGCCTTTGGATGGCGAGTAGTTTGCCTGTCCTTTGCGAGCGAGTTGTGGAGCCGGCTGCTCCCGGTCCGGGCACTTGGGCCTAGTGCTGTCACCCCAGGCCCGAGAATTGCTAGCAACTGCAGGCGGGCGCTGCGTTGATGTTGTGACTCCCCAATCCCCCGGCCCTTGAGTCGCTAGAACCAGACTGTTCAGTGCATGTGGGCGCTGGATTGGCGACGTAATCTCCAGGCCAGAAGGTTCTTATAAACTGCAGGCGGGCGCTGCATTGATGTTGTGACTTCACCCAGCTCCCGGCCCTAGAATCACTAGAACCAGACTGTTTACTGCATGTGGGCGCTGTATTGGCGCCGAGATTATATTCGCTGCTCTCCTCCTGACTCTTGCAGTGTACAATTCGTCGATGGGGAGCAAGGTTGCAGCCAACAACCTTCTTGGCTGATCGCTGTGTCTATCGTTCCTTTTTATTACATTGGGTTAATAGGTTAATTGGCCTCCGTAAATTTCCTTGAATGTGTAGGGAGTGGATGTGAAAGTGGGATAACATAGAACTAATGTGAACGATGATTGATAGTCAGCATGGACACGGTGGGCCGAAGGGCCTATTTTCATGCTACATCTCTAAATTAAACTAATTGCTCTGCCCCGATCTCATGAGGACATTTGCCATCCTTGAACTGCTGAAGCAGGCAGTGCGGGGCTGGGGACTATATGTTTGGAGGCTGTTTTAGGGAGATCACCAGAGGCTATGAGATCAGAAACAATATGGGAACTGATAGTCCGGTGTTTGTCTGTGGGGTCATGGTCAAGGGTATTTACTGGTGGGAGATGGAGGCATAAAGGGAGTGGACATCCATGGTTAAGGTGAGACATTGGGGATTCCTGAAGAAGCGTCTTGACTCGAAATGCCACCTATCCACGTTCTCCAGAGATACTGCCTGACTCGCTGTTACTCCAGCACTTTGTATCCTTTTGCCATCCATCCTTGCCCCATCCATATTAATTCTCTGTTTCAACCCGCAGATAATGGCTGGTCGAGCTGTTGCAGAGTGGTGGTTTAAAATGAAACCTTATGCCATAGCTTACAGGGAATTATGGCCTAGTTTAGCTATCACCTCTATCTTATTTTACAAGCTATCATATGGAGGTAAGTGGCCTGAAAGATGTTTTAAAAATCCTTGAAGACATATTGGAGAACTTTAAAAAAAATTAGTTCATCCTATAACCACAGAGGTGGAAGAGAGCTTCTTCTTCTTGCGTATGGTGTGCACAACCTAAAGTTGTAGATCAAGGGTAGACATCCAGGCCACGACAGCATCAGTTACTGGATGGATGGCTTTGATGCCACCAGGGAAAAGCCTAAGTGAGCAGTAATTCACGATGTGTGGTACAGTCTGAATGTCCACAGTCACAAGCAGGGCTGCCTGTCATCCCCCACTTATGTAGGTGATGGGCTGTTCTTGCATGGAGGGTGCGGATTCTGTTCAGGGTTCGCCATTGCTTGCGATGGAGGTCAAATCGCAGTGCAATACTTATTGATTAAGGTGATAGCTGGATAAAATAATTGTAAAATAATGCCTTCTATTTAATTGGGCCATCATGCAGAATTGGAGTTCGTTTGCACACATAAATGGTTTGAAATTGCACTATTTATTACATGAAATGTTTGAACAAGGTTAATTGCAACCAATATCCATTCTTTATATCAAAACAAAACTTTATTCATCATAAAAAATGTATATGAATCAAACAACATGCAAAATCTCTTTAATACATTGTTACTGTCTACATTCAATATTGCTAGTGTCATACTCAATAGCATTAGCACCTTTATACCACACCCTTGCCGCTCTTGTGGCCCCTCATATGATGTTCCTATTCGTTCTGCGCAGCAAGAAAGTACTTACAGACATAAAATGTAAACCAAAATATTCTAATGCAGGCTCTTCAACCTGAAACAAATCTACTTTGTTTCGCTATGCATCTACGTGGCCTGGCCTACCTAGTAGCTCCAGCATTTCTGTTTTTGTTTCACTTTCTTGACTATATTGGTTTTGGAAACATTAAGCTACTGTTTTTAATTGAAGGTAGATTATTGACTATTTTCCTGTTTAACAGTAGAATTAGCCATGTTTTCCAGTTTAATTTTAGAAGTACTTCACTTGTATAATGCTAAATGGTTATTTATGTTTTGCAGGTAAAAAGGCAGTAAAAGACAGTAAGTAGTCATAATCTATTTTAAACCTTGCCTATCCTAAATCAAACACGTAGATCTATACAATTGACTCCATTAATCTTTACAATTTAGAGATTGAGTATGTGTAATTATTTAGTTTATTGTAAGTACTACTTCTTTGACCTTATCACTGGTCCTGTAGTAGTACTAGTGCCCTACATTTGTGGAAGGGAAAAAACTAGTTGCCAAAAACGTCAGTGTCAGTTTTTTTGGAACTGGCAATTGTGGAAAGACAAACAAACTGTTAAGCTTTGTGCAGTTGATCAGTAGTATACCTCGGGGTGGTGCTGGGCACATTGTTTGTCCTCTATGTCAATAATTTGAATCAGCATGTACAAGGCAGGATGAGTAAGTTTATAGATGACACTACAATAAGTGGTATCGTTGACAGTGAAGAAAGTTATCAAGAATTATAACAGTGTGCTGATCAGCTGGGCAAGTGAGTTGAGGCATGGCAAATGCAGTTTAATCTGGATAAGTTCACGTCATAGAAGCAGAATTAGGACATTCGGCCAATCGAGTCTACTTTGCCATCCAATCATGGCTGTTCTATCTTTCCCTCTCAACCCCATTCTCCTGCTTTCTCTCCCTAATCTTTGACACCTTTGGTAAACAAGTGCCTGTCAATCTGTGACATTGACACACAGCCGTCTGTAACAATGAATTCCACAGATTCACCTAAGTGCGTGGTGTTGCATTTTGAGAAGACAAAATTGGATGGACTTTCACAGTGAACAGCAGGGAATTATTACAGAATGGAAGAACCAAGGAGTATAATTACATAGTTCCTTGTAAGTGGCATCACAGGCAGACAAGGTGTTGAAGGGGAGTTTTGGCATACTGCCTTCATCAGTCGGGGAATAGCATTCAGAAGTTGGGACATAATTTTGCAGTTATACATAATGTTTGGGAGACTACACTTGGAGAATTGTGTTCATTTTGGTAATTCTGCTATAAAAAATATGCCATTGAACTGGAAAGACTGTAGAGAAGATTTGATGATGTTGCCAGGACTTGGGGGGACTGAGTTATAGGGAGATGTTGGGCAGGCTCGGATTTTATTCCTTGAAACATAGGAGACGGGGGTGATCTTGCAGAGGTGTATAATGTCATGAGGCACACAAATAGGGTAAATGCATAGTCTTTTTCCAAGTAAAGGAAATTCAGGAACCGGAGGCTTAAGGTGAGAAGGGAAAGATTTAATAGGAACCTAAGGGTGGGGGTGGGTGTGGGGAGGAGATGAGAGGAATAATGACAGGGCACCAATTTAGCATGAGTCAGGGCAGCCCTTTTGCATTTTTTGGCCTTAGCAGATGTGGAACCATGTGGGCTGAAGCTCATTTTGTCCACTGGTAGCACAAGAGGATTTGTCATCAGAACTGCAATGAGTTTTTTGTCTTCACCTATGTTGTGTGGGGGCATGAACTTATGAACCTTGGTAGTAATTACTGTGTAGTTGGATATTTTTACCCAAATAGTAAAATGGGTGCACTATAATTCTGTTTCATTAATTAGTTTTTAATCATTATCTGTCTTTGCACCCCTTCAGCATGTTTGCCTTATGCATTAGTGCTTGTGGCAGGACAGTAAATCTGAAGAAATCCCTTGTGGAATTTGAGCATGCAAATTAGGCTAATATTTTAGACGCTTCCTTTGAATGACAGTTTAAGCTGAGACTCTGAAGATGTTATACAAGATCCTTAATTGTTGTTAGAAATATTTGGTAGCTCACTTGCTCCATTGACAGCACTTCATTGTGTGGTTAAAATATTCTTTGGACTTTAGAGATACAGCATGGAAACAGGCCCTTCAGCCCACTGAGTCCGCACCCATCAGCGATTACCCTGTATAGTCTGAAGAAGAGTCTCGACCCGAAACGTCACCTAGTCCTTCGCTCCACAGATGCTGCCTCACCCGCTGAGTTTCTCCAGCATTTTGTCTACCCTGTATATAGCACAAGGGATAATTTATATTTTTACCAAAGCCATTAACCTTCAAACCTATTCGATTAGCAACTGGAACTTTTAAATTGAAATCTCCTACTGGTTTGTTGTGGTTCTGAATTCAATAAAGTATGTTAGGCATTGATCATGAAACCTGCTGGACTTTTGCAAAAACAGAACTGATTTTCTATTATCCATGGGAAGCGCACCAGTCTCCCCAACATTACTGAGGGTTTATTAACCTGCAATACAAACTATTTATTTATTTGTGGATACTGCTCGTTCTCTTACTCCAGCATTTTCTGTATGTTTCAGATTACAAGCATGTGTAGTATTTTGTTTTGCATCAATCTCCTTCCCATCTGGAGTCACCATATGACTCCAGATTCACACTTATTTAATGGTTCTCAATGCCCCAACCAATACTAAGGTGAGGCCTATCACAAATTAGACGAGATGATGTTCTTCCACTTGGACAGCTTACATTTTGATGGTATGTACATATCCCACATGCACTCACCTTTTCCACCTGGATTTCTTCTCCCTTTTTTTTACCTTTTTCATTTCCCTCCACACCCCCTTCCCCCAAATTAATCTATCACCTTCCCACCTCTGCCTCTTGCATTTGACAATATTTCCTCTTGCCTCCTAATGGAGTCTCAACAGAGGTCAACACATACTTTTGCCTCTGAAGATGCTGTTTAACGCACTGATATCTTGTATTTTCCTGTCTTTTTTGCCCCCTATCATAATGGATTGTTAATGGATTATAAACATTCCCCACATTGGAGGGTGAATAGAAACAACCAGCAATAATTCCATGCTCTGGTACTCTGACTGTCACATTTGTCCACATGTAAAGGTAATTTCTAGCATAATTAATTAGCTTTGAAACCCCTTGGGACATTGAGAATGTGAAGATGATGTGGAAATAACTTTAATCCTATGAAATGAATAATTCAACAATGACTTTATGGATCTTCCCGGATAAGTTGTGAAATCAGTCTTTTTTACACTACGATTTATATTTCTAAATTCATTTAATTTGCAGAGGTACCAGCTTGCATTTATCTATCTATTAGATTTGTTAGAGTGCAAAAATTGAATTAATGTTAAAAAATGGAAACGTGTAAAAATAATTCAGAGCTTTGCAAAGTAGTTTGGCAGTTGGAAAAGCTGCCTGGATCATGCGTAGCATCACAAACCAGTGAAATAGTACTTGTTTTCAAGGGAGACGGGGACTGTTTTATCAAAGCAAATTATTAATGGTGTTAGTAACTAGGAACCAAGAGGCAAATTAATAACAGTAAATGTCCAGTGTAGTTTTGCATAGAGCATTATGAAGTATTCTTTGTGAGTCAACATTAGTGTGGGAAGGAGTGAGTTTTCTCATTTCTGCTTCAAAGTGCTTTAATTGTTTTGGTGCTATTCCTCACATTTATTAATGTTGCTCGTTCCTAAATAATTCCTTTGTGACTTAATATTGAACTGTGCATATAAATTGGAAACCATAGAATGAAATGAAGAAATATTTTATTTCCTTGCTGGTGAAAGATTGGCACGTTAATCGAATGTCCACCAATTACTTTATTGTTCCCTATGTTGGGGAAGTCCAGAACAAGGGGTCACAGTTTAAGGATAAGGGGGAAGTCTTTCAGGACCGAGATGAGAATTTTTTTTGCCCCACATAGTGGTGAATCTGTGGAATTCTCTGCCACGGAAAGTAGTTGAGGCCAGTTCATTGGCTGTATTTAAGAGAGTTAGATGTGGCCTTTGTGGCTAAAGGGATCAGGGGCTACGGAGAGAAGGCAGGTACAGGATACTGAGTTGGATGATCAGCCATAATCATATTGAATGGCGGTGCGGGCTCGAAGGGCCGAATGGCCTACTCTTGCACCTATTTTCTATGTTTCTATGTCCATGACAGAAGATTCAACATGTCATAAATATTTTTGTTTCCAATTCTTCCTGCCCCATTTTCAATATGGCAAAACAACTTCATTTTTGTTGAGATAAAATGGTAACAGGAGTTGTATTGATATTTCTTTGCCACATTTAGAATCTTCCAGTCAAGGACATTGATACAACCAGAGGCTGGGAAATCCTGTAAGCCCATCACTGATTGAAATAGTTCCAGAAGAAGGAATGTCATCTTGAAGAATACTGCATGTTTTGTACAAATGCGATGTCCCCATGCATGTTTATGCAATTAAAGTAATAAAATGTTGCTTCAGAGATCCAATTTGTTATTAAATGCACATCTACATCAGATTACATTGAATACATGGCATGAAACAAGTTGTACCAACACTTATGTTACACTCCTTTTCTTCAAATCTGGGAGTATAACTTTTTTTCTCTCGTCTTTGTCTTGTCTTGCTTTTCTGATATTATCCTCTGTAAATCTTCTCTGCAGCCTCTCCAATCCTACCATCCATTTTAAAATATGACAAACAGAATGTGTAATTCATAATGATCACTGTCAATAATCTCATCAAAAGGAATTGGCTATAGGGCCCCAACAGCTCTATCATTCATTATCATGGCTAATCTACTGTTGTGCTCAGCTCAATTTTCCTATCTTTTTCCTTTAATCACAAATCCCCAAGACCATAAATTTGTTTATCATACCCTTGAATTTATTCTGGCAAAAATTCCTTACCTCAGATTTAAATGGACAACTCTTTATTCTGAAACATGGCTGCCAAGATCTAAATATGAGAGGAAACATCCTGTCTACCTTAATTTTCTTTTTTTGCCATTGTGGCTAACTAGGTTTATAATTTCTGAGACAAGTTCTCTTTCTACTCCCTTAAATAGAGCAATCTGCTAGTCCTCTAGCATTATACGCTTCTGTCAGGAATTTGTAATAATCTTAGACCTTTCCGAGATTGTTTTAAAATGCACACATGTAATTAAATCTTTGAAATATACTCATGCCATTATTTATCTTGTGTTTATTGGTCCCATCTCTCTAGTAAAATACCAAATCAAATTTTCCATCCTTATTGCTGTATCTTAAATAATTTATGTTCCTCTTTAGTTTTGAGTACTTGTCTCCTGCTCCCTTCAGGTTTTAAATCATGAACACTGCTGCCATCATAGATTTCCTTTCTTCACTTCTGCTTTCCTTAGACAATTTTTAATTTCCTCACATAATTGCAGGAGTAAGTAGAGGCAAGTCGTAGATATTTGGTTTTGGTTTTCAAGATCTTGGGTGGGAGTACTTGGGTGTTCTCATTTCATGCAGCTATTCACATTGTTCAGCTATTTAAGAAATGTTTATCCTCCACCCAATCCTATTTTTAGCGAAAGATTAAGAAATGGCTGTACAAAGCTGCAAAGCATGCACGTGGCTATTGCGGTAAATAAAAATCTAACATTTTTTAATAAGCACTTTATTTTGTAGGCACGACAGAGGAGAGTTTGGTTAAGTGTGCTTTATCTAGTCTTTTCAAATAAATCAATTTGACCTAATCTGTGAAGGGCACAAAGTGCTGGAGTAACTCAGCGGGTCAGGCAGCATCTCTGGAGAACATGGTTAGGTCGAGGCCCTTCTTTAGATAAGGATCTATCCCTTTCTCCTTCAAATATTTATCTATTTCCCTTTTTTTAATTCAATCTACTTCAATGGTTTCAGTTCTTTTATTTTTTTTATTGTCACGTGTACCAATTAAGGTACAGTGATATGCAAATTACCATACAGCTATAGGGGAAAAAAAACAACAAGACACACAGCTACATAAAAGTTAACATAGACATGCACCACAGTGAATTCCCCACATTCCTCACTATGATGGATGGCAAAAAAGTCCAATCTTTCTCTTTATCCTCCCGCAATTGGGGCAGTCGAACCATCCTCAGTCGGGGTGATCGAAGCTCCGGCAGTCGAAACCCCCGCGTCGGCGCAATCGAAGCTCCTGTTTCGGGGCGGTCGAAGCTCCTGCGGCATGAAGTTCCCCAATATCGGTGTCTAATCAGAGGCCGCGAGCTCCGCTATGTTAAAGTCCACAGGCACCTACGGTTGGAGCTCCGAGGTCGATCCCTGGCAAAGAGATCGCGAGCTCTGTAATGGTAAGTCCGCAGGCTCCCGCGGTGGAGCTCCCGGTCGATCCCCAGCAAAGGCCGCCAACTCCTCGATGTTAGGCCGCAGTGTGGACGGAGATACAACACGGATAAAAATTGCATCTCTGTTGAGGTAAAATATTAGAAGTTTCCCCCAACTCCCCCCCCCCCCACATAAAACAAGCTTAGGAACACTAAAAACATATACTATTTAAACACAAAGAATACTTGTACTTTTCAGTAAGAGCTTTCCAATTCATGACAATTTTATCTTTGATTCTTGAAACAATTGTGTTAAATTTGTAATTTCAGATTACTTACAATCTGTTTTAATTACTGAAGGTGATCCATCTTTATCCATTGTGAGATAAAGTGTAGTTGCATAGAATTAGCTGTGCAAAGAATTATACCTTGGTTGCAAAGGCAACTGAAATCCATTTTCTTTACATTTATAATTTGTAATTGGGCCAAGTGGAGTTTGTGTTTGTTCTGCATTTTAATGAACAAGAAAGAGCAAGATCACCAGCTACTGAAGAATTCTACAATATTATTTTTATTGTCATCGGGTGCTTTCCAGCCAAATCATACATAAATGAGTGCCATCAAGTTCAAGTTACATGTATTGTCACATGCACCAATTGGTACAGTGAGATTCGAGTTACCATACAGCCATACAAATAAAAAATAACATAATACACGACAGCTTAACATAAACATCCCCCCACAGCGGAATCAATGTTCCCACTGTGAGGGAAGGCAATAAAGTTCAGTCATCTTCCTCTTTGTTCACCCATGGTCGGGGGTCTTTGAGCCCTCTGCAGTCGCCGTACGGGTGGCCCGATGTTCAACCCTCTTGCCGGGATGATCGGAGCACTGGCGTCGGAACAGAAGAATACTCTCAGTGGCTTCGAGTTTCCAAATCGGCCACTCCTTACAGGAGACCGCAGCTCCCTAAGTCCACAGGCCAGGCTGGACGGAGCACCAACACTGGCAACCCTCGGCAGAGGATCCCAGGACTCCGCAATATTAAAGTCGGCGGTGCCCGCGGCTGGAAGCTCCGCAAAACACAGCTCCACGATGTTAAAGCAGCTGGCCCAACACTCCGGAGCTCCACACGGCGATCCCCGGGAAGGCATCGTTCGCTCTGTGATGGAATCAAGTGCTGCGCCGTTGCTGGAGCTCTGGCCGGTCTCAGGCAGGAAAAACCACGCCAATCCAGATTGTAGGCGGGGGGGGGGGGGGGGGGGGGGGGCGGGCGAAGATGCAACTCGGAGAAAAGACACATCCTCGACCAGGTAGTGACTGGGAAACGGTTTCCCCTCTTCCCCTCACCCCCCACCAACATAAAAAAGAAACCTGCAAAAACATACTTTAAGACAGACTAAAAATAACAAGGAAAGGGTGAAAGGATGGACAAGCTGCTGGCGAGGCAGCCACGCATGGCGCCATCCGATGATGTATGAGTATAACAGAAAAATACCAGAGTGCAAAATATAGCTTACAGTTTGAGAAAATGCAGATAAAAAGAATGCAAGGACTTCAATGAGTTCTTGAAAATCACACTTGCAAGCTGTTTAAAATACTGAATTCCTTCAATTTGGCCTGTAAATTAATGACAATTATATTTAAAAATCATGTTATATTGTGAATTATTGTGTGAATGTTAATTGGACACTTAGGCTTTATATTTTCTTTTAAATTTTTTCTTAAGAAATCGATAGATGTTTAGATCTAGTAATTTTGTAATTAGCTACAATTGGGTAACTAACTAATTATATGCTTTAATTTCAGGTCATCCAAGTAAGAGTGTTTCATATTTGTTTCAGAATACTTCAATCTATAATCTGAAAATTTCTTTCAGTTCTCTTAATTTTTAAGAAAGTTATGGGCTTTTGACTGTCCTCGATCGCAACTTTTGTGTTAAGTCAATAGAAAAACAATAGGAAGCAAGTTGCTAATTTCCGAGTATGAAAATGGCCATAACTTTTTTAATACTGAAGATACGAAAGTGAATTAGGTGTCAAATTAAACTTATTTTTATGCTTTATCTGATGGGATAAATTGCAGACTTGATTCTTAAAATCTCAAAATTATGTAACATTGCTACCTGTACCTGTCCAAATGTCTTAATAGTACCTGCCTCAACGACCTCCTCGTTCCATATCCACTACCCTTACCCTCCGCAGATGCTGTCTGACCCGTTGAGTTACTCCATCTCATTGTGCTCGACATGAATAAGGTAGATTTAGAGGGATATGAGTCAAACTAGGACGCGTGTAGATGTAGGTATGTTACAATACCTACCTTTAGCAGCGCTGCAGTTCTGCCGCTCCCCGTGTGCGTGACTTTGGCGCCTTTCAGAGGGGGGCGGGTTTAAAATGCCGTTTTTCCCTAGACAGTCCAAGTCGATCCATGTCGGGCGATTTCGTCGCTAAAGAGAAATCGCTCCGACATTTCATTCATGAAGCTATTTTTAAACTACGCTAGATTATTTATTAACTAGAGTAGTTTAAAAATCATCTTCTAAAGCTCTGAACGCTGACAGCAGAACGGACCTAATAAGCTACAGTTTCTTTTTACATAAAAACTTGGTTTTTAGGAAGCATTTAATCAAATTTTCATCATGTGAAAAGGGGACAAAAAAAATGTATGAACCGGCAGTATTTTTCATACCGACTTCACCGCAAACCACAACATTCCAATCCACCGCATTCCACTAAAACCCACTCGCAAGTTGGTTTAAATGGCCATTAATTTACAGGCATTTAACACTAAATTCCTTCCATTTGGCCTATAAATTAATGAAAATGAGATTTAAAAATCATGTTATATTGTGGATTATTGTGTGAATGTTATTTGGACACTTAGGCAATTAAAAAAAGTTTATTAAGTTTATTGGTGGCCGATTAGGAAAAGGGGAGATGCAGCGCGACCTGGGTGTCATGGTACACCAGTCATTGAAAGTAGGCATGCAGGTACAGCAGGCAGTGAAGAAAGCCAATGGTATGTTAGCTTTCATAGCAAGAGGATTTGAGTATAGGAGCAGGGAGGTTCTACTTCAGTTGTATAGGGTCTTGGTGAGGCCACACCTGGAGTATTGCGTACAGTTCTGGTCTCCAAATCTGAGGAAGGACATTATTGCCATAGAGGGAGTGCAGCGAAGGTTCACCAGACTGATTCCTGGGATGTCAGGACTGTCTTATGAACAAAGACTGCATAGACTCGGTTTATACTCTCTAGAATTTAGGAGATTGAGAGGGGATCTTATAGAAACTCACAAGATTCTTAAGGGGTTGGACAGGCTAGATGCAGGAAGATTGTTCCCGATGTTGGGGAGGTCCAGGACAAGGGGTCACAGCTTAAGGATAAGGGGGAAATCCTTTAGGATCGAGATGAGAAGGAATTTTTTCACACAGAGAGTGGTGGGTCTCTGGAACTCTCTGCCACAGAGGGTAGTTGAGGCCAGTTCATTTGCTATATTTAAGAGGGAGTTAGATGTGGCCCTTGTGGCTAAGGGGATCAGAGGGTATGGAGAGAAGGCAGGTATGGGATACTGAGTTGGATGATCAGCCATGATCATATTGAATGGCGGTGCAGGCTCGAAGGGCCGAATGGCCTACTCCTGCACCTAATTTCTATGTTTATCATTTCTTAAGATGTTTAGGTCTAGTAATTGAATTTTGTAATTAGCTGCAATTAGATAACTAACTAATTATATGCTTTAATTTCAGGTCATCCAAGTAATATTGTTTCATATTTGTTTCAGAATCCTTCAATCTATAATAACTGAAAATATCATTGAGTTATCTTAATTTTTAAGAAAGTTATGGGCTTTTGACTGTCCTTGATCACAGCTTTTGTGTTAAGTCAATGGAAAGGCAATGGGGAACAATATGCTAATTTCCGAGTATGAAAATGGCCATAACTTTTTTAATACTGAAGATATAAAAGTGAATTAGGTGTCAAATTTATGTTTTATCTGATGGGATACATTGCAGACTTGATTTTTAAAATCTCAAAATTCTGTAACATTGCTAGTAGATGGGGACATCTTGTCAGCATGGGCAAGATGGGCTGAATAGCCTTTTTGCGTGCTGTATGATCTAACATGATCCTTGTGGCTCCCGACGGCAGATGGCGAGCTGCGTGTCAAGGAGTCGGCGGCGACGACGACGAGATGCTGCATTGCAATTGTCCCTCAATCTCTCTCCCTCCCTCCACATTGCACAGCCCTCCATACCCTCAGGGAGACAATTGCTTCACATTCCAGACACACGGGTGCGCAACTCGTCGCGGCGTCTGGTCTTTAAAAAAAACGTAACCATCGCCAGCGCAGAGCAATCAGCGAAGAAGACGGGGTGTGACAATAATCCGATTCTGAGCCAAGATACTAGAGCCTAAGTCTGAAGAAGGGTCTCGATCCGAAATGGCATTCCTTCCTTTTCTCAGGGGATGCTGCCTGACCCGCTGAGTTACTCCGGCATTTTGTGCATATCTTCCGTATCAACCAAGTACCTGCTGTTCCTGCCTACATTGAGCCGATAACGCTTTGTGCTGGCTGGGAGACGGTGTGAAATCGGAATGCGGCGAGCATCGCTCCCTCTCCCACAGGCAGCCCGCCCCGCCCCGCCCCATTGGCGATGACGCGACGAGCCGGGGAGGTCAGCTGACCGGGCGCGGGCCTGGCGCCGCCGAGTGTGAGGGGCATCGCTCGGGAGTGTAGGCGCATGCGCGCAACCCGGTGGCCGTCGACCGACCGAGAGCGTGAAGAGGAGCCTGTGAGAGGCGCTTCCCCTCGTCCGAACGGCGGCTGCTAACCCACTTTCGTCGATTGGGGAGCACTTGCCTTTCATTTTCCTTCTTTAAATCGCCGCCCCCTTCCCTTCCACTTGGAGTGAAGCCAGCAGCGGCCTGGATTTGGACTCGTGTCCCAGGCAGATCAACCCCTCTACACCCAGCTACCTGCTGGCGGCCGCTCAGGTCGACCAGGGAACACGACAAATTATTTTTTTATTTGTGTCGTGGGATTTCACTGAGACCGCCGAAAAATGATGCCGGTGAGTATTTGTCTGCTTGGGTTTACCAACGTGAGCAGACATGATTGCAGCTTCACAATCCTTTTCCAAAATGTTCTCTCACCCACGGAGCTGAGATCAAAGACACGGTGTCTAACAAAAATACTAAGAGCAATAGTATAGATAACTCATTTTCACTTGATTGTTGTCTGTAATTTGGATATCGTTAAATGACTGCTTAAATTTTCATTTCAAATACGTTTAAAAGAAATTCACAATCGCCTGCTCTCAGTGAAACCATGATTAATGTACTTGTAATTTATTTTCTAAAATGTTTCTGCGTAACTTTGATTTATATTGAAGATTTTACACGTTCGACAAAATACCGAGCAACTCGAAATGAGAACTGTGAAATTGATATAAGGTTATTACAGATAGTTAAAACTTTAGGAGTGGAAAAGTAGACATTATTGATTGCAAGGATTTATTCTGGATTTACAAAACATTTTGTGTTATGATGCTCTTGATATGTGATATGCGAGCAAATAAAACTAAAATGACTGGTTCTGATTAACCCTCTAGAGTAGAATGGGAGGATTGTCAGCATTATATCATAATTTATCACCAGGGTCCTGGTGAGACCGCACCTGGAGTATTGTGTGCGATTTTGGTCCCCTAATTTGAGGAAGGACATTGTTACCATTGAGGGAGTGCAGCGTAGGTTCACCAGATTAATTCCTGGGATGGCAGGACTGACGAATAATGAAAGAATGGGCCAACTGGGCTTGTATTTGCTGCAATTTGGAAGGACAAGAGGGGATCTTATAGAAACATATAACATTCTTACAGGATTGGACAAGGTAGATGGAGGAAAAATGTTCCCGATGTTCGGGGTGTCCAGAATCAGGGGTCACACTTTAAGAATGGGGGGTTTGCACGTAAGGTCTCAGGGTCATAGGACTTGGCGCACGGAGCCGCTCAATCCATCTGGAGGACATCCGTAACTTCCGGTATATGTAATTAATGCAAGAAACGCATACTTTTCTACCTGTTAAAAACCGCCAAAATGTTGAATTTTTGCGCTGTCAAAAAAGGTGGAAGTCGGGGTAAGTGTGAGAAACATGTACCCAACGTCAGAATTCCAAACGTGAAGTGAAATGAAGGTAAAGAGAAGCGAGAGCTGAAGGGACAACAACAGCCAAAGTGCTTGGCGAACATTGGCCGTGAAAATATTGGAATTGAAAATATTGGGAATTATCGTGTTTGCTCACTGCATTTTATCAACAGGAAGGCAGGATTTGTGTTTTTTCTTGATTCCTTTGGTATCTAAACAGTCTCATAAGTGATAAATCTGACACAAAATTTTGCTTCAGAGGCGTTTTCTTTTTGTATGTAAAAACCCACTTGAGAACCATGGGCGATTTTAAAATTTTGCAGTTTATCACTTATCCGTTTTAGATGCAAAAGGAATCAAGAAAAAAACACAAATAATGCCTTAGTTGATGAAATGCAGTGAACAAACGGCCAATGTTCGTCAAGCACTATGGCTGTTGTTGTCCCTTCAGCTCTCACTTCTATTAGCAATGTTACCCAATTTTGAGATTTTAAAAATCAAGTCTGCAATTTATCCCATCAGATAAAGCATAAAAAAGAAGTTTAATTTGACACCTAATTCACTTTCATATCTTCAGTATTAAGACAGTTATGGCCATTTTCATACTCGGAAATTAGCTTCTTGTTCCCCATTGCCTTTCAATTGACTTGACTCAAAAGCTGTGATCTGGAACAGTTAAAAGCCCATAACTTTCTTAAAAATTAAGAGAACTCAATTAAATTTTCAGTTATTATAGATTGTTTCATATTTGTTTAAGAATGCTTCAATCTTACTTGGATGACCTGAAATTAAAGCATATAATTAGTTAGTTATCTAATTGTAGCTAATTACAAAATTCAATGAGTAGATCTAAACATCTATCCATTTCTTAAGAAAATATAAACTTTTTAAAAATTGCCTAAGTGTCCAAATAACATTCACACAATGATCCACAATATAACATAATTTTTAAATCTAATTTTCATGAATTTCTGGGCCAAATGGAAGGAATTTAGTGTTTTATGCCTGTAAATTAATGGCCATTTAAATCAACTTGCGAGTGGGTTTTAGTGGAATGCGGTGGATTAGAACGTTGCGGTTAGCGGTGAAGTCGGGAGGAAAAATACTGTTTGTTCATACATTTTTTTGGACCCCATTTCGCAACATGAAAATATTATTAAAGCCTCCCGAAAAACTAACTTTTAATATAAAAATAAACTATTTACCTTTTTTTGGTCCCCTACGCAAACTCCTTCCGATTGTCGGTGCTCACGGCTTTTGAAGGTGATTTTTAAATTACTGTAGTTAATAAATAATTTAGAGTAATTTAAAAATACCTTAATTCATGAAATGTCGGAGCGATTTTTCTTCCGCAACGAAATCTCCCGACATTCATCGATTTTCCATGTCTGTTGAAAACGGCACTTTAAGCCCGCCCCCCCTCTGAAAGGTGCCAAAGTCGCGCACACGGGGAGCGGCAGAACTGCAGCGCTGCTCAAGGTAAGTTTTGTAACATACCTACTTCTATCTACCGTAATTTCTCCTCATTTTTGGAATTCTGAAGTAGGCTAAATGTCTCTTGCGCTTATCCCGATTTCCATAATTATTTACAGCGCAGATATTGGCAATTTTGGCGGGTTTTAACAGACCCGCTGCGCTGGAAACAATGATAAGTACTTATCTGCAGTTCATCGCGTGTACTCCAGTTGGAGTAGTGTAGCAACAGTACGGGTCACGGGTCGTGACCCGACTGCCGTGAAACCTCCCTATAAGCGGTAGGACATTTAGGACTGAGACGAGGAAAATCTTTTTCACCCAGAGAGTTGTGAATCTGGAATTCTCTGCCACAGAAGGCAGTGGAGGCCAATTCACTGGGTGTTTTCAAGAGATAGTTAGATTTAGTTCTTGGGGCCAAGGGAATCAAGGGATATGGGGAAAAGGCCAGAACGGGATACTGATTTTGGATGATCAGCCATGGTCATATTGAATGGCGGTGCTGGCTCGAGGGGCTGAATGCCCCACCCCTGCACCTATTTTCTCTGTTTCTAATTTCTAGGGTACATTATATTACTATCAGAAATGTGGAAATATATGAACAGTATTGTAAAATTCATTAGTTATAATTCTCTTTGATGTGGCAAGTTGTATAAAATTGCCTAAAATATTTAGTAATTTTGTGAAATTCAGTAATTTCATTCCTGCATAGGGTCTTAAACCTGAAACGTTAACTCTCTTTCCCCAGAAGCTGCCTCAGCTGCTGAGTGTTTTTAGCATTTTCTGTTTTTATTTATATCTTCCTTCATCTATACTTTTTTTTTAATATCATGGACTGTTTGTGGAGCAGATAGTAACTGATTATTTGGTAGTAACTGATTATATAGATAGTAGCTTTTTATATACAGTTATTTTAATTTGTGTTTTTAGTAAGTGGCGCAAAACATGTAAACAAAATGCCTTTTTTGACGACCCTATTTATTTAATTTCTTTCTCTTTTCTTCTATCTATTTAAAACTGCTGTCCATTCACTTCAACAGAAAATGTAGGCTGAGGACAAGCTGATCTATTCCATTTTATTTGGGAAAAGTAGTGAAGAGATTCTATTATTTGTATACTTTAATGTTGCTTCATTGTGTCCCTTTTTCTCATTGATTTTATGTTTGTAGAAATATGTGGTTTATAGATACTATTATTTGTAACTGATAGGATGCATAGTTTGCGTATTGCTGATGTTTTCTGTTCCTGTGAGCAAAAAAATATAAACTGCTAGTACAGACTTGATACAATGTTGTCATCTCAAAGATTGACTTCCATTGATGCTTGCCTCTCCTGCTGAGTTTCTCTAGAAGATTGTTTTTGATTATAGCATCTTGCCTGTAATCCAATCTGTTTTTCAAAGTTATCTACAAAAATAGTTTGTCCAATTCTTCTAGAAATCTATAGTTTATGTCAAAAAAAATGATAACCTATAAAAGTGCATTACAGATGTATCGTAGAAAGCATGTGTATGTGGTTGCCTCGTAGCTTGGTTTTTGGAACAGCTCTGACCAAGACTGCGAGAAATTGCATAGAGTTGTACATGTAGCCCACCCAATCACACAGACCAGACTTCCCACCTTTGACTCCGCCTGCACCACTCTGATTCGGAAAAGCAGCCATCTGGCAGAAACTTGTAAGTGTACACCACTAGACTTGGGAACAGCTTCTTCCCCTCTTGTATCTGGCTTCTGAACAGTCCTTCCATAAGCTATGGTACAGTCCAATTTACCTCTACCACATTGGACTTTGTCTATAGAGCTGGTGTGCTACAATGCTGGGAATTATTTGCTGCACACTATCTTCATCTTTGCTTTATATATTGTACCTGAGCTTGAATTGATTAGAGGGAGTACAGAGAAGGTTCACCAGACTGATTCCTGGAATGTCAGGACTTTCATATGAAGAAAGACTGGATAAACTCGGCATGTACTCGCTAGAATTTAGAAGATTGAGGGGGATCTTATAGAAACTTACACAATTCTTAAGGGGTTGGACAGGGTAGATGCAGGAAGATTGTTCCCGATGTTGGGGAAGTCCAGAACAAGGGGTCACAGTTTAAAGATAAGGGGGAAGTCTTTTGGGACCGAGATGAGAAAAACATTTTTCACACAGAGAGTGGTGAATCTCTGGAATTCTCTGCCACATAAGGTAGTTGAGGTCAGTTCATTGGCTATATTTAAGAGGGCGTTAGATGTGGCACTTGTGGCTAAGGGGATCAGGAGGTCTGGAGAGAAGGCAGCTACGGGATATTAAGTTGGATGATCAGTCATGATCATATTGTATGGCGGTGCAGGCTCAAAGGGCTGAATGCCACCTATTTTCTATGGTTCTATGTATTTTTGTTTAGTATATCTGATCAGTTTAGATAGCAGGCTAAACAAAGCTTTTCACTGGGTACACAAAAGGCTGGAGAAACTCAGCGGGTACAGCAACATCTAAGGAGCGAAGGAGATGGGCGACGTTTCGGGTCGAGACCCTTCTTCCATCTTGATTGTATTTATGTATGGTATGTCTGATTTCTTTGGATAACATACAAAACAATGCTTTTCACTGTATTTCAGTACTTGTAACTACAATAAACCTATACCTAAAGTGAAGGGGATGGATAAGAGATGTGAGAAAGATATATGGACCGTCTTTTATTTATATAGCAAATTTTGTTGGTAGCTAGAATATTAGTAATACCCAATGTTCACTCAAGTTCTGACCAATTCTACAGACTAAATTATTTCTCCTCGCTGGTCAATGATGAGGAATTGCTTGCCTATTTTTGTGAGTGATGTGGATATCAAAACAAAAGGGCATGCGTTCAAAGTGAGAGAAAAGGGGTTTAAAGGGGATTTGAGAAGGTTTTTTTTTACAGGCAGTGGTGGAGTCAGAACCTATTACTGCATTTAAGAGACATTTAGACAGACACTTTAATGGGCAGGGTGTCGAAGTGTGACATGCGCTACAATGCTAAGAAGTTAATTCCACACTTTCCCTTTACTCCACCTATCGTACTTCAGTTTGACTTGATTGTATTTGTGTATGGTATGTCTGATTTCTTTGGATAACATACAAAACAAAGCTTTGCAATGTATCCCAGTGCACATGACAAGTTTTCTAAGGTTTAAAATGTGGACCTCCTCCAACATTGAGCCATCATCAAACATATATGTAAATAAGCCAAATTACTTGGTTTGCTTATGAATATAATGTGTTTCTATTTCAGATATAGAGGTGATGTAGATATAAAACTGGGAAAATTGTTTTGATATTTATTGCTAGTTTTGAAGGACATGGTTTAATAATTGCATCAAGTTATGTCTTGCATGATTTAGCAAAGACGGATCAATGAGTGTGCTAAAAAAATATCTAATTCTTTGGGATGGAAGTTATAGGAAATGGGGGGGGGGGGGGGGAATTCTACACTAAATTGCTCGCTTTTACTCGCAAATCAGAAAGCTTGGTACTGGCACAATGCAGAAGTCCTATACAAGTAATCTTGAGTTCCACTGACAGTTTCGCTGGCTATGCACAAACACATAGGAGTCCAGCGGCATGGACTTGCATTGAGTTTTTTTTTTCTTCAGTTACACTGGGGAGCTTGTCCACAGTACCATGCCAGATCTAACCTGGCAGTCTGCTGTGCGTCACTGGTTAAATATTTGGAATGCTATTAAGGAAGTAAGAGTTTTAGAAACTGGTAATACAATTTAAGCAAAGTTGCTTGTTTTTTCAAAAAGGTTTTGACCAATTTATTAGACCTTGGAAATTGATCTAGCAGGGTAGTTAAAGAATAACCAGTGAGTGAACTGTATTTACATTTCTACAATTCATTCGTTTGAGGTGCCATAAAAGGATATAGGTCACCTCAAGGTTATGAACAGACTTGTGTACAACCTGCACATGTGAACGGGTGTTTTGGTGGGCTGGTGGAATGCCTGTGACTGCAAGGCTATGTGAATCCTCTGCCACGTGGAACTCTGCTTGCAGCTATCTTACCGACTTGGAAACAGTTCGGAATACGAAGAGTTCACGGGACAGAACCCTGCCATACCTGGGGAAGATTTGTACTATAAACGATAGGGACTCATTCTAGTGGAGGTAATCCATTGGCACATATCTGTTACTTAACAGAAAATAGCTATTACTGGGAAATGAAATATAAATTTGATCAAACAGAATCTTTGGAGAGAGAAATAATAAATGTTTCAGGTGGATGACCTTTCCTCTGAGCTGACTTGTTCAGCCTCTAATTTGTCTCAGAAATTGTTTACAGATTTCACAAACTTAATATTATATTATTGTGCCAAGGTAGAAAAATAAGATGCCGTTTCTCAAGTTTATGTTGATCTTTCATTGTAATGTCATAGGAAGCCAATGACGGTCAGCATGAATGTATGAAGGGAGAGGAAGGTTCACTTTGAAAATGGAATTAATAGAATTTTCATTTGAATGTCAAGGATATAAATGGGCTAAGAGGGTAGAATAAATGGAACGAGTAAAGGCTAAAACAGTAAAGTTGTCAGGGTAGTCCTGATTGTGGATATTGAGAAGAAGGAAGTGGGTAATGTTTAGTGTGTCCAGCTGGAGAAAATCAGCAGGACAAGCAGCGTTGGTTGGGGAAGGAATTGTTGACATTTTTGGTTGAAACCGTGCTGTGGGGAGGATGATGAGAAAGGGCAATAAATGAAGGGTAATGTCAGATAGCCAGATAGGAGGAGGTGTGGAGTTGAGAGAAACTGGCAAGTGGATGATAAATCGAGGCGAAAAAGAGCCAATGGTGTTGGTGGAGATACCGTGGAGGGGTGTGGTGGAAGTGATGAGCAGGACAACAAAGGCTATTGTTGTCCTGCTCATCACAGGGCACTGCTGGAATCTGATAAGCAAGGAATGTGATAACATTAACTCCTCGGGGAGAGGTGAACGACAGGTGAAAGCAGAACCAGATGGAAAAGGGGAGGGAGCCAGTGAGTAAAATGGAATATTTGTGCCTACATTAAAAAAAAGTCTTCACCATGTAATTCCATGTATTTGAATCTCAGTAGTGTTTTATTGTCATATGTCCCAGATAGGTCAATGAAATTCTTACTTGCTGCAGCACAACAAAATATGTAAACGTAGTACATAACGGGAGAAAAAAAGTTCAGTGTGTGTATATATGCACACATACTCAATAAATAAAATATATAGTGTAATAATAGTCTGTTGTAGTTCAGAGCTTATTTGTTGTCGTGTTTAATAGCTTGATGGCTGTAGGGAAGAAGCTGTTCCTGAACCTGGACGTTAGTTTTCCAGCTCCTGTACCTTCTTCCTGGTGGCAACGGTGAATTGAGTGTGTGGCCAGGATGGTGTGGATCTTTGATGTTAGCTGCCTTCAATAGATCCCTACGATGGTGGGGAGGTCAGAGCCGGTGATGGACTGGGCAGTAGTCACAACTTTTTGCGGTCTTTTCCGCTCCTGGGTGTTCCTTTTTGTAGCATCTATTGGGAATCATTGTGAAAATTTTTACACCACAACCATTGGTTCTACTTTATGTACTCTACTATACAAATCTTCAAAGGACTAATAAATTTAGGAAACGCAATTTCTACCCTGGATCATTTTATTAATCTTCTCAACATATCATATTTTACGTTGGAAGATTCCATGATGTTATCGACTTCTGATCCCAGGCTAACTGGTCAGTAGCTCTCGGTTTTTCTCTTCCTCTCAAGTAGTGGGATTATATTTTCTACCCTCCAATCTGCAAATATGGTTAGAGAATCCATAGAATTTTGGGGGAAGAAAACCAAAGTATATAATATTTCTGTAGGTGCCTCTCAAAACAGATGTAGATCATCCAGTCTTTGGAGTTTATCAGTTTTGAGGCTCATTGGCTCAAAATATACTCGGTAATAATTTATTTTACTTCCTTTCTTTTATTTGATCATTTGTCCTTCTGCAAGATTTTTAAAAGACGTCAAAAACTTTTCTTCAATTTCCTTATTCACTATAATAAATTATCGGTTGCTGTAAACGACCACATTTGTCCCTGCTAGTCATTTCCTTTTACAAAGCTTTTAATAGCATTTATTTTTCTTATTAGTTTGCTCTCATTCTCTCATTGGATGGGAAGAGATTTGCATTTTAGAAATCAACACATTCTGCGGGAAAAATAAGTAAAGCTTGTATTAAAATAATTCTCAGCTACATTGACCCGACATGTCAGTTAAATTAGGAAAATAGGAAATTACAGTTGAAGTGCTCCTACATGCTCCTAAATGCTCCCAAAGCTAAATGCAAAATGTATTAGGGGAAAGTAGGTCCTTTTGGTATTCCCAGTAAATTGTCCATGGCATTATGCCTTAATTGCTGCAAATCAGCCATTTGAGTCAGAAAATCTGTTATCATCACTGCCTCCCATTCAAACAGTAATTTGTCATAGCATTGTGGAAGCTTGATGTGTATTCTGATGTAAGTACTTTTGCAATATCATGGAAAAGGGCTTACTTCCCTGCTTTGTTAGTTGGTATGTTCCAAATCCACCCCAAAGCAAAAAAGTTGTTTCCGTGTATTGCGTACCTGTAAATGGCTGTATATTTAACATTTAATTGGTGTGCTTTTTAAATTGCAATCTACAGTAGTTGTGTTTTAAAAGACAGATGAAAGTGAAATTCATGAATACACAAATACTACATTGTTATTGTTAGCTATAGCCATAAGTTTACAATGTAGATGATCTAACATTGCACCTTCTTCTTCTTTCGTGTGGCATGCACAGCCTAAAGTTGTTGGACAACTTGTTCTATTTGATCTACCATTTGTGCACGTCGAGTTGATTGCATTAGTTGAAACAGGTGAAGGTTGCGATCATCCACCCCACATTGCACCTGATTAGAGACATCTGCTTTTGCTTGGGTGCTCATTTCCTTACTTTTGATTGTTTTAATGAGCACAAGGATTTTTTCACATTTCAATTTTGGGCGATAGGTTCAGGGTCAACTTCATTATCAAGCATCAGTACATCATGGAATACTGTTTACATGCAGGTACAGAAATTCAAGTGGAAAATGCTTCATTTGGAGATGTATTTGCTTGTTAAGTCACCTGTAAATCTGCTTAAAACTTAACTTGCCTAAGGTCTGTTAATGTTAAAGAAACTCATTGTAGCCTTTAGTCATCTTTATGAACATCCCAAGAACACCATCTTTTAAATAGTGTTGCGTCAACAAAAAACATTCTGGTGGCAGAGAGAATGGAGGTAATCTGATAATGTGCAATTTCATCGACATTAGGTGTTCTGGAGTGCATGTTGCCAAACTACCAGTTTTTGGCTCAGCTATATTCTTTCCCCACTTTGCCAAACCGGGCATTTTTGTTAAACCCCAACATGAGAGAATTTGCTAGGAATAAAAATGTGGGACTTTCTCTTTTATTTAAAAAAAAAATGAATAGGGTGAACTTGATAATCCTTTAGATTCAGGTCATCTTATCGGTACTGAATGCAAAAGCATGCTTGTTGATTCTTGTATGGCAAATAATTGATAGGCTGTTAAACTGATTAAACTGAGTTTTGTAAAGAGGTATGAGCTTTATCCTTGGAACATGCCTCCAATCCACTTCTATCATTCCCCCCCCCATGGTTTTTCCTTTTGAGTTGTTAGTGCAAACCACATGACTTGTTTTGTTGCAATAGTGCTCCAGGGTATAAGTTGAGATAGAAGTTTTGGCTGAACAAAAAAATTGGACATAAATTCTTTCGAGAGTAAGGGAAATTTTAGCCATGGCAAGATAAAGTGTAAGTATTGAGTAATTCTTTGAGCAACTATAATTTTACCTAGAAGTTTATGAATGCCTGCTTTGTCTCGTTGAAATGCCTTCAAACAGAAGTTACTTTTTTTTTAATCACTATTGTTAACTATTGGCAGTCTTAGTGGTTTGGCAAAGCAGTTTTAAACTGTGTGGTCCTGTTTTTGTTTGTGTTCTGGTGAATCCTTCATTTTGTGCAGTCTTTGAAGTGTGCGGTGCATTTTAATAATGTTGGTACAGTTTGGTTGAGTTTTTCCCCGATTAGTATGCCGTCTTAAGTATGCTGGTATGTGCAGTATTTTTGTCCTCTCACATTTGAAAGCCAAAGTGTCGTAAATAATATATTTTTGTAGACATCAATTTTCAACATTACACCAAGTGGCAAAAGCATTTTTTTTTCAACTTTCTATTCCCCTACATTAGAGTTTGAAGATTGTCAGCTTGCCACACAAAACTGACTTTAGGCTTCAGCTACCCATTATCGAAACACTCCAACTTTAGTGTTAATTTCTATTGGCTTCTATTAACTCCTTTTTAAATTTGGTTTATTACAAAGAGGGATAATTAGTCTTAAGCATTTATTGAATCAAATTCATTCAAACTGATTTTTTTAACATAGTTTGTATAAATTGAAAATTAAGATAATCCAAACTGACTGATACTGCGGTCTAATGTTACTGGGATCAGATGTTTTGATTTTAAGAAATATATTTTACAATCTACTCGACTAGAACCAGCCTATGCCTGTATTTTTATTTAAATTGATTTTTTGTTGTTTGGTGTGTATAATAGAGAAGAGCATTGTTCTTGCAAGTCGCTGTGCATTCCAGTGCGCATAAAAGAATGTAATTGTTAACTTTTTAGTTGCTTTGCTGATGTACGGAATCCTTTGGTAGATCTCGTTATATCCATATAAACATTTTGTAAGCATTTATGGCATTTGTTGGTCTTGCTGAGCTGGCTATCCTACAGATTTTAATACCTATATTTAAAAAAATTACTGGGAGACATTCCCATTATACTGAAATGTCTTTTGCCGTACACTTTTGACATTATTCTCCCAGGTGCATCCAGTTAAAATTAGCACAGCTCTATTTGAGGGAATACAATGGTATCAGAGAGGGAATGCATTGTGTCAATATAAACTGGTTTGTCAACGTTTTTGATATGTATATGGGTGCACACTGAATGTATTTCTCTACATTTGATAGCGGTACGCCCTATTTATGTGATAAAATATATACATTAGTTTTGATATGTTCTGACTTTTTCAATGTGCGGTAGCTTGGTATTTTTCAGAAACATGACCAGAAAAGGTAAATACTGATCTTATATTTAAACTTATCCTTTTTTGTTTTGCAGATGATATTAACTGTTTACTTGAGCAACAATGAGCAGGGTTTCACGGAAGTTCCCATAACTCCTGAAACAACATGCCGCGATGTTGTTGAATTTTGCAAAGAACCAGGCGAGATTGGTTGCCACTTGGCTGAAGTGTGGCGAGGGAATGGTATGTTTTGCACTTGTATGCCATTATATTAACTGTACAACAATACCTTTTAATTCTATGTTTGCCCCTCTTCCTTCCCCATCCCCTCCTTTTCTTTGGTGATTCACTGTAGATATGTAGATTATATTATAACTTGTAAAAAATGTTAAAATAAAACAGCACACAATCGTCCGACATTTTCGCTACCTCCAACGGGATCCCACCACTAGCTACATCTTCCCATCTCCGCCCCTTTCTGCTTTCCCTAGAGACCGATCCCTCCACAACTCTCTGGTCAACTCGTACTTTCCCCAGCAACCGCAGGAGATGCAGCACCTGTTCCTATACCTCCCCCCTCGACTGTCCAAGGACCCTGCTAGTCTTTTCAGATGAGGCAGAGGTTCACTTGCACCTCCTCCAACCTCATCTACTGTATCCGCTGTTCTGAGTGTGGACTCCTGTATATCGGCGAGACCAAGCGCAGGCTGGTCTCGCCGATTTGCTGAACACCGCTGCTCAGTCTGCCTAAACTTACCTGATCTCCCAGGTGCTCAATACTTTAGCGCTCCCCCCCCCCCCCCCCCCCCCTCATTCCCACACTGACCTTTCAGTCCTGGACCTCCATTGTTAGAGCGAGGCCCAGTGCAAATTGAAGGAACTGAACCTCATATTTTGCTTGGGTAGCTTACCAGGGCTGGAAATTAGCGGTTGCCCGGGTGCCAATGACCACCCAAAGTGCCGCCCATTTTGACGACTCATTTTGCACGGCTTGGAAAGCAAATACTGGTTTATACCGATAGACACAAAGAACCAGGCAGCATCTCTGGAGAATAGGAGTGTGATGTTTCATGTCGACGGCGGCGGCTGTATTTCTCTAGTGTCTTTGATTGCGGGGCAAAGATACTAGGGTCGGAGCGAATGACGGGTCTCGAACAGCGGCAACAGCAGCTCGACCAGCGGAAGGAGGCCTCCCTCTCCCCCATGGCATACGAGAAGGGTTGTTTTGAAAGCAGCGGCCGCTGTCGCCCTGATAACGGTCGATGCTTGTGCTTTCAAAACAACCCCTCTCGCACGCCAAGGCCGGGAGGAGAGGGAGGGGGGGGAGTGGGAGGCCTCCTTCCGCCATCTGAAGCAGCTGCACCAAAGATCCTATAGCTATAGGATGTTTGAGCTGCACCGCTCGGCCCCGCACCTACCTGTCGGCTGGTGGAGGAGAAGAGGGGGTGGCGATAAGTTCCCAACCGCCTCCCTCTTTGGCGGTGGCACTTTGGTGTTGGACAGGGACGGCCAAGGCAGCTGGGTGAGGTTGTTCTTCCTCCCCACTTCCACTGCCCCCCTCTCCCCCCCCAATGGGGGGATCCCGCACTGATCCCCATTTCACCCCCTCTATTCAGTCCTCACTGACATCCCCTGTGCTCCCCTCCCCATCTACCCCCCCAATCTATTCATCACCCTACCCACCTTGCATTGATTCTTCTGACACCCCCCCCCCCCCCCCCCCAATCCATCCTACACTGGTTCCCCAATTCATCCTGTACTGACCCCCCCCTTCCCATCCATCCTGCATTTCTCTTCCCCCCCCCCCCCCCAATTCACACTGCACTGATCCTCCCATTCATCCCGTTCTGACCCACCTGCACCAAACCCCCCATCCATCCTGTAGTAATCTTCCCATTCATCTTTTACTGATCCCTTCATTCATCCCGTACTGATCCCCTCATTCATCCTGTAGTGATCCCCCATTCATACTGCACAGACCCTCCGATCCACACTGTCCTGCCCACCCATTCATCCTGTACTGATACCCCCCCCCCCATCCAACCCATACTGATCCCCCATTCAACACCACTGACACCCCCGTGCTCTCCCCTCACAATTTTACATACTTCAACCAAGACGTACTAATTCACCTGCCTCAATCCATCCATTCCGCACCGATTGCCTTCTCACCTCCTTCCCCCCCCCCCCGGCCATCTATCCACCCCACACTGATCCACACACCGCCTGTCCCTATTGTGATTCATGATCTTCAGAGCGAACATTGACTATGTTTGATAACGGAATGCAATCAAATGTGTTTTAATTCCCAATGTTATTATTTGTTTTGACACCTTTAAATATATTACCAAAAGAACATTTGCTGCAGTTATGTCCTTTGGCCATCTCTTGTCAGTTAGTGTAATGTTTAACCTGTCAGATGGGTATTGTCGGTTTTAACAGCTATTATCATAAAATACCTTTAGAAATTTCCTTGCAACCTCTATATTTTGTTATGGATAAATTATGTGGGAAGCCAGAGTGTTTCTGTGCCAATAGCAATAACGGCCCATGCTATGGCCATGTCATGGTATTTTTCGGTCCTTCGTAGAAAACATGCTTGCATAAATCTGTAGTGTACATGGTTCAGGATTTATTGACACAGGTTGATCATTTGCTGAATAATCCAACCACATTTTTGTTTGGAAGTGGAAAGAACTAATAGAAATTGCATTAATTGCAATGTGTAAAAAGAGTTGAAATATTGTATTATAATTTTGCTGCATGTCATTGTGGTGTATATCATGTCTTGATTGGTGAATATGTTTAGTTTGAGTTATTTGAAGCAGAAATAATATGTGAATGTAGACAAAGTGCTGGAGAAACTCAGCGGTTGCGGCAGCATCTATGCAGCGAAAGAAATAGGCAATGTTTCGGGCTGAAACCCTTCTTCAGACTGATGGGTTTCGGCCTGAAACGTTGCCTATTTCCTTCGCTCCATAGATGCTGCTGCACCCGCTGAGTTTCTCCAGCATTTTTGTCTACCTTTGATTTTCCAGCATCTGCAGTTCCTTCTTGAACACAATATGTGAATGCTTCATTAGCATAATTCTGACTGGTAACTACGCACTTTGTCCGAGCACATTATCGCACGCGTCATGCAAACCGTCTTAAATGACCACCTAAACTTTCATTTGGCAACCTAAAAAGCTGTCAAGGTTGCCCGGCTGGCATCAGGGAAAAAAGGTTTAGCGAGAGCCCTGCTAACACCCCGGCGGTATGAACATTGACTTCTCTAACTTCAAGTAGCCCTTACTTTCTCTCTTGCTCTCCCGCCCCCCCTCCTAATTCTCCTACCAATCTTAGTCTCCTACTACATTTTATCTCTACCCCCCCCCCCCCCCCCCAATCCCCTGACATCAGTCTGAAGAAGGGCCTCGTCCCGAAACGTCACCCATTCCTTCTCTCCAGCGATGCTGCCTGTCCGGCTGACTTACTCCAGCATTTTGTGTCTATCGTTAATTATTAGACCTCTATCACCAACTGACAGACAGAGGCTTTAATCAATTCACATGTTCAATCCTTTTAGAACTTGAGTGATCATTAAGCTCCAGGGAGTTCTTAAATCTTTGCATTGTAAACTTTCTGGAGCAGGAGACCAAAAGGTGACATGGAAAATAGTAGACCTCAAAGAACCATGTAATTACTGGCTGTTGGGTGGTACATTTGGGTTGCAATTAGCCCTTGAAAGGAATATTTGCGATTATGGAAGGTTTTGCTACGGTTGACGGGTGATGTTTCTAGGTGGATGTTCCAAAGCTACGGTTGATTTTGGGGAAAACTTGGGTACATCTTTACTCTGAGTTGTTAGAATGTGGATCTGGTTATTAGATGAATTAATTGGTAATTTATTCCACTTCCCATTACATATTATTTGGCGAAAGAAGAACTAAGTGGTATCATGGAGTTAGGCTTGGTTATTCCTTAGCAAGTGGTTTTGTTCCTCCTGTCACAATAGACGGTCTGGATTGTCATGGAATGGTACCATCTGACTGGATGAGTGCAAACATTAAAATGAATAATGCATTAGCCATGTAGCAATATGCACCAAAAAATTACTTTTACTCCAGACAAGAGATGGAAAATATTAGTTTTAATAGGACTTATTTGCAGAATTCAGTAGGCGTACTAATTTATCATGAGTGGAAGTCGGCTTAAACGACATAATACTTTGTAAAAAAAAATTTTCTACTAATAATGGTAGCAACATGTAGCTCTGACTGGGAACCAGCTGCTTCCTCAAAAGTAAGTCGTCATTATTCTGCAGGATCCAGACAGTGAAAAAATAGCACTTGACCCAGTTTGATTCTTCCTCCCCCCCCCCCCCCCCCAATCACATCCAGGCTGGAAAAAGAACAGACTCTCTTGGAGCAGGCTGACTGTCTGAAATCTCTACATGCCCATCATGCTTCAAGTTCTCTGGCCACTAATTTGGGATTGTACGTGTTGCTTCACTCTGTATGTTAAACTTGTACAGCTTCCGTTCTCCTGCACTGTTGTACTAAGACAACCATCTGCTAAGAAGAGACACTTGGTCTGAAGCACTAAACAAGGTGGCATTCAACACTAATGGCCCAAACCAATGGAGTAGCATTTTTATATTGCAGTCTTTTCAAAAATGAACTTTTAAATAGGCTATTAAAAAAATATGAATAGTCCTATGTGATGTAAAAATCTATTGCAGTGCATTTGATGCAAGTACATGCCTCATTGAAGACATGTTGATTTTTGTTTATAAAATGCTAGTGTGCCTAAACACGACAGTTCCATTCCTAAGAATAATAGTCAATGGGGGAAAAGAGAATTAAATACAAGAGCTTCAGGCTCGTAATAACAAAATTATTTTTCCCTGCAGGATTTTCAAAGTTGACAGATTTTTAATAGCTAATTTATTTGTTACTGCAACTTACTAAATTTAATGTAAATACATATCATTTAATAGAGTAACACTACACAAGATACAATAGAAACAATGGTGTGTCAATTTCAGATAGCCTCCAGTGAAAGTAGCAACTGTGTTCTGAAGAGACAAGTGTCTGATCACTGCAGGGAAATAATGTGGAACCTCCCCCAACCCCTGATGTTTATTTTATTGCTTGATGATTTCCTAAGTAACTTCGGTGGTTTTCTAGTTCCCAGTCAAAGCCGCCACAGCCAGAAATACAGCTTATTTTCCACGAGCAGTAGCTCTACTCAACAACCAAAAATCTGTCGCCTCCTTTTGCTCTGGTATTTTATTTCATTCTTCACATGTTTAAACTATTATGTTTTATTCTTAATTGTTTACTGTATATCACGTTATTACTAGCGAGCAAAGCACCAAGGCAAATTCCTTTTTTGTATACATACTTGGCGAATAAAATGTATTCGGTTAATTTCAATCACATTTTAACTAGTCAGTCCTGTGTGATCCAAATGGTGTTCCTAATTCATCGATTGTGTTTCATCCTATTTGTATTATGGAAACTCGTTATAGGATAACTACCTGTATCTGGTAGAATATCTATATTCATATATTTATGCTTGAAAATGTAATGGCTTAAAGGTTTGAGTGAGCAAGAGATTGGTTAAACAAGTTAGCTTCCAAATGACCTATATGCTGCAGTTTGTAATGATAATGAACCATGCTTGGGATATGATTCAATGTGATTGGAGAGAGGTAATTATCCAGTACTTTAATCTGATTTGCCATTCTAATGAATAGCTTGCATTAGACAATCCAGTCCTTTTGCTTGGAGTTGTGTTAATTGATTCCATACCAAAAGACATTTTGGTGGATATCCTCATTGTTGGTGTTAAAATACTTTTCAGAACTACTTGGTGCTGGATGCTTTGAATAAATAGATTCTTGGTAGAAGTCTATTTGCATATATCTACAGTATCATTTGAATCTAGAATACCTATAGTGAAAAGCTATTTTCCATAGCAGCACTAAGCATTTTGTTTAGTTATATAATCTGCTTAATTATTTTGCATTTATTAAAGCAAAGAACTATAGTCAGTGGTGAAAGTACTTGGTTGAAAGTTAATAACTTATCTGCAATATTTTGCTTACCAAGTTCAAAAACTAAATTTCCCAAATATTGTTTTTTTTCTGTTGCATCCTTTCTTCTTCATTGAAGTGAAAAGGCTTGCTGTTCATGTGCCAGGTCTGTTCCAATATGTTCCCAACAAAATAAAAGTTGAACTTCAGCACTGGAGGAGTCCAGCAAACAAATAGTTGTGATGTTTGGCCAGCAAATTCTCAAATTCCTGCTTGTCGGATGCATCCCAAACTTCTGTTTGCAGGTTAAATGGCGGTGGTTCAGAAAATTCCAGGCAATTGATGCCATCAGAGCCACTTGAATTATTGGGCTGTAATTTAGTTCTCTTGCATTGTACCAGGGAAAGGGTAAAGATGTATGCTGTACTTTGGGACTGACTGAGTGCATGACTTTAACAGGTCGTTAAAGTTGCGCACTGCCAGACTCAACAGCTTTTACCCATCAGCATTCTTGGAACTGAACTCTGTCTCTGGAGCGGGTTATGGTGGGGGGGGGGGGGGGGACAGTGTTAATTTATGTAAATGTGAATCCATGGGTGTGTTTGGGGAGGTAGGGAGTGTAAAAAGTATGGGTATGTGAATGTTTGAAGTTCTTTTAAATGGAGAGACAGTAATCTCGTTGTATGTGACACATGCAATGACAATAAAGCATTCTAATGTAATCTAATGCTCTCTTTTTCCTGTGACAGAGCGTGCTATTCCTTCAGATTATATGATGTATGAACATCTGCAGAAATGGGGGCCTCGCAGAGAGGAAGTGAAATTCTTTCTACGACACGAGGATTCACCCAATGAGAGTAGTGAACAAAGTAAGTGAAAACTGAACACTTTTTATAACTGAATATGAGGTGCACAATGGGAGCTGAACTTTTTAAGTTTCAAGGCTCTGTTACAGAGAAGTTTAAAGATGAAAGTCGCCTGTGAGAATGTTTTGCTTTTATAGAAGCAGGCAAGAGATCCTTTGGTCTATTGTGAAAGGGTCCTGACATGAAACATTACCGATCCTTGTTCTCCATAGATGCTACCTCACCTGCTGAGTTACCCCACAGCCTTCTGTTCTTTCATTTGGTCTATTGTTTACTCTGGTTTTTAAAATAAACCTCCTTGTGTCTACATTCAGTTAATCTCCCTAGTTTTTCACAATGGTGTGTTAAACTAACTTTGGTTACTTTTTAGGATGTACACTTTGGATGTATCATGGATTTTGGTGATTGCAGTAAGAGAAACACTTTCTATTACAAGATATTTCGACACATTGGTGTAAAATAGATCAAATATCAACGTGAAATGCCATGCCCGTTCATCTTTCTTGAAGTTGATTGAAGCAAAAACCTGATGAGATATAGACCTCAAATGCCTATTCCTTTTGTCCAGAGATGCTGCCTGACACCTATGTCATCCCATTGCTATATCAGAGATCAGAATAAAACAAGGTTGAAGGAAATAACTTAGACCTTTTTCAGCCATTCTGAAAGCTTCATTTCCACTTTTGTTGATATTTTTGCGTCTTTGTGTTTCTAACTATATCCAGATTTTTACCTCTTTATTTGGATGATCATAGTAATATAGCACAGAAATAGGCCCTTTGGCTAACTTGGTGATGCTGACCAAGATTCCTATCTGAGCTCATCTCATTTGTCCCTACCCCTTTAAATCTCGTCTAAACATGTACCTGTACAATTGTTTCAATTATTGATCATTTTGAGTCGGTACACTTGTATATTGCATCTCGAACATTCTGTAAACATAGATACAAAATGCGTTTCTGATCTGGAAGGGTTCTGACCCAAAACTATTTCTTTTTCTGCAGAGCTGCTGTCTGACCTGCTGAGTTACTCCAGCATTTTGTTTATCTTCACAGAATATAGGAGATGGAATCTACTATTTTGGATTTCATATTTGAACTTGTCTCATCACACTGCGACATAAAACAGATTTTTCATTTATTTTTTTATTTTTCCTAATTCATATTATTATGCAATGTCACTTAAATATAGATGGTTGAAAGGGTCAAGAGCTTCAAATTCCTGGGCGTGCACATCTGTGAAGATCTTTCCTGGTCTGAGAACACAGATGCAATTATTAAGAAAGCTCATCAGCGCCTCTACTTCCTGAGACGATTACGGAGAGTTGGTCTGTCAAGGAGGACTCTCTCTAACTTCTACAGGTGTACAGTAGAGAGCCTGCTGAGTGGTTGCATCGTGGCTTGGTTCGGCAACTTGAGTGCCCTGGAGAGGAAAAGACTACAAAAAGTAGTAAACACTGCCCAGTCCATCATCGGCTCTGACCTTCCTTCCATTGAGGGGATTTACACAGTCGCTGCCTCAAAAAGGCTGGCAGCATCATCAAGGACCCACACCACCCTGGCTACCCACTCATCTCCCTGCTACCTTCGGGTAGAAGGTACAGGAGCCTGAAGACTGCAACAACCCGGTTTAGGAATAGCTACTTCCCCACAGCCATCAGGCTGTTAAACCTGGCTCGGAACTCTGAACATTAATATCCCTCCATCTGCTATTTGCACTTTATTAATTTATTAATTCATGGGTGTATTTATGTATAGAATTGTAGTCAATGCCTTCTATGTTCTGTTGTGCTATGCAAAGAAAGATTTTCAGTGTCCTGTCAGGGACACATGACAATAAACTCTTTTGACTTTGACTTGACTCTTTTGACTTTGACTGATCTGAAGAACTGGACCAGAGGATTGTTTATCCAGCAATTTTGTTGGTGCTCCATTCTGCTCTAAGGTGTTAACTCGGGTGGAGCCAACGCTGATTCGTATGTCTCGTGTTCAAGCCTACTTGAGGCAAAATTATAGATATATAGACCAAGAGTCACGATAGTAGAATGGGTGTCACAAGGATTGTTGCTTGGGGCTCCGGCATGTGGATTGATAAAGGAACCAACCATATTGAGTAGTTAATTCTGACAAAGATGAGGCATGGGGTGGGTGAAAGACTGAGGACAGTCTGTTAATAGTTAAGTGAGTGGATGGAAATTTCACAGATGGAGTATAAAGTTGATACTATAGAAATAGATATTTGAATGGATGGAGGCTCGTGAATGTTGCATTTGCAAAAGCACTTGGGTATCCTCATTTGTGAACCACAAAGTTAGTATGGTGATTTTGCAAGACCAAAACGACGATGGTATTACAAAAGTGATGAAGCATAAAAGTGAATTGCATTTCGGGTAAGATTCACTTAGGATCTCTGCTAGGATTGTCATGACAGTGAAGATTGGGCCTATATTTACCAGGAGCTTAGAATGCGGAGGCGATCTCATTGGTATAGCAAAGATTCTGAGGAAAGTTTCCCCTTTTGGAGAGACCATCTAGAACTATGGGCATGTTTCAGAATAATGGGTTGTCAATTTAAGAGCAGACAAGGTGGACTTTCTTTTCCCCGTGTGCTTTTTAGCATTGAGCTATGGAGATCGAATTATTGAATATATTTAAGGTTGATTGGACAGCATTGAGATTTTTGGGGAGCAGGGCAAGAAGATGGTACAGAGGTAATGCTCTGAGCTATGATCTTATTCACTGTTGGAGCAGACTTCAGGCCTATTCTTGCTCCTATTTGCATTTTAAACATTTGGCATTCTTGTACTCATGACATGAATGTAACATTAAAAGGAAAACTTTTATACGAGCAGCTTTTGGTACTTAGTGGCTAAAATAAAAATTAAATATTTGATCACACTGGTTTAGCATGAATATACAAATCGGCTTATTTTAAAGTTTATCTTTTGTCTTTGAAGGTGAGCGTCAATCTCAAGATCAGTTAAACCGATGGAATGGAATAAACCTATCTGCAGAGCGGTTTGAAAATGGGGTATGTAGTTCCTAGCCCTTGTCTTTTTTGTCAAAGATCTGTCAACAGGTCCTGAAACCAGAGATAATGATAAGCAGCTTGAAAGCTAAACTTAGAGAGCAGGAGCCAGGACTTGGTTCTGGCCTCCATGATGTGCCGGCAGTAATAACTGTTTGATGGCAAAACAATCTATTAAGATTTTTTATTTACCCAATACAGATAATTTAGAAGCAGTAATTTATGGAATTGATTCCATACCTATTTTAGTCAAGTGCAAAAGATTAATGTTTGGGAGGAGCCCATTGAGCTGCTGACTTCCGAACTGAGTATTGTCCAACATCATCAGTTGCTCTTGTGGTGACTTGCTTTATTTGCTCTTCCAAATGTACGCCCAAGCATGATGTGAATTGAGGGTTGGAATCATATTGGTCTATTTCTGTTCTCTAATCCCCAAGACCTGTTAAATATTGTTGACAAAATGCGTTTCTTTTTTCTGATCTCCAGCATTATTTCGTGTAACTTAATTGCTCAGATTTGCATCAAACAGGAAAGGTTCTGCTTTAAAACTCTAGTGCATGAATTCATTATAGTGTAATAGCTTGATCATAATGTGGAGATGCTTATAGTCTATTTTATTTTTGGAAATTTATAGTGGTAAATTTGTGTGGATGTTATCTTGTAATGATCTCTGAAGGCAGCCAATCTGTTTTTGGATCCTTTGTTCCCAGGGGAACATTCCCATTAGTACCAATCCTTTTCATTGTTTCCACATGTCCTAGTAACTTATTCTCTCCTGCACATTTTATTTCCCCTTTTATTATTCCTGCCATTAATGTACCCAATAGTGTAATTTACAGTAGCCAATTAACCCTACCAGTCAGCATAACATGAGAGTGTGGGAAGGAAACGGAGCTTGTGGAGGCAACCTACTACCACTGTCAGCACGTATCACGGTGCAGAGACTGCACCTGAGGGGCTGAATTCTGGTCCTTGTAGGTGTGAGGTAAAACCTTAATGGCCATTCCACTCAGATATTCTCAAAGCTTTATTTCCAAAAACAAACTACTTGATTTTACTTTGGCTCATTTGACAACATTCTTGCCTTTTTGAGCAAAGCAGGTGGCGTCTTGCCAGGCTCTCTTTGTACTATACATGAGAATTGTTGCATAATTGAATGCACAAGCATAATATGCTGGACTTTACATGTGGTGCAAATGGGGAATTAATTTTCTAAGATATCCTGAGATTTTCTCTGAAATTAAAATTGAATTTTCATGACAGAACCTTTTTCTCCTTCAAGTATTTAAAGGAGGCTTTTAAAAAGTACAGTTTGGTTATGTGCAGAATCTGTCATGGTGGTACGGTATTCCGCAGTTGTTTGAGTAAAGGCACTTCTTGCAAATGAATTCTTCATTGAATTAATAGTTTGCCTTGACCCCTAGTTGTCAACTGTCCCACTACTGTTTTACAAGTGGGAACAATATCTTCTATTTTGTATCCATTCCCATTGGTATCCTGTCAGCCTTGTCTATTCTAGGGAAATTTCCCAGTTTGTTCTTTCTTGATAGTTCTGATAACATCTTTCCAAATCCATGATGTGCTCATGCAGTACTTCCGTAATCTGAAAATGCATTCACCTGGTGTATGGCTCGGATTCATTATTGTTCTCCTCCCCTTGTATAGCAGCATGGGTTAGCATTCGAACTGCTACCTATAAAGTGCCAGTTTTGCAGAATCAGAATCTGTAAGCCTCAGCTTGTCCTGTATCTACATGATTTTTGCATTCCATTTAGTGTCAGTCCATTGCTAGAACATTTTTGCTCAATATATTGTTGCAGGAATATTTCAATTTGAAGAACAACTGGTATCACAGCAGGGGGACTAAGCTGTGCAGTTAAAACGTTGGTGTATGAGTTGATCAGACATTCTTGAATATTCTGGGTGCTCAGGTGACATTTGACAGCTTTTTTGAATTTTTTTTTCTTTTGAACAATCTTATCTAATTGATATTTTTGGAACAGAATAAGGTAACTTATTTATTTATAAATGAATGATTTAACGCAGCTGTCAAAGTAGTCAATATGTAAACTATTATTTGCTGGGGGAGATATATAGAAGTGTCAAAGAAGGCTGTATGTTTGATGTAACCTGCATCACATTACATACAGCAAGGGTTTTGACAAAGTAGTCAAAAGTAAAATGCTATGGGATCAAGGGGACAATGGGAAATTGGATTCAATTGAAAGCAAGAAAAAAATACTTTTTTTTGTAACTGGAATTCTGTTTCCACACAACTTAGTACCTACACTCCTGTAATGTATTTTGATCGGTCATACTCACAATGCCCTCCATAATGTTTGGGACAAAGACCCACCGTTTATTTATTTGCCTCTGTACTCCACAATTTGAGATTTGTAACAGAAAAAATCACATGTGGTTCAAGTGCACGTTGTCAGATTTTGATAACGGCCATTTTTATATATTTTTTGTTTCACCATGTAGAAATTACAGCAGTGTTTATACATAGTCCCTCCATTTCAGGGCGCCATAATGTTTGGGACGCAGCAATGTCATGTAAATGAAGGTAGTCATGTTTAGTATTTTGTTGCATATCCTTTGCATGCAATGACTGCTTGAAGACTGTGATTCATGGACATCACCAGTCGCTGGGGGTCTTCTCTGATGATGCTCTGCCCGGCCTGTATTGCAGCCATTCCTAGCTTATGCTTGTTTTGGGGGCTAGTCCCCTTCAGTTTTCTCTTCAGCATATAATAGGCTCAATTTGGTTCAGATTGGGTGATTGACTTGGCTACTCAAGAATTGACCCTTTTTTAGCTTTGAAAAATTCCTTTTTTACTTTAGCAGTATGTTTGGGATCATTGTCTTGCTGTAGAATGAACCACAGGCCAATGAGTTTTGAGACATTTGTTTGAACTTGAGCAGATAGGATGTGTCTATGCACTTCAGAATTCATTAAGCTACTACCATCAACAGTTGTATCATCAATGAAGATAAGTGAGCCAGTATCCTCAGCAGCCATACATGCCCATGCCATAACGCGCCCCCCCCCCCCCCCCCCCCCCCCACCACCGTGTTTCACGGATGAGGTGGAATGCTTTGGATCTTGGGCAGTTCCTTCTCTCCTCCATACTTTGCTCTTGCCACCACTCTGATATGTTATTCTTCATCTCATCTTTCCACACGACCTTTTTTCCAGCACTGTGGTTGCTCTTTTAAGTGCTTCTTGGCAAACTGTAACCTGGCAATCCTATTTTTGCGGCTAACCAGTGGTTTGCATCTTGCAGTGTAGCCACTGTATTTCTGTTCATGAAGCCTTCTGCAGACAGTGATAATTCGATCTGCATAGCTCAATGCTAAAAAGCAAACGGGGGGGGGGGAAAAAAAAGTCCACCTTGTCTGCTCTTAAATTGACAACCCATTATTCTGAAACATGCCCATAGTTCTAGATGGTCTCTCCAAAAGGGGAAGCTTTCCTCAGAATCTTTGCTATACCAATGAGATCACCTCCGCATTCTAAGCTCCTGTAAAAAAATCCCCTATAATAAAATCTGACAATGTACACTTTAACCACATGTGATTTCTTTTCCTATTACAAATCTCAAATTGTGGAGTATAGAGGCAAATAAATAAATAATACTGTAAACCTGGGGTGGTGGTTATGCAGTTGAAACAAATATTGGCCAATGGAAGTTGAGGCAATGCTCAACTGTGGGAGATGTAGACAGTTTGGCCTGTTGCTCAGAATTGAATTTAATCCAAATGGGATTAATTTGGGGAAAGATCCAATGAATGGGGAAAAAATGAGTGATGTGTATGCCCACATATGCTTTCAAGAGCGAGCTAGAGCTTTCAAGCGAGCTAGATAGGGTTCTTAAAAATAGAGGAGTCAGGGGATATGGGGAGAAGGCAGGAACGGGGTACTGATTGTGGATGATCAGCCATGATCACATTGAATGGCGGTGCTGGCTCGAAGGGCCAAATGGTCTACTCCTGCACCTATTGTCTATTGTCTAGAATAACAGAGCAGGCCAATTGGAGAGTTAAAAATAAACATGGAATGTTTTCCTTGAATAGTGGAGGCATTGCAAATAAGCACAGGGGGTATCCTAACAATAATCAGGATCACTGCACGTGCAAACAACTCTGTTCACCATGCTTCAAGAAATATACAGAAGCATCCATTTTTTAAACAAAGCCTTTAATTTATCGGTTAAATAATTGACCAAGTTCGTTACGATCGGAGCTTACAAAAAATAAACAAAATATTGGCATTCAATTTGGCTTTTTAAAACAAATGACTGTTAAACACTTGCCAGTGTTCCTTACAAATAAATGTTAGACTCTAAGGCATGAATCTTCAAGCCAAATTAATACTTGCATGACTAAGTTAATTGAGTGCTGGTTGATAAATAATTGATACATTTTTTAAAGAGATAGCATTAGGCTGGAGATGGAGGGAGTATTGGCACTGAAATACAACAATGCCTTGAATTTGACACATTTTCACACACATAAATTAACATTAAACTTGGGTGACAGCTCAAAATTGTGTAATGAAATGTATGAGCAAATAAGATGTTTTTAAAAAAAAATCTGATTATCATCTAAATAGGAAGTTGAAAAAGATTTAAGGTTTAAGATTCTGTAAGACAATGTAGACCAGATAACACAGCTAAAATATTTAAACTATTTTACCAAATACCTGAGTATCTAACTCTTAAGCTGTGGATGTATCATCTTCCATGTTCCAATTTGATCACTGTTTTAAGTGTGGTAAGCTTTGCAAGAGCCACAAGACTAGTTCCTTGTGTTGGGGTACTGGGCTGTGAGGAAATTCCAGAGACTAGAAAGAGGAATCTAAGAGATGCCCCTGTGCATTAAAGCGACAAATAGCATTTACCTTGTGAATTCCATGTCGGGTCTGCATATTAATTTTGTTCAATGTACAAGGGTACACAAATTTCCCTGGCTGCTGGCATTTAATAATTGCTCAGAAGAATGTATTTTTAGTCATAGGCATACAGTTATATAGCACCGACATTGGCCCTCAGCCCAACTCCTCCACGATGACCAAGTTGCCTAATCGAGCTTGACAATCTGGTCTGGTTCATAGTCCTCCAAACATTTCCTATCCCTGTAGCAGCCCAAGTGTCTTTTAAATGTTGTAATTAACCCAATTCTATCACTTCCTTTTGCAACTGGATCCACCATCTGTCTGGGAAAAGTTGTGCCTAAGTTTCCCTATCAAATCTTTCTCCTCGTGTCACCACCATTCACACCCAAATCATTAATATATATGACAAACAACAGTCAATCCAGCACCAATCCCAGGACTCCAATCTGGAGGATAAAAAACAATACCTCTGCCACCATTTTGTTTTCCTACCTTCAAGCCAATTCTTTATCTAATTGACTAGTTTTCCTGGATCCCATACAATCTACCATTCCATGCCAGCCAACCATGTGGCAGCTTGCCAAAGGCTTTGCTGAAGTGCATGTTTTCAACGTCTCCTGCACTGCCCTCGTCGATCTTCAGAACATTAAATCATACTCGTGAGACACTTTTTCCCATGCACAAAGCCATACTGACCATCCATAATCGGTCCTCGTCCTGCCAGCCTAGCTGATTGTCCCTAATTGGTCCTTGCCTTTCCATTGTTTTTATTATTCTCCTCCGAAACACATATTTTTATATCTAATTATTTTTGCTCTAATCTTTTTTTCCAGTCTTTCTCTTAGTATTGTTCATCTGAGCCCATGTATCTACTACTCTGCTGCAAGCGGGTAGGGACCTGCTTTTAAAAAAACAAGTTTCTATCAATTATCTACAAGATACAATATATATTTATTTGGCATAGTGAAATGTGATCACCATACAGTGATCTTACTACTGTGGACCTTTTAACCCAGCATCAGACGGTTTCCTGTTTTCCACCTCCCTCCGTTATTGAATGTTCAGATGAGTGACAATTGCTGTATTGGTCATATGCCTGTCTTACGCTCAGGAATGTAGCATCACCCCTTCCACATCTGCAATTCTACCTGTGACCTTTGTTACCATGTGGCAGTTCAGTGTGAGATATTGCATTCAACAATCATGTCCTTTTGGTCTGCTTAAGTCATCTTCCAAAATATCTGCTGACATGACTGCTCAGGAAACTGGGCTAATTGACAACAGCTGTCATAGGAAAGTTGTTAGCTATTATTAAAGGCATTGTAGCAAGACACTTAATGTTAAAAGTAATTAGCGAAGCCAATGGTTATTGGCATTCAGTTTATTGAGCTTGTCCTCTGTACGTTACTTAATTGCGTGAAAATAAAAGTTCATAATGTAGGAGGCAATACATTGTATGGATAAAATGTTGGCTGGGTAACAAAATACATTGGACAAAATAGGGTATTTTTCTTGTTAAAAATGTAACGAGTAGATGGCTATTTTTACAATAAATAGGGATGGTTGCTAAATTTCCTGTTTTCAAACATTTAGGAAAGTTGTGAAGAGGATATAAAGAGGCTAAAAAATAAACCATGAACTGGTTTTGTAAACCAGACAGATGCTGGTTTACGTAAAAAAAGACACAAAGTGCTCTAGTAATGCAGCAAGTCAGGCAGCATCTCTGCAGAACATGGATAGGCGACGTTTTGGATCGGGGCTCTTTTTCAGACTGATAGTAATTGGGGGGGGGGGGTGAAAGCTGGAAGAGATGTATTGACCAGTTACTAACCATTTTCACTCCCCTTTTCATACTGAATGTTAACTAACTATTTTTATTAACCTTCCCATACCAACCTTTCTGTCATGGGGCCCAGTTATTAACCATTTTAATTCGCCTTTACATTTCGATTCTGATTTTTTTTCTGTCCTTGGACTGGTTGCTAACCATTCCAACTTCCCCTTCCTATTTCCATACTGACCATTATGTTCTGGGCCTCCTCCATTTCCATAGTGTGACCACATGCAAACTGGAGGAACAGCACGTCATATTCCACTTGGGTAGCTTACAAACCAATGGTACGAACATTGAATTCTCTAATTATAGGTAACCAACTAACAACGACCTTCCTCCTACATCCCATCCTCCAACCACATTTTGCACCTCTTCTCTCTGTCATATTTTTGTCTACTCATCTGCCAATCTGAACCCCCTCACCTGTATCCACCTATCGCTTGCCAGGTTTTGTCTCACCCACATCTCTCTTCTAGCTTTCTCTCCCCTATCCGTCTGAAGAAAGGTCCTGACCCGAAATGTCATCTATCCATGTTCTCTGAAGATGCTTCCTGGCCTGCTGAGTTACTCTTAACACATCAAGGCTATGAATTAAAATTGATATAATTTAAGTGAGAAAGATTTGGCAAATAAAATATTTTAGCATTGTGTCCATCTAACTACTGGTCAGTGACAAATAAATGGTAAGGAACAGAACAGTTGATTGGAGAATTAGGATTGTTGTTGTTGTTTTCCATCAGGAGGCTCTTTTTGCAGTGTATGCCCAAGGGGCTTTCTGGATTTCTGCTCCCTGGCCACTTTGTACAACGGTGGCCATGAAAATGGGTGTAAAAACTGACTTGCCTGACAGAAATTAGATTTTAATTGTGTAGGAAGGAACTGCAGATGCTGGTTTACACTGAAGATAGACAAAAAATGCTGGAGTAACTCAGCGGGTCAGGCAGCATCTCTGGAGAAGATGAATGGGTGATGTTTCGGGACAAAGAGGCCCTTCTTGAAGATTGAAGAAGGCTCTTAACCCGAAATGTAACTTTTTTTTCAGAGATGCTGCCTGACCTGCTGAGTTTATCCCACATTTTGTGTCTATCTTAGATTTTAATTGTTGGGCTACTGAACAGCACAGAAATGTACTGTTAACTGGCTGACATTCGCTATCCATTTACAGGATGATAACACTGTGAGCCATGTCCTGGAATAACGTCATTGAATTTTGTTATTGCGAACTTTTGAATAGCTTGATAGTAAATGCAGAACTATTTCCCTTAGACACTTTGTGTTATCAGCTGGTACATTCCTGGTGCTTTATCTCCTTCTATAGAATGTGAACAATGCTTGTTAAACTGGCATTGTGAACTCAGAACGTTCTGTCCTGACAAAACGTGAATCTCAAAAATGTTAAACAGTAATCCCTTCAATACTAAATTGTTTCAAGGACACCTTCAAACACTGGCAGCTGTATTTAATTGTACATTGTTTTTGGAATGACATACCATATTAAAATTGCCTTCTGCTGCTCTTTTTTTAAAAAAAGCTTTTTTTGTACAATCTTATTTTTTTGAACTTCCTGCCAGTCATTAACATTTGTCATTTATACTTTGATTTAATTTCACTAAACCACCTCTCGTGTTTCCTGACCTTTTTGTGTTGGTGTTGTTATAAATGTAATCTTAAAGGGTAAAGACAGCAACATAAAATATTACTATTAATCTCTGGTACCTGTGCCTGCATAAAAGTAGGAATGTTTTTAAAAAAAAATAGTGCAAGCACGTGGACATTTTGGGAATATTCTAAGATGACTGAAATTTTAGCCAAAGAACCCCATTTTAATTTCTCCAAGAATTCCTCCCTTAATCGGTCCTTTACTGAAATATGTTTCTGCCGTAAGATAAAAACAGAGCTGGAGGAACTCAACAGGCCAGGCAGCATTTGTGGTAGATGGGAAAGGATGAACAGTTAAAACGTTTTCTTCAGGGTGTACATGTTCAATGCTAGGGGGCATAACTGTAAGGTGAGAGGGTGACAGTTTAATGGAGATGTACGAGGAATTATTTTATTTCCACGGAATGGTGGGGGCCTGAAACGCTTTGCCAGTGGTGGTGGAGGCAGATACGATAGTGGCATTCATGAGGTGTTTGGATAGGCACATAGAAGTGCAGGAAATAGAGGAATGTGAATCATGTGCAGGCAGATGGGATCGGTTCAACCTACTAGGCATCATGTTTGGCATGAAAATCATGGGCTGAAGCGCCCCTTCATATACTGTACTGTCCAATGTTCCATGAAATGGGCAAAAGACGTTTTGGTTTTCCAGGCTGATGTCCCTTTCCCTCCACTGAGTTCCTTCAGCAGTATGTTTTGTGCTTGGGATTCCTGCATCTGCAGCTGCTTGTCCTTTTATTCTAAGGCAGTGGTTAATTTTAACAGGTTCTATCATTTACCACATCATACTTCTAACTATTACATTATGAATGTGAAAGTAAAGTTGCCTGTGAAGAACAAAATTCTTGATCCCAAACTTGTATTTGCATGACAATCGGGTGCGCACACATCAGTAGACGTCATCTTTGCCATTTATAGATGCAGTGATGCTAGTCGATCTTTTTCTCTGTGCTTTTCTAAACAAGTATCTGATTATGGAATCACTCCCGTTTCTTCGTTTTGAAACCAGACAATTCAACAAGGCAAGTTAACGGCCGAAGGTTATCAATATGGGGAACTTTCCTTTAGAAATAATACACAAAATTAAGCTATTAGTTAAGAGTTCAAAATTAACGAGTATCATCTTGCAGTAATGTTAATCTGAATAGCTTTTAATTAGGTGCATATTTTTAGAGTTAAAAAATAAATAAAAATGTTCTATCAGAGTCCCAAGTATGGATTATTTAATTTTCTCTCATGTTGACAAATGGGAAGCCACAACAGAACAACTCACTGAAAGCAGAAGAGTTTCAACATTTTGTTGAACATATAATATTTGGAATGAAATGTTGGGTAATTGAGTCACAGTAAGTCACAATGCAAGGGCACAGGTTGGCAGAGTGATGGGGCTGATGGAGCCGCTGCGTCACAGCACCAGAGACCCCGGTTCAATCCTGACCTCTGGTACTGTCTCTGTGGAGTTTGCACATACTCTGTAATCATGTGTGTTTCTTCCGGTGGCTTTGGTTTCCTCCCACATCCCATAGACCTACGTGTTATACCTTAATCACCGCTATGAAATAGCCTCTAATGTGAAGGATGAGAAAGTGAAATAATATAGAATTAGAGTGAACAGGTGATCGATGGTTGGCGTGATCTCGGTGGGTTGACCTGTTTCCATGCTGTATCTCTGAAACCTAAAAAAAATCGAACTGGTCTTATACTATGAAGTCATACTTAAAATTATCTTTCGTAACCAGAGATAAATAACGTTTATAGTTTTAAATTTCAGAATGCCTGTAAGAGCTAACAATTTCCTTTTAACACCCTAGAGTGGTAATCCACGGGTAGAGATGACCCTTTCAGAGCTGCAAGAAATGGCTTCAAGACAACAGCATCAGATTGAGGCGCAGCAGCAGATGTTGGTCGCCAAGGTAGAAATTCAAATCTAACTGAATATATCTCAAAGAAATAATCTTAATAGAAAATATTTGGAATTTATTGTAAATTATTCCGTTGATATTTAGTTATACAATTCTTTTCTCTGTGACATTTTAACAAAGAAACTGCATAAGATGAAGATATTATTATCATCTAGAAGTTCAACTTTTACAAGAGCTAACTTTTCCCAAAGTTCCTTGGTGACACTTCAATTAGATTTGATGCCATAAATTATGATGTCAAATTGGGGCACACCCATTCTTGTGCTTCAGGGTACACAAAAAGCTGGAGAAACTCAGCGGGTGCAGCAGCATCTAAGGAGCGAAGGAGGTAGGCGACGTTTCGGGTTGAGACCCTTCTTCAGACTTCAGTTAACTCCTTCAGTTCAATACTTTTTGACAATTCAGCAATTTGGTCGAAACATATTAGCCATTGCCGTCTTCGAATGGAGGATAGCTAATGTTATAACTTTAAGAAGGTCAGCAGGGATAAGACGGGTATCTGGAGGCTGGTGAGTTTCACATCAGTGGTAGAGAAGCTAATGGAAAATATCCTAAGGGATAGGATTTATGTACATTTTGAAAGCCAGAGTCTGATCAGCCACAAACTTGCCTCTTAACTTCACATCCAAGTTACTAATATAATAACCATAGTCGTTCCAGTTTTTATATCCCCCTACCCTCCCTGTAGTTGAGCAAGCTTCTGTTGTCTCCTTCCCAGTTCAGAAAAGGGGTCTTTGACTTGAAACAATGGCTCTATTTCTCTTCTCACAAATTGGGCTTGACCTGCTGAGTATTTCCAGCATTTTCTGTTGTTATTGTACGGATATGTGGCTGCAGAGAAGTTTCACCAGGATCTTGTTACAACTGGAGTTATGGGATGAGATTAGACAGGCTGGGTTTCTCTTTCCTGGAATAAAGAAGGCTGAAGGGAGAGAGAGGGAGAGAGAGAGATAAAATTATAAGGGGCACAAGGTACATAATCAGCACCTTTTTCCTCTGGGAGGAGTAATAACAAGAGGACATAAGTTTAAGATGAGAGGAAGGAGTTTTAAAGAGACTTTCAGAGGAAACCTCTTCAACACAGAGTAATTGATATCTGGAACTCGCTGTGGAGTCGGATACAGTTGTTATGTTTAAGAGACATTTTGACAAAATATAGGATGCTGACCTAATGTGGGCAAATGTGCCTGTACTCGCTGGAGTTTAGAAGAATGAGGTGGACCCTCATTGAAACACACAGAATTGTGAAAGGCTTGGATAGAGTGGAGGTGGAGAGAATGTTTCCACTAGTGGGAGAGTATAGGACTAGAAGTCATAGCTTCAGAATTAAAGCAAGTTCTTTTAGGAAGGAGATGAGAGATTTATTTAGTCAGAGGGCGGTGAATCTGGAATTCTTTGGCACCGAAGGCTGTGGTGGCCAAATCTGTGGATATTTTTAAGGCAGTCTAAGGGCAATTGAATGTAAAATATAAATGCAGGTATCTTATTACCTGCAGTTAGTAATATTTTTATGCAAATAGAAAAGGAAATTAATTTGGACATAGATCACAAGGCCTACACCAACCCCAAACCAATTAGGAGCAGACGAGGGCATTCGATCCAATTTGTGGTCCCAGCCTCAAAGACAGATGTGTACAGCAATTCATTCTTCCCACGCACTATTAAAGCATGGAATAATCTCCACCAAGCCACGGTTGCCCAGCCAGATGCAACTAAATTTAAAGTGGCACTTTCTTCCCAATAACCCTCTCTGGCTAAACCCCTCGCTTCACCACCTCCAGTTTAAATTCCAGTTGGAATATTTTGGAAGACCAAGGAACCAAGACAACATTTAAATGAAACAACTTGTCACAAGATGAAACTTAATGCTGTTTCTCTTGGTATCAATCAAGTTATTTCATTATTTCCCATTTTAAAATAAGAATTGTCATAATCTGATGTATGGCACGATATAGTGGCTTATTTCGGGAATATATGACATGTGCCTTGTGGTTGGAATAATTATTTGTAATGTCCAATAAAACTAGACAACTGGAATTTTAGTTACCAGGGGCAGCAAAGTGGTGTAGTGGTAGAGCTGCTACCTTACAGCGCCAGAGACCCGGGTTCAATCCTGTCCACAGGTGCTGTCTCTGCAGAGTTTGTACATTCTCCCTGTGACCACGTGGGTTTTCTCTGGGTTCTCGGGTTTTTACCCACACTCCCAAGACATACAGGTTTGTAGATTAATTGGCTTTGATAAAATCGTAATTTTAGATAGTGTTAGTGTACAGGGTGATCGCTGGTCGGCGCGGGCACAGTGGGCTGAAGGGCCTTTCTGCGCTGTATCTGTAAAGTCTTAAGAGTAATGTTTGAACTTTCAATGTTCCATTTTGGATGAATGTTCTCTGATGTTAAACAAACAAATGTGATATCATAATTGTTACCTGGATACTTTGAACAAAAATGAGTAATTATCTTATTACCTTCCCTCAACAGGAGCAGCGCTTGCGTTATCTCAAACAACAAGAACGGCGCCAGCAGCAGTCCATTTCAGAAAGTGACAAATTACAAAAGTTAAAAGAACGAATGGAGAGCCAGGAAGCAAAGCTGAAGAAGATACGAGCCATGCGAGGACAGGTGGACTACAGTAAAATTATAAACGGAAACCTCTGTGCGTATTAAAATTTTCAATTTTTTTTTCCCAAGAATTAATTCATTTATATGCATTGGTAGAAAGTGGCACTTTGTAATAGATCAGGATCCTGGGCTGATCTCATTCGTGTCACAACAATCTAAAGTAGCTCCCTATACAAGTCCTTTCTCTACCCTCTTCAAGTAACCTTTGTTTATGTTTTAATTTTTCCATATCCACATTGGCCCCTACATTGGGCCAGATCGTCTTTGCCTTGTGTACCTTTTGTGGATGCCCACGTTCACACATGCCTTTTGCAGTCATGAACCTCCAAATGGAATGCTGGCTTCGCTGCCAGCTCACAAGGTGGAGTGGTCCACAAGCAATGACTAGGCCGTTAGCAGTAGACTATCACTGATTAGAAACATTTTTAATCTCTTTGAAAACATGTTATTAATTTCCTTAAGTTATTTAAAAGAAATTTAAAACCTTATTCAACTTCTGTAAATTAATTAAAAAAAATTTAAAGCTTCCTTATTTTATTCAAAGTTGGTGACCCATTATAGTAACTAAGGCTCTGTTCAAGTGAGTTTATTGTCATGTGTCCCTGATAGGACAATTAAATTCTTGCTTTGCTTCGGCACACAGAACATAGTAGGCATTTACTACAAAACAGATCAGTGTGTCCATATATCATTATATAAATGCATACACAAATGAATAAATAAACTGATAAAGTGCAAATAACATATAACAAATAATGGGTTATTCATGTTCATAGTTTTGTCCGAGCCAGGTTTAATAGCCTGATGGCTGGGGGGAAGTAGCTATTCCTGAACCTGGTCATTGCAGTCTTCAGGTTCCTGTACCTTCTACCTGAAGGTGGCGGGGAGATGAGTGTGTGGCCAGGATGGTGTGGGTCCTTGATGATGCTGACTGCCTTTTCGAGGCAGCGACTATGATAAATCCCCTCGATGGAAGGAATGGATATGTCCACTGTGGTTAGACCACAAGTCATAGAAGCAGAATTTGGCCCATCATGTCTACTCTGCCATTTAATTATGGCTGATCTATTTTTCCCTCACAACCCAATTCCCCTGCCTTCTCGTGGGTGTAAATTTATGTGGCTAGAAACTTTTGTGAGGAAGAATCATGAGAATTGGGAATTAATATTCATCTTTGAAGTTGATAGGGTAATTTAATGCCAATTAAAACTGTACGAGGCATATTTAATTTGTAAATGGAAACGATGAAACCAAAGGTCAACTGAGTAATCCTAAACCTTCTGCCAATCTATTTGTTCTGGGTGAAATATTTTGTGAATTTCTGGATAGGGTTTAAAGCTTTGGAGAAGGCACAAGAGGCCGAGGCTCTATAAGTTGCTGGTCAGGCTGCATTTGAAATATTGTGAGCAATTTTGGGCACCATATCTGAGGAAAGATGTGCTGGCCCTGGTGAGGGTCCAGAGGAGGTTTACAAGAATGATCCCAGGAATGAGTGGGTTAACTTATGATGAGTGTTTGACGGCATTGGGCCTGTACTCTAGTTTACAAGAATGAGGAGGGACGTTATTGAAACTTACCGAATAGTGAAAGGCTTGGGTAGAGTGGATATGGAGAGGATGTTTCCACTAGCGGGAGAGTCTAGGACTAGAGGTCATAGGCTCAGAATTAAAGGACATTCCTTTAGGAAGGAGATGAGAAGGAATATCTTTAGTCAAAGGATGGTGAATCTGGAGGCCATTCAATGGATATTTTTAACGCAGAGATAGATAGATTCTTGATTAGTACAGGTGTCGGGGGTTATGGGGAGAAGGCAGGAGAATGGGGTCAGGAGGGAGAAATAGTTCGGCCTTGATTGAATAATAGAGTAGACTTGATGGGCCGAATGGCCTAATTCTGCTCTTGTCCCTTATGACCTGGTTATGTGAATTGGATATCTGAGGTTGCTATTTCAAAAGGAGACATTTAAGGGAATTTAGCAGTTTAAAACAAAAAAAAATTAAGACAGATGGAACACATCGAAAAATTGTTTCCTCCAGAAAGGGAGCCTGTAATTAGAGGTTGGGTATTAAATAATTGTCAAAACAATTAGAAGCAAGCTGAGAATTCATTCCATGCAGATGGTTAACAGCATATCGGTAACAGATTCCACTGAAACAAGAGAGGCCGTTTTGCATTCGAATGAAGAGAACTAATTTACAGGATTATGGAAACTGCCTAAATGTAGGTCTAAATTAAACGGCTCTTTCAGAGAACTAACAAAAGCATGTTGGGCAATGATGACCACCTATATTGTAGGATTCCGTTATGATTAGTCCTCTGGTATGGCTTTCAATGCAAGGACACTTAAAATGACAAAATTCACTGTCTACTTTCTTTCCCCTCTGCCTTGTATTAAAATATGTTACTTCCCGTACTGATAACTGCTGAAGTGAAATCTAAATACTTGTAGTAGATTTTAACGACGTTTTTTAAACTTTATTTCCAGCAGCTGAGATTGAGCACATTAACACGATGTTTCATGAGAAGCAACGGGAGTTACAGTCGGCTGTGTTGAAAGTTGATCAGCTGACACAGCAACTCGATGACCTGAGGAAAGGGAAAACAAATGGGTTGCATTCTAACAATGGACAAGTGCCGGGTCCTGCTGCGCTTGAATTAAAGAAGCTATATCAGGAGCTGCAGGTGAACCAATATAGCTTCTTTATGATGCATAAAATGAACTAAAACCCTCTAATGCAATGTTTACAGTCAAAGCAAAAACAAATCCATCTGCAAGAATGTCTTGATTCTTAATTGAAGTTGTTGGCAGTTACTCAGCAAGCAGGACAGCATCTGTGGAGAGAAACAGTTGGTGTTCATGTCATTGGACCCCCATCAGATTAAGGGTCATTGATCTGCAACGTTAACTCTGTTTCTCTCTTCATGTGCTGAATGGCCTGCACATTTGCAGCACTTTTGTTTCAATCCATGAATCTTACAGTTTTGATTTACCAGCATGGCAAGGCTGTCTTAACTGAAAAAAAAACAACATTGATTTTGTCTCGAACTAAGATAAACACCTTCAGTCGGGCAGCACGAGGGGGCGGAGGTAGAGTTACTGCCTTACAGCGCCCGAGACCCAGGTTCAATCTTGACTGCAGGTGCTGTCTATGCAGAGTTTGTACGTTCTCCCTGTGACCATGTCTATTTTCTCTGGGTGCTTCGGTTTCTACCCACACTCCAAAGACATACAGGTTTGTAGGTTTATTGACTTTGGAATAATTGTAAATTGTCCCTTGTATGTTGGATAGTGCTAATGTACAGGGATCGCTGGTCGGCGTGGGCTGAAGGGCCTGTTTCTGTGCTGCATCTCTAAACTAAACTAAACTAAACATGGCAGGAGCTTCTAAAATAAACTCCTATAAAGAATTTCTTAATGCTTCATATTACTTTTGTATATTTATGTTAGACAGTGATTAAGAAGCCAGGCAAGAGAAATCAGACAACCAAACAATAGACTCATGAAAAACAGCCAATTGGGGAAAAACGCTTTTTTAAAAAAATGTCAACCTGGCATCCTGCCTTACCAATCTGGCACCTACAGTTTGGAGTTGGTGCTGACTACACAAAAGAATCGTTGCTGGGTGCTTGCACTATTAGCTCATGTCTTGCATAACCGAAACGCAGTAACTGAGAAGTTTTCTCTGTGCAACAAAACAAGATTGAGTTGAAGTAAAGGTTTTTTTTAAAATTATGAACCCAGACATTTTAACATTTTATGGATTTGCTGGCCTCTCTAGATTCGTAATAAACTTAATCAAGAACAAAATACAAAACTTCACCATCAAAAGGAGCTGCTTAACAAACGCAACATGGAAGTGACGATGATGGACAAAAGGATTAATGAGCTTCGTGAACGCTTGTGGAAGAAGAAGAGCGAAGCCCGTCAAAAGGAAAACATCCCTGTATGCCGTTAATTTTTATTTTACCTATTGATATTCTGAACAATGCAGTCTTTTCCTTGTTTGAAATTAAGCAAAACGTACAGTGTGCAATGATGAAAGTACATCAGTTTTTAAAATGCTGTGTGATTTGTCACCAGAATCCTTTCCTAGCAGTTTTTTGCTAACATTTTTCAGAATACTAATTTTCAAAGCGGTGATTGTTTAACTAATTTTGCTCCTTTACCACGTAAATGATGATACCATGCCAAGTTGTTGTACTTTAAATTTCTCCACGATACTCTGCAACAAAAAAATGGCATCGGAGCAAGTTTTCTGTGCTGCAGGGATTTGCATTTAACCAACCAACATCCAAGTCCATCCGAGGTTATTTTCACTCACTATGTGAATAGGAAAAGTTATCAATCGACAACTGCTAAATAATAATTTTATTCACAATTACTCTTCAGTTAAGTTGATGGACATTTAAGCAATCAAACTAGCACCAAGAGAGCTGTATAAATATGCATAATCATAGAGTCAGTCATACAGTGTGGAAATAAGTCCAACTGGCCCACACTGACCAAAATGCCCCATCTACATTAGTCCCACCTGCCTGCGTTGGCCCAGTTCCCTCTCAACCTATCCTATCCATGTCCCAAAATGTTTTTTAAATGTTGTGATAGTACCCACATTTAAAAAGAAAGAATTGCAATCCTAAACAGATGGTTAAGATACAAATAGACGGGAGAAATTCCCATTTTAGTAGCGCAGACCATCCAAGTGCTAGTTTCTTGCATTTGTTGCCATTCTTATCTAACTGCTCTAGCGTTTACCAGTCTTGGACTGCTTTCAACATGCTTTTCGATCCAAGCCCTGTGATTTTTTTTTCTTTTTTCTTTTTTTTCCCTTCATTTCTAGTTTAACAAGATGTCCAACTTTTCCTGCTCTTCCCTTCCTTCCTTCCTTCAGTTTAGTTTATTGTCACGTACAGTGAAAAGCTTTTGTTGTGCTAACCAGTCAGCGGAAAGTCGATACATGATTACAATCAAGCAATCCACAGTGTACAGATACATGATAACGGGAATAATGTTTGGTGCCAGGTAAAGTCTGATTAAAGATAGTCCGAGGGTTTCCCATGAGGTAGATAGTAGCTCAGGACAGCTCTCTAGTTATTGATGGGATGATTCAGTTGCCTGATGACAGCTGGGAAGAAACTGTTCCATCCCATCCCTCTACACTAGCACAGTGTCATCCATTGTAATCATAGGATGAAAAACTGGCTATAGTAATAACCTTAATCATCAAAGTTGTCAATATAAGACCTATAATAATGTAAAGTTACTGCGATAGAACAGTTGACCAGGATATTTAGCATTACTTGCCTAACAGACGCTTGTTTTCCTTCCAGCAGTTGAGTCAGATTAATGGCACACAGTCATCCCAGACCCACTCTAATACCTCTGGGCGTGTCGCCGCTGTGGGACCCTACATCCAAATATCTACTGGAACTAGACCAGAATCTAATCAGCCATCGCCTGCAGAGATGTTGAAACCTCAGACTTTGACTGTAACTAGCAATGCTGGTCATACTCTACCTAGAGGAAAATCTGGTAAGCTGTGAAATGACTACTTTAAAATAATTGTGCTAATTTTAAAGAATAACATGATTGAGCTGAAGTATTGAGGTAGGGCTTAATACATGTTTCAAATTGATGCATTAAATCAAGCACTTAAGCAATTAAAAATATATTAAAATTTGTATTCCTGGACAAAATAATGTTGATGCCCAGTCAATACGAATTCATGGCAGCATTTATGCCAAATAACCCCTCAGCCCAGTTCTGTCATTCTATCATTTATTCTGGAACGTATCATAAAGATGATTTGTAGACAAGAAGTGTATTCCAAGGCTTCTGAATTCTGCCTTTGGAGAACAGTAGAAAGATAATAAATATTATATGTTACACTAGTTGCTGTTCAGTTTCAACTTTGTCGTGCCTTACTCCCTTCAAACATTGCTGAGCTGTCATAAAATGGTTGCTGTTAGATAAGTGCTCATGCACCATCTGGCTAATTGTTCTTTATTAAATTTAAACTAGCTGGGCCTGTGGTTGACTCTAGTCTAACAGTAAGACATACGTACTGTTGCAGAAAATCACCCTGAACATTATGCATCTAATCCAGCATCACCTTGTCTGCGTATCCCAATAGGCATTAACATCTATTTTCACAAAATTTAAAATTGCATTCTAAATTCCCAGCAATGAATAATAGGCACTAGTAGTTTGCTGTACAACTGAAGACCATTCAAAACATGAAGACATGTTGTCTACAGTTTATTTATTCTTACTTTATCAATGTTCATTCTTTGGGTTTTTTAAAATTGGCAGATTTTCTTGTTCTGATGCTCGTTGAGAATAGTGTAGACACATAAGAGATGTCCTATGCTTTTTGGGAAATGTATAATACAATTATGACAAAATATCTTGATTGCATTAATCATAAAATTTGTGTAGTCCAACATTTATAGAAACATTTTCCACTTGAAATTTATCTTGAATAGAACAACACCATCTTAATTTGGTTGAATTCTATTATTTTATAGCTGTCATTATATTATCTTCTATCCCTCCTTGTCGCTCATTTTTGCCACAACAGAATCATAGAAATAGTTGTGATTTAATCTACTGTCCATTTCTAGGGGTCAATTAAGATATGTTACTTGTATTTATTTGAGTACTGGTAGTTAACCATGCAAAATGTTTGGCATTGTTATAATGCTGATTCAGTAGATTTGTGCAAGTTCTTCAAAGTAATTATTTTTTTTGCATCATGTGGCAACTAATATTGCTTGGCATAGTATGCTTTCTGGGCAAATTCAGTATTGTTTAGTAACATTCTCGACTGCTTTCATGTGTCACATATGTGAGTGGCATTGGGGAACTTTTTTGATGATCCCAAAATGGCCTCAAGTGATTGAACAATACTTGGTACATTTCCTTCCACCCTGACACGGTACATTTCCTTCCACCTTGACCCACTAACTATGGTAGAATGGGAAGGCTAGGGTATTTGCTAAAATGGGTTTATAAATTTAAATAAAATATAGTAACATAAAATCATCTTTTAAATTGATGTATTGCAATTTTTTGTATCCTAATCAGCCAATGATGGAAACTGGCCAACACTCCCTGCGGGATCTGTTACCACAGGGAAACTACCTCCAACAGCAAAAAATGACTGGAAGGAATCCAACATGGATACAGTTTTTAAGCCAGGAACCGTGCAAAATCAGCCCTTGTCCACCACTACAGCGGTTCCAAGCAGTGATAAAATGATGGTAGGTTTTGCATGAACTTCACTGTCTTCTGGTCCATTTACTTTTTTAACATTGTCCTATATGCAAAAAAAATCATTTCAAGTTTAACTATGGGTTGTAATATCCTGTTACTTCTCCAGGGCACAAAACTAAACTGGTTTCCTTTAAGAGTTTTATTTGAACATTCGGCAGTGCCCATGTTGCTTGAATCATATGATCACACTAGTTTTATGCTTTCGATTGACCACATATTTTCACAAATACCCATTAGTTATTAATTGGTTAAATTATGCATAGGTTTGATTTGATTGTATAGATGGTTAAGAATTGTTTTAACCATATCTTCTTTAACTTAGGGTATTGAAACAGGAAGAGTACCTGCAACAGCATCAAATGCAATAAAGCAACTGCCTCAATCTTATGGACCGCACACAAAATCTTTCTTGGCTATTGGCTCTACAAATTCACTGGAAAGAATGAAAGAAACCAGTCAGCTTCGGCCCAGTATGGGTTCTGTTTCTAACACAACTGCAGAAACCTGGCAAAGACCAACCCAGCCCCCACCACCCGCAAACACATTTCAGGCTGGTGCCTCGCAACAAATTCAGCAGAGAATTACTGTACCCCCGAGTCCAACATACCAGCCTGTCGGTTCACCAATGTTCCCTTCTGGAGACAACAGATCTGATCCACCACTAGCAGTGGCTGTGAGACCATTCTTGGCTGATAGAGGCTCTAGACCTCAGTCCCCACGAAAAGGGCCTCAAACTGTGAATTCTAGTTCAATTTATTCAATGTACCTTCAACAGGCTGCACCACCAAAGAACTATCAGCAGGCTGCTTATAATACTCTCAACAAATCACATACCATTAAAGCAAGTAAGTAATTTATTAATTGTTTGATTAAAACTATTAGCTATGATGCAGCTGCTCAGCAGTGAATTATAAGTACATTTGGTTAACTATTTTTGTTCTCTCTAGTGTATGGGAAGCCAGTATTGCCTTCTGGTTCTGCTTCACCATCTCCATTGCCTTTCGCTCATCCCCAGCCTTTCCATGGTTCCCTTCATCAGGCCACTGATGAGATCCAAACAAATGGGAAAGAACCAGAACATGAGAGCTCGCCAAGTACCAACTCGAATGTTGAGAACATCCCACGTCCACTCAGCCCTACAAAGTTACTGCCCATTGTGCACTCACCGCTACGTTATCAGAGCGATGCTGATCTGGAAGTCCTGAGGAAAAAACTGGCTCATGCGCCAAGACCTCTAAAGAAACGCAGTTCTATAACTGAGCCAGAAGGCCCCAGTGGACCAAATATTCAGAAGCTGTTGTATCAACGCTTTAATACGCTAGCAGGGGGAATGGACAACACACCATTTTACCTCCCAAGTAACTCTCAAGACTTTGGAGGTGCTTTAGCAGATGTTGATAACGGTAACACCAGCCTAGCGGAGTCTGGTTCTGTCCAACCCGAACCAATTACTCAGCTTGAAAATCAACCATCATCAGATGCCAATGATAATCAGCTGCCTTCTCCACCACATTCTGAACTAATTCAGACAGATAACGACATCCCCTCTACAGTGGAGGACAACAACAATAATCCTGCTGTTGTTCAGACAGAGCAATTTCCAAGCCCTGAACCAGAGACCTTGTCACCAGATGATGTTCCTCCACCATCTGCTGTCCCACCACCCTCTCCTGTAAGTTTTGCTACACTGTCAGTCTGAACATGTGGGTAATGTTTTTCAGGCTGCAATTCTGAGTGATTTCACAAATTAGAATATAGTCCTTTGAGACTGCAAAATGAGGGATAGTGCCAGAACTGATGATGTAGGACAATGGAAGAAGTTCGGCTGAAAGCATACAGGATGCTAGGATCTACATTTAAAAAATAGAACCACAAATTTAGTAAACTGGATTACTTTCCAAATTGGTACAGCAGAAATAAGTTCGGAGAATTAAAAGCATGTTTGGAAGAGTGGAGTGGGGGGGGGGGGGGAGGATCGTTTTCAATTTGTAAGGCCTTGGAAGGAAGGTTTGCAGGTAGATGGCTATTAGAAATCGAGTTACCAACATCTTTCCTGAATTAAATTTTCTTCTATCTTTCCTTAGATTAAACGTACAAATTTAAAAAAACCTGACTCTGAGAGAACAGGATGTGGAATGAGGGTAAAATTTGATCCCCTTGCTCTTCTACTGGATGCTTCTCTAGAAGGAGAATTTGATCTTGTGCAACGCATCATTTATGAGGTAGTCCATCTCCATTCATTGCATTGTTAGTTGCAGTTGGTGCATGAATTTTCTACTTTAGAATGTAGTAATGTCATTTGATATGATTAGCATTCAAACTTTATTTTGGCCAGGTTAATGATCCCAGCAGACCCAATGATGAAGGGATTACACCGTTACATAACGCAGTCTGTGCTGGGCACCATCACATTGTCAAATTCCTTGTTGATTTTGGTGTGAATACAAACGCAGCAGACAGCGATGGATGGTAAGATGCATGGAAATTGAAGTTTATTGTTTATTCTTTAGAGATTGTGTCATATTGGTTGAATCCTTCTGTAATTTTGCGTTGCATTCACCAAGCTGATTGGCATTGTCCCAAAATTTGATTTTATAGCTATTCTTGTCATCTTTTTGGAAGCCGCCGCCCCCTCCCCCCTGTTTGGAACATAAATAATGAGGTTGTCTAAATTAGAATTTTATAGGTCTTTCTGTGATTTTTCTGTTTCTAACCTATGTTCCTTGTTTCAGGTGGATGACATCTTACACTTTCTTATTTATTTCTCTCACTGCATTTCTCTCCTCCCTCCCTCTCACATGCATACTTAAAATAATCTCAACCAAGTGTTGAAATCATTTTTGTCCATTTGTTTTTACCACTAATAAATATGTTTTCCTTTTGTAAAGACTTGAAGCATTTTGCTGTACGTCATCAAAAGTTTCAATTTTATTTTGTAATCAATTACGAATGGGGTAAGATGTTCAACTTCATGCACATTTTGTTCTGAGCACATACAGAAGATATTTGGGGGATGTACCTCGAGTTATTTTTAAAATATTGGAATTGATTGCAACAAGTTTCACTTATTGTAACTAAAATGTAGTTGTACTGGGGAGCAGATGTTTTTTAAAAAAAATAGGAGGTAGACAAATGCTGGGGAAACTCAGCGGGTGAGGCAGCATCTATGGAGCGAAGGAAATAGGCAACGTTTCGGGTCAAAACCCTTCTTCAGACTTAAAACGGTCTGTGTGCGTCATATTTTGGGAGCAAACTGTTCTGAAATTGTGGTAGGCTGAGTCTCTGAGCACTCTAAAGCAAATGAATGTTGAAATATGATTTTTAATAAATAATTTGCTGAAGTACACAAGCAGAATAATGATTAATGAAACAATGATCACACTCTACTTTTAGTCTGGCCAAAAACATCAGATTCAATTGCCAAAGTCAAAGAAGAAATGTGTGTCTATATCCAAAATGACACAAGTGCAAATCTCTAGTGCCAAGTTTTCTAAACCATTACCACCTGTTACACTGACAGATAGGGGGCAAACTGGCATAATCAACCACAGATTTTGTCAACTGTTAAGATGTATCTTGTATTTTGCCTCAGTTATTCTCAAGGCAAGGGATTTCTGATTTTTGGTCCTCCTGGTAGAGTTGTTCTCATCTTTATTTTATAGGAGAAGGGCTTTAGAGATACAGCATAGAAACAGGTCCACCGAGTCCGCAGCGATCACCAGTTATCACTATCCTACAAACTAGGGACAATTTACCATTTTTACTGAAGTCAATTAACCCTCAAACCTGTTTATTTGGATTGTGGGAGGAATGCAGAGAACCTGAAGAAAACCCAGAAACTATTATTGTGATTGATTAACTAGTTTGGATTATGAGTGGCGCCAATTTTGTAGATTTACTTCAAAACCGGATGCTTTCTTTCTAGGACACCACTGCACTGTGCTGCTTCATGCAACAGTGTCCAACTCTGCAAACTGCTTGTGGAATCCGGTGCTGCTATTTTTGCCACTACAATCAGTGATGTTGAAACAGCAGCAGATAAATGTGAGGAAATGGAAGAAGGTTTTGTACAGTGTTCACAGTTCCTTTATGGTAAGTGTCTGCTGTTGTCTCCTAAATGTGCATCAGTCAACCTCTTTTTAAACTTTGATTAAATAATCTGTTGTATTTAATATTGCAATAGATTTATCCTCCATTTGACCTATCTTCTTGCTCCACTGTGTACTGAGTCAAGGCAATCTCTTTAGATACAGAAAATGTCGGAAATACTCAGGTCGGGCAGTATTTATCTATGCATTAGTTACAATGACAGGTCAGACCTGAAATGCATCCCCTTGACGCCGATGCCCTTGGATTATTTTATATATGTATCGTTTGTGATAGAAATTTAACTGAATTATTAAAGTAAATTGGTGTCATTTTTTTCAATAAACTTGTAAACAGCTAAAAATAATTAATCATTGTTAGAATTATATATGGCACAGTTTGATAATTACTCAGGGTGAAGATCTCTTTTGAGGCCACTATTGTTGCTTGAAATGACACTAATAAGTAATTCATTTTTCTTGTATTCAAAGGATTGCCAGTTGATCCCGGGCTACTATTTAGAGAGGAGCAGACTTGTTTCCATGCATTTCCTTTCTAGAGTAGCATATGCCCAGGGTTTTAAAAACATATATGTTTCTGAAAAAGGTGGTGGGGGGGAAATGTGCTTGACCTGCAGGCAAATCCATATAACAGATGTTCTCTACCTGTGCAAGTTTGATAATATCTGAAATCACTGAGAATTATTTTCCACCCACAATAGGAGTGCAAGAAAAAATGGGTGTGATGAACAAAAGTGTTGTTTATACTTTGTGGGATTATGAAGCCAAGAACAATGATGAATTATCATTCCAAGAAGGAGAACCTCTGACAATTGTGAGGCACAAAGATGATGTTGAAACAGACTGGTGGTGGGCTCGATTGAATGATAAAGAAGGCTATGTTCCTCGTAATTTGCTTGGGGTAAATATGAACTAATTTTTGACTTTAATTTTGTTTATGCTTTTTCATTAATGTAGTGCCATTGTAACAAAAACTAACCAAATGTTGCTTATTCATAAAACAGTTTGGTGCACCGTCAAAATACCAAAATACAAGTATTTTCCCAGTACACGGTGTGTGCTAATTTCTTAGACGCTCTGTTCATAGGTTCTTTGAGCACATTACTTGGGTTTTAGTACTGTGAGGTTTAGTACAGAGTACAATTTCTATCTCTCTTTTGAAAACGATCAATGACCAAGATTCACCATCTTTTTGTGTAGAAATGTTTCATCAGTTGTCCTAAATGGCCTTCCCCTTGAATTAGGAGCCTGTTCTAGATTCTGTAGCTTGGGGAAAGAGTGCGGGGCTCTCTAAAAGTTTTTTAACTGTAAAGAGCCCTTGTCAATGTAATCGATTGGTATGTTAAAATGTGGATGCTTTAAATTAGTGTTGAATCAGAGGGTTCATCTGATGAAATTGGCATTTGTAATTTTCTGTATTTTAAACCAACAATTAATCATTTGATTTTAGAATTAATTTGATGGACATAACAGAAATAGAAAAAAATCCTTATTATGTTGCAGTAAATGTTTTGATTTAGGAACTGCAAGATCGATTAGTTATTTATTATAACAATGAAAAAATAGATTATCAACACCATTTAAGCACTAACTTTAGGATTATCCTATATCAAATTTAATTGAGTTCATCTTTCATATATGCTGCAGGCCTAATCTGATGCTGTAATATTGTTTTCTGAGCAGCCAAGGATGGAAGAAAATTAATTGTAAAATGTTTCTTCACTCATAACATTGCTTTCCTGTTGGATTTGCATATTCTGTCCTTCACAACTTTAGCATACAAGACTTGTGCTTAGATTCTAAACCAAATCATGTCCCGCCCACACATCATGCTCTGTTAATTGATCTACAGTGGTGATCCAACACCCCCATTTTAAAATTCTCATCCTTGTTTGAATTGATTTTAGTCTCACTCCACGTGTGACACTCAATACTGCCCTAAATCCCTTTAAGAATACAATTCATTCAACTCCAGAAATGATATTTCTCCTGATTACTGACTGTAACTGTCCATGTCAAATTATTTCTAACTTTTCTTACCTTGGATTTTTTATAGTGCCATAATAATTTGATCCAGAGCAGCATCAGTATGCATAAAGCAGCTTGAAGTGGTAAATGAAATAAGTAGTAAAAACAATTAATTTTGTTTTACAGTTGTATCCACGAATAAAGCCTCGACAGAGAACTCTGGCTTAAGATTAGTATCAGCCCTACTCATCAAAACCTGGAACCAACATAATACTCTTCACAATGGAAGTATCCTCCACCCAGAAGATAAAGTAGATATTTATGTGCTGTGATTTGGATATGCAGTAGTTTCCTTTATGGTGCTTTTTCTTTGAACTAAGTCACATTGCTACTTCCAAAAAAACACCTACGTATACATGCTGGCATTTGCACCAGATCAAGCTGGCATGTGCTTGCCCATGGTCAATGCGCTGACACTAATGGCCCCGCAGTGGTGAGGTGATCTCAGATGGAAAGAAATAGCGTCAAAGGAATTATTTCATACAAGTTTGGTTTCTGAGAAGTTAATTTATAGAATGGCTGTGTGGTTGGACTCAAATTTAATTTGTTTTTTTGATGATAAGCAAGGAGTTTGGAATGTATGTATGAACATGAAGGAAAAATTAGTTAATACTACAATTGAGATGAGATGCACTGCCAGAATTGTTGAGATAAAGGAAGTGTATGTGATTAATGGAACGATGGATGTGAGAAAAGCACGTGAATGTTGAAATCCTTTAACCTGTGTCGTCAATGGAAATGATGCAATAACTTTCCCGACATTTTGTTGCAGAACACTACAGCACTTCCTTGTAATAAGTATTCAAATATTTCTATATTAAAGAGCCTTATTTTTTTCCCCCAATAATATTTCTTTTTTGAATTTTAGTTGCAATAAGCTTAACAATCTTTGGTTCACCAAGTTTCATCATTTAAGTTCTGTTAACTGAGCACTAGTATTGAATGTAAATATTGTGTTGTGTAAGATTTTAATTAAGTGGGCTCTTGTGTGTGACTAATTTTTTTTCATAGGTGATAGTAATGCACTGCTTAACAAGTTATGTAAACTTGCACAATAAAATACAATCGCATGAAAGGTAATTATTCATTACAAGTTTTATTTGTAATTAGCTTGCTCTGACTATTTTAGATTTAACAATTGGCCAAAAATCAGGAATTAAAAGTATTTGAAAATGTGCACTCTCCCGTCTACCGTAAAACTAATTAAACGGCCCTAATTCCTCTGTCAGAAAAGCATACCATGCCAATTCCAGTTAAAATCATGAGAAATGCTCATTACCCAACACAATACTTGGTAAATTGGATGGAACGGTTTTCATTTGTTCTGCACTGAAAAAAAATAACCAGGGCCTTAAATTTAATACTATCACTGAACAGGAATTTATCTTGAGGACTCTTGTTTCACCATAATTATCTTGCAAATCATCAGATCTGTTTTGAAAGAAACCTTACAATGCAATCTTCTTTAGTCTGAAGAAGGGTCTCGACCCAAAACGTCACCTATTCCTTCTCTTCATCGATGCTGCTTCACCTGCTGAGTTTCTCCAGCATTTGTCTACCTATTGCAACCTTGGATGTAGGTGTATAATCCTTGGGGGGGTGGCATATGGCACAGCTGGTAGAGCTGCTGCTTCATAGTGCCAGAGCCCAGGTTTGAACCTGTGTAGTTTACACGATCACATGGGGGTGCTCTGGTTTCCTCGCACATCCCAAAGACATGCAGGTTTTTAGGTTAATTGGCCTCTGTAAATTGTCCCTGTTGTATAGGGAATAGATGAAAAAGTGGGATAACATTAAACTAGTGTGAATGAATGATCCATAGTCAGTGTGAACTCGATGGGAAGTGTGTTTCCATGCTCTCTCTAAACAAAACCCTTCTACCACACAATTGATCTTCACAGAATTTTGCAATCGCATTTTATTTTTCTTTTATACAGAAGGTGCTTGCAATTGATCCAAGATGTGTATATATCTAGTATGAATACATAAACTATAAAATGCACTTTCAAGATCAGTCCTCCATATAACCGTAATATTCATTTGGTCCAGAAAACTGAGAAGTTGGTGCGCATTTCCCTCTTCCTCCTCTTCCCCCAGCCTGTGTGCATCAAATACATATTTCTAAATTCAAAGTGATTATTCTGGAATATTTCATTCAAAAGAAAGTTGGGCTGATACACCAAGGGTCAGTTTTCAGAACATTTCTCTAAAAAAGCTAGCATCTTAATAGCCCATCTGTATGTATCTCTGTCCATGATCCATAGTTGTGTTTTATCATTTTGTTTCATGCACAGGTGCAGCAGACTTTTACACAACCACATTAAAACAGTTGTAATAGTTCCCTAATAACTTTCTTAGACTCAGTACATAATTGCAGGAAGAGGCAGGATTATGCAAAGCATCCACTATTGGAGTATTTCCTTTGGTTTCATCAGAATTAAATTTCTAGGGGGGTGGGGGGGCATCAATTTAAAATCCAAGCAAATTGATGGCACTTTGTGGACTAACATTTCCTGTTATTAAAAATTAAATGTAAACATTTTTAATTCTTCAATCATTTAGGTCAAAAACCACCTGAATGCGCAACAGAAGTCTTTACAGACTATTTTCCACTTTTGCAATACAATTAGAACTTTTATACTTCCAACAGTAAAATAAAATCTGCAAAATTTTGAAGTGCAGTTTTCAGTTAGTAATTAAAAAATAGATTAATATTTAGCAAAAGTTTAATTTAAATGTGAAAGGTTACATTTAAAACATCATAAATTTTATATTGCACTATACTTAATTTAAATGCACCAAAAAGTCCTGATATTTGTTGCATTTAAGTGTTTTCAGAAAAATCACTAATACAAAAGTACTAAAAACTGACTATATATCAGAACAGGAAAACAAAGGTCATTTTTTCCATTCCTCTTCCGGCTGACAGCTGCATATGTTTCAGGAACTCTGAAATGGTTATTGGTCTCTTGATTCATATAAAAGCTTGGCTGCCTGTGGAATGGGATAGAGGGGATTGTGTTTGGTGGGAAGGGGAAAAAAAGAATGGAGATGGAGGGATAACAATTAGTACAATTTAATTCTCACTCATGCAGTAGATAGTACACTAGCAATGAATATATAAAAATAAACTTTGTTCCATACATTTGATCCTAGTACTGTACCTAAGTCCAGTCAAAGCTGGTGAAATAAGTCTCCATTCTGCCATGTAGAATATACTATGAAATAACTGGACAATGTCCATACAGTAAGCCGGGCTGTCAACAAGTATTAACAATCAATTTCATACAACCTTGTCCATGTGTAACTTGAGTGAGATTATGGTGGTAATATTGACTGTTGCAATAAGGTTCAACTGAATATGTATGTAGGAAACAGGACCTTCAAGCTATACCGATCTCATACACTAGTAACTCAACAATCATCTGGGAAGGTGGGCATGGAATGGCAGGTGGAAGTTAAACCCAGGACATAGTGAATGACTGGGCCCTGGGAAGTGTTGTGCAACAGATAACTAGGGCTACAAGTACAAAGTTTCCTGAAAGGGCTAATTAAGAAAAGGTGGTGAGGGTGTCATACAGACACATGTCGACAAGGTAGGCAGTACCTACCCTGACTAAAGTTATAAAAAGGTAATTATTAAATATAAATAGTAAAAAATGTACAATTAATTTACTAAATTCAGCATTTATTATTAATCTATCTTAGTGCACGTAACTGTTCAACTCGCGTGCCGTGGACGCCGCTTCAAGCCTTCACTTACAACGGGCAATAAAGGCAGCTGAAATCCTGCCTTTGCACCGTGGGCTGCACGCAAGGTGCTGCGCATGCCCACAGGAGTCGAGACCAATCTGCACATGCGCGTTTTAACGATTTTTTAAATTTGACTGACTGCCTACATGACCGGTCTGCGCATGTGTTTTTTTTACGATTTTAAGGTCGACTAACTGCCCTGTGCCTACCACGAGTAATTACTCACAGCACGTGCCTGATGTCATAACACATTTGCCTTCACAAGACAGGGCACCGAGTACACACACGCATTGGAACGTCGTGTTCCAAGACTTTGAGACCACACCTGGAATAGTGTGCACAGTTCTGGTCACCACAGGAAGGATATTAAAAAAAGAGAAGGTGCAGGAAAGATGTTACTGTGACTGTTTTCCCTGCAGCAAAGCTGGTTCGGGGGTGACCCTTTGGGTCTATACAGTATGTTAGTGTCAGTCTTTTTTCCTCGGGATAGAGGGAGTCTAAACTTGATAAGCAAGATGGCACCCAAGTGACACTGCGTGCTAGTCCCAGAAGTGAATGTGCAATCACTCATTACAATCGCTCCACTCTTAAACCTCTACTCTAGTAGTATTTCTTATTCTATGCTATCATGCATCTGTACACTGTGGATGGCTTGATTGTAATCATATATAGTCTTTATGTTGACTAAATTGCATGCAACAAAAAGCTTTTCACTGTCCCTCAGTTCTGTGCTGCATCACTCTATAATAGCAGAAGCATTGCTGATTCAGACCAGATGTTTATCCCCAACAATTGAAACATTTAAAATGTCAGCTTTTCCATTCTGACATATACTATCAGATGAAAACCTCCCTCCAAATAAATATAGGAAAAAACAAAGCCAGTCTTCAGTCTTTGCACAAACCACAAGACAAATGTTCAAGACTGAATCTGACCCATTACAACCGTTGTCTCATATTTGACCCAAAGGGAACTTCCTGTCTACCCTTTTTGATGGCTGTAGTATGCATTTCTGACCTCTTGAACCATGCTAATGCTGTGCTGTCAGCCATGATTCCAACTTCTGGTATCCCAAATATACTAAAAGGCTACTTCTGGCCAGGCTAAAGATTCAGTTCTGCTATTATGTGGCTTGTTTTCCAAGTCTTCGGTAGCTCTTTACAATACTTAACCATGTCAAAATTATTAAATGTTCGATTATAATTTTCACTCATTACCATTCTAAAATTGGCTAATAAGCACACCTTTCCTTTTCCACCTGCTATTCTGTTTTCTCCAAGAATGTTAACTTTTTTTAAAAATTAAATATTTTTATTGAAGGAAAGATACAATACAGCTGATGTAATGCATTACATTTCCCTCCATTTTGTTTTTTTTATATATAACAAAGTCACCCTCACCCACCCTGAACACCACTTGGCAGCTGATATGTTTACAATACAAAAGATCACAAATACAAATAAGCACACGTTTACTTTTCCACCTGCTATTCTTCTCCCTGAATGTTAACCTCTCTGATAACCATTGGGCATTTTCACTCAACTTTATTCCCCTTGCCTTATTAATTTTTTCCAATTCTTGAAACAAAGTTTTCATTCCTCTCATTACAATTGTAACATTATCTTAAGGTGCAGCATTTTGGGAAGTCTAACATGAGCAGGACCTACAGGGGAGTGTTGTAGAGCAGAGGGATCTAGGAGTGCAGGTGCATGGTTCATTGAAAGTCGAGTCGCCAGTAGATGGTCAAAGGGTTTTGGTACATTGGCCTTCATCAGTTTGAGTATAGAAGTTGGGAGGCCATGTTGCAGTTGTATCAGACATTGGTGGGGCTGCATTTAGAGTATTGTGTTCAGTTCTGGACACCATGTTATAGGAACGATGTTGTCAAGCTGGAATGGGTAGAGAAGATTTACGATGATGTTGGCAGGAATAGAGGATCTGAGTTAAAGGGAGACGTTGAGTAGGCTGGGATTCTATTCCCTGGAGCTCAGGAGGATGAGGGGTGATCTTATAGAATTGTATAAGATCATGAGAGGTATAGATCAGGTAGATCTAGAAGTCTCTTGCCCAGAGTCGGTGAACTGAGGACCAGAGAACATAGGTTTAAGGCGAAGGGGAAAAGATTTAATAGGAATAAGGGGTAACTTTTTCCACACAAAGGATGGTGGGTGTTTGGAACAAGCTGCCAGAGGAGGTAGTTGAGGCAGGGACTATCCCAACATTTAAGAAACTGTTAGACAGCTACATGGATCGGGCAGGTTTGGAGGGATAGGAACCAAACGCAGGCAAGTGAGACACATTGGACGGTGTGGGCAAGTTGGGCCGAAAGGCCTGTTTCCACACTGTATCACTATCGCTCTCAACAAAACAAATAATTTGCTCCAAATTGAAGAGACTCTTTCAATAGTAATAAAGTAAGTGAAAGACATTATTAGACTTCACCTTATGCATGGCAGCCAGCCAACCAACAGACATCTTCTTGTTGCTGTTGAAGTCATCTGATACACTTAGCTTCAGCTGTTTTGACTCCTGGGACCCCAAAGTTTTGTATTGGACCAGCATCCCTGTGGCACGTGTGTTGCCGCCTGAAATTTAGAGCAGTTTGCATTAAAGTTCTGTTGAAAAGCAAACTGCTAAATAAGCTTGCTCAATCATGTTATGCAACATTCCAACTTCTCCAAAATACTCATTTCACTGGAGAATATTCCAACACCACTAACACTTTCTTTAGAGGCATTAAAAAAAATGCTTTGCTTGTTGTAGTAACCGCCCTGGTCAGCATCCCCCAGAATACAATGACACAAAGACAAGAGGGGGAGAAACAACAATCGCAGACAGGAAACACACACAACTGTTTCCTCGACATTGTGGCTAATGCTTCCTGTGATACAATTCATATCCATTTTACATACCCCTGCAAAAGTGATCCAATGTGTTTTCAAAGCCAAATCAGGATTTTGAATTGAATCCAACATAATCTAGCGTAAAATGTGATTTAACTAGCAAATTAATACAAATAATTTGCTCAGATTAACTAAAATCTGTATCCAATCAATAAACTATAATTTCACAGGATTCGGTGTCAAAGAACAAGGTTGCAAAAATAACTATCCACAGTTTGAGTAATTTTTCCAAATTAAAAATGTTCAATATAAATGGCCACCTTTTAATATTCAAAGAGGTGGGCAGTTGTGGAAAATAAGTTAATGGTCTTTGTGCTTCCACCTCTCATCTTGCCCTCAATTTGTCAGTGAAAGTTGGAAAGAAATTCACTAGTTGTAGGAACTCTGGCTTTCCCCACACCCCACCCCCACCAAGAAATCTTTAAAAAAAAATCTTTAATCCTCACCAGAAATTTGGCTGGTGTTGAGCTCGGCCAAAAAAAAAATCAAGTGAATTCAAGAGTTTATTGTCATGTGTCCCAGATAGGACAATGACATTCTTGCTTGCTGCAGCACAACAGAATATTGTAGGCATCAATAAAGAACAGATCAGTGTGTCCATATACCATCATATATATACATATAATTAAACAGATAGTGCAATAGGCTGTTACAGTTCAGAGTTTGTCTGAAGTTGTGTTTAATAGTCTGATGGCTGTGGGGAAGAAGCTGTTCCTGAACCTGGATGTTGCAGATTTCAGTCTCCTGAACCTTCTACCTGATGGCAGGGGAGAGATGAGTGTGTGGCCAGGATGGTGTGGGTCATTGATGATGCTGCCAGCCTTTTTGACTGTGATAGATCCCCTCGATGGTAGGGAGGTCAGAGCCAGTGATGGCCTGGGCAGTGTTTATAACGTTTTGCGGCCTTTTCTGCTCCTGGACGCTCAAGTTGCCGAACCACTCCACGATGCAACCGGTCAGCATGCTCTCTACTTTGCACCTGTAGAAGTTCGAGAGAGTCTTCCTTGACATACCGATTCTCCGTAATCTTCTCAGGAAGTAGAGGCGCTGATGTGCTTTCTTTATAATTACATCAGTATGCTGGGACCAGGAGAGATCTTCGGAAATATGCACGCCCAGGAATTTGAAGTTCTTGACCCTTTCCACTGTCGACCCGTTGATATAAACAGGATTGTGGGTCCCTATCCTACCCCTTCCAAAGTCCACAATCAGTTCCTTGGTTTTGCTGGTGTTGAGAGCCAGATTATTGTGCTGGCACCATTTGGTCGGTCTCACTTCTATACTCGGTATCGTCGGCTAACTTGATGATGGAGTTCGCACTATGTCTGGCTACGCAATCATGAATATAGAGTGAGTAAAGCAGGGAGCTGAGCACGCAGCCTTGAGGTGCTCCCGTGCTGATTGTTATCGAGGATGACACATTTCCACCAATATGGACAGACTGTGGTCTGTGAATGAGGAAGTTGAGGGTCCAATTGCAGAGGGATGCAGATCCGAGAGCTTGGTGACCAGCTTGGAGGGGATGATGGTATTAAATGCCGAGCTGTAGTCTATGAATAACAGCCTGACATGAGTTTTTGTTGTTCAATTGGTCCAGAGCGGAGTGGAGAGCCGTGAGATCGCACCCACCGTTGATCTGTTGTGGCGGTAAGCGAATTGCAGTGGGTCTAGGTTCTTGTCGAGGTAGGAGGTGATATGCGTCATGATCAACCTCTCAAATTACTTCATCACCACAGACGTTAGTGCCACTGGTCGATAGCCATTGAGGCACGTCACCTTGCTCTTCTTGGGCACCAGTATTATTGATGCCCTTTTAAAGCAGGTGGGAACCTCAGACCTCACAAGTGAGAGGTTGAAAATGTCTGTAAAGGATCCAGCCAGTTGGTGCGCACAGGTTTTTAAAAACACGACTGGGTATACCATCAGGTCCAGAGGCTTTCCGAGGGTTGACCCCTCTGAAGAATCTTATGACCTCATCCTCTGTGACTGTAATACCATCACGGCAAATTGGGGCTCGGGAAGGCACATCAGTGTTCTCCCCATCAAAGCGTGCGTAAAACACATTGAGCTCGTCAGGGAGTGATGCTTTGCTGACATTTGAACTGCCTCCTGATTTTGCCTTGTAGGTGGCGATTGCATATATTTGAGCTTAAACAATTTCAGCAGCGCACTAACACGTGTTAAGCTAACACAAGGTATGAATCCAGAATCATTTCAGGTAGATTTCCAATTAAACAGATCTTGCCTCTTTACATTAATAAAATAGTATAAAATTTCAGGATGACCAAAATAACTGCAAAATATTCAAGTCATTGGCAACACTACTAAGGAATGATGAATGAGGTGGGAATGCATTTGATGAATACAAGTCACTAGCATAGTATTCTTGGAAACACAATGCCACTATTTCCGACTGCAACAAAGAGCTCATGCAAACTAAAAGCAAGCAAGGAGGGAAAAGACACAATGCTTAGTTTGTGAGGAGTTTGCCTTGTAATTTACAATGCATCACTAACTTCAGCACCAACAACTGATTTAGTTCAACTGAAGCTACATAGGTTATTCTTCACAGGAGAAGCATCACTCACAAAGCAACTAGCAAAAAATAAATTTAAGGTCAAGCTCTGGGAGACAGTTAGAAAAATGAGCACACTGTTGGTTAATTTGACAGTCATACTTCTAACCTTCAGTAATGTACGGATTCTCCAGTAGGCTGGTGTAAGTGTGAATATCTTTCTCTTTTTCAAGACGATAGGCAGCAGCAGCAGGCATTGAAAAGAAGGATTAGTTTCAGGCCATTCTAAATCAGGTAAATATGTCCTCCATCTAATTCAATGCACAAATACCACTAACTACATGATCATTATTTTACAGCATCAAACCAAATTTAATTTTAAAAACTTCCAATTCCACTTGCAAGTTTTAGAAAACAAAGCTAAGTTCCAAAGTTGTTAATATCATCTACAATTGACACATTGACAGCATATCAACTATTCTTTTGATATTTCAACTGGTCTTTATACCAAAACTCTGACCTATACATCTTAACAATGGAACTCGATCCAACAGCAATTCCCATGGTGGACAGCACTGTTATGTAAGAATCAACCTGGCACTTAGTTTTCCTCATCAAGTCTGGACGAATCCCATTCTGTTCCAGCAGCGAAATCTATTAAACTTTATGAATCAATAACTTTAAAGCAGTAATTTTTCTGAAATTAGTTGTAAGGATGGTTAATGCCGAACTATGGTTACTTGTATAATTAGTAAGTACTTCAAATTACCTCCAGGAGTAAAGCCTTCAGTCAGCACCTGAACATTTATAATTCGAGTAACTTCAATTTCAATGTGATTTTCTCCATCCAGATATAGATACCTAACAAAAATTGGAAATTAATATTTTAATGAAAAATATAAATTAACTATTTCTGAAGGCTGCTGTTATAATTGATTCCATTATATGAAGCATCTTAGACATTCAAAACGCATCCTGGTGAATATGTGAGAACGGAGAGGTTGAGAAGGAGTTTCTTCCCAGAGGCCATTAGGACTGTAAACTCCTATCTCACCAGAGACTAACTTTACTGTACCACAATACCGCCCACAATATTTATGTAAAAGAGCATGCGATTCTGTTCCATTCTGTTTGTAGTTTGTTGGTGGTTTGTTTGTTTTTTTGCACAAAGTCCATGAGCATTGCCACTTTCCATTTCACTGCACATCTCGTATGTGTATGTGACGAATAAACTCGACTTGACTTGATGGGCATGATACAAGCCAATATTTTCTTCAGATTTAAAGAAGTATTGATATCAACTTCAGCAGCCTCACCACTTGGCAAGTCAAAATGCTTGTTGGTGGTTAGGGCTCAAGAAGAAAAAGGGAAATGAATGGAGAAAAAATATCACACTTCAAACCACAAATGAGATACCTGGGAAAACCAGTCAGTTTACACGCACCATATGATGTAACTGCTCATCTAATTAATATGATTTTTCTTAGCAGTAACAACTAGAAAACGTAATAGACCAGAAAAAAAGCTGTCTGAATTATTAAAGCAGAAGCAAACACAGCTACTAATGGGTTTCTAAAAATTAAGACTTCAAGTCTAAATTAAATTTGGTTCCTCCTGAATTTCAAAGCTCAATTATATTTCAGCTAGTATTTATCATCAATAAATGGATCATATTCGCATTTACATTTGAACAAATAAGTTTTCAGTGGTTTGTCTTTCTTCTGAAACATAAAATGCAAAAAATGTTTGCAGCCAACCCTCACGAAAAGGTCCATATGTCCATTTTCCATAATGCAAAGCTGCATTATTGCACACAATTTGTTTTGATTTATTTGCTTTCTCTCCCCACATGCACAAATTCAGAGGGTAGATTTTATTCCATATCTCAAATAATTGTGAATTCTGTAATAGGGAATCTCCGTATATTTACAGTTGAGACTCAGGAATTCTGATCACATAACAGTTCTGCTTGCAGCATTGTGCCACCAACGGAGCAATTATGGACTGTGGGGCAGGTCCGATGCTACCGGTTGATGTTAAGGTGGGTTGTCCCATACGCGCGCTCTCTCTCTCTCTCTCTCTCCCCCCCCTCCTCCCCTCCCCCCCCCCTCCCCCTCCCCCCCCCCCTCCCCCTCCCCCCCCCCTCCCCCCTCCCCCCCCTCCCTCCTCCCCCTCCCTCCTCCCCCTCTCCTCCCCCCCCCCATCCGCGTCGGGGCCGCCCGTTCTCCGCTCTGTGCCGATCCTCATCCACCTAGCCGCGACCGCTGCAAACCAACGCAGAATCACTCCGTGGAGCTGGAATAACTCTTGCCTCTTGGTTTGCCTCTTGCCTGGTCCTCCAAAAATATTCTAAATGGAATTTAAACTGGAGGTGGTGGAGGGTCCATCACCAAATTCTGACCAATAACAGCCTATTACACTTTATCTGTTTATTTAGTGTGTGTGTAAAAATAGACACCAAAGTGCTGGAGTAATTCAGTGGGTCAGGCAGCATCTCTGGAGGAAAAGGATAGGAGATAATAGACATTAGGTGCAGGAATAGGCCATTCGGCCCTTTGAGCCAGCACCACCATTCAATGTGATCTTGGCTGATCATCCCCAATCAGTACCCATTCCTGCCTTCTCCCCATATCCCGACTCAGCTATTTTTAAGAGCCCTATCCAGCTCTCTCTTGAAAGCATCCAGAGAACCCGCCTCCACCGCCCTCCGAGGCAGAGAATTCCACAGACTCACCACTGTGAGAAAAAGTGTTTCCTCATCTCCGTTCTAAATGGCTTACTCCTTATTCTTAAACAGTGGCCCCTGGTTCTGGACTCCCCCAACATCGGGAACATGTTTCCTGCCTCTAGCGTGTCCAAAACCCTCTCATCCTTCTAAACTACAGAGTGTACAAGCCCAGCTGCTCTATTCTCTCAGCATTCGACAGTCCCGCCATCCCGGGAATTAACCTTGTAAACCTACACTGCACTCCCTCAATAGCAAGAATCTCCTTCCTCAAATTAGGGGACCAAAACTGTACACAATACTCCAGGTGTAGTCTCACTAGGGCTCTGTACAACTGCAGAAGGACCTCTTTGCTCCTATATTTGATTCCTCTTGTTATAAAGGCCAACATGCCATTTGCTTTTTCACAGCCTGCTGTACCTGCATGCTTACCTTCATAGACTGATGTACAAGGACCCCCAGATCCCGTTGTACTTCCCCTTTTCCCAACTTGATGCCATTTAGATAGTAATCTGCCTTCCTGTTTTTGCCACCAAAGTGGATAACCTCACATTTATCTGCATTAAACTTCATCTGCCATGCATCTGCCCACTCCCCCAACCTGTCCAAGTTACCCTGCATTCTCACAGCATCCTCCTCACAGTTCACACTGCCACCCAGCTTTGTGTCATCTGCAAATTTGCTACGTTACTTTGAATCCCTTCATCCAAATTATTGATGTATATTGTAAATAGCTGCGGTCCCAGCACCGAAGCTTGCGGTACCCCACTAGTCACTGCCTGCCATTCTGAAAGGGACCCATTAATCCCCACTCTTTGTTTCCCGTCTGTCAACCACTTCTCTATCCATGTCAGCACTCTACCCCCAATACCATGTGCTCTAACTTTGCCCACTAATCTCCTATACGGGAATAGGTCGGTGGTGGCGCTGCAAGCCGGCAGCCCTGCCAGCAGTGTTAGTTTTTTCTACTTTTTTTGTTTTTTTTAGTGTGTTTTAATGTATGTGTTTAATGATTCTCTGTGTCCTGTGTGGGGGGTGGTAAGGGTGAAACCGCTTCGGTCGCCTCCTCCACGGAGAGGCCTCCCCCGTGGCCTAACATCGAGGATCGGTGCGGCCTTTCCTGGAGAAGTGCCCGGGGCTTCAGCTGCGGGCGCAGCGTGGACTCTTTTTTTTTTTTTGTAATATTTTTTTATTTGAAGTAAACCGTTTACAATGTAAAGCTTACTTTATAAACTAACACCTTAATTCAATATTACTACAAATAACATATCAATACTTAATATCTTCTATTTTTTGGAAATAAAGAAAAAGATATATAAAAGAGAAAAGAAAAAAGAGTAAATAAAAAAGAATTTAAAAAAAATATATTCTTCCCACATACTTCAATCGTAAATAAAAAGAAAATAAAAAGGGAAAATTTAAAAAACAAAAATATTACATATATATAAACAAAAACTAAAGTCATTATACGAAATACTATTTCATTCAGAAATATCTCTAATAAATGCACAATAATATCAATTATAAATAAGTTATTCGCATCGGATCCATAGGGTGTCAGTCGAGCCGTGATTCCAAGAATAGCTACTTTTCTAAATACTGTATATATGGAGACCATATCGATTCAAAAGAATTATACCTGTCCAAAAGGACAAATCTAATTCTTTCCAAATTCAACGTCTCCAACATCTCTGCTTTCCACATTTTAATTGTTGGAGATAATGTTCCCTTCCAAAATTTAAGTATCATTTTTTTCCCTATTATTAAACAGTAATCAAAAAAATTTCTTTGATTAACCGTGAGTACCAAATTTGGCTCCAGGATTCCGAATATTATTAATTTTGGTGCGTGGACTCTTGTCGCCGAGTGGGCGAGCCCTCGCCGGGGCTCTCCGGAGGGGAGCGTTCCGTTCGCTGGCCCACGGCAGCATGAAGCCGGGGTCTGCAGAGCTCCAGCCGGCGCGGCGTCCTTGGCCTGGGGTTCCTCGTTGGGGACCCGGGAGAAGAGCTCCAACCACCGGCCCGCGGCCAACTGCTACCGCGGGCACGGCGTGGACTTACCATCAGGGGCGGGGTTCCTCGCCGGGGAACCCTGGAGAGGAGCTCCGACTGCCGGCCCTGCGGTCTGTGGTGTTTCTGGCTGCGGCACGCCGGGGACTTTAGATCTTCGACCGCCGGCCTGTGGCCTACACCAACCTGAAGCCGTGGTCTCCGGTGGGGAGGCACAGATTCAGGACTTACCTGGACTTTACCTTGTCTACTCATCTGGACGCCCACAGCGGCGGCTGCAGAGGGTTGAGGTCCCGACCACAGGGGAAAATGGTGAGGACTGGCCAAATTTTCTGCCTTCCACCACAGTGATGAATGCCGTGGTGGATGTCTATGTTCAATTTCTATTGTGTTTTTGTGTGTTCTTTTTCATTGTACCGCTGCTGGCACTTGAAAGGAAGGGATGGTGGGGGGGGGGGGGGGGGGGGGTGAGGAGTTGGAAGTGAGAAAAGACCAGGACCAATTAGGGCCAGCAACAAATGGCCTTCCCTTTACACCATCAGCAATGATTACATTTAGTACCAATACTTTTAGGGATACTAAATGTAGCTATTGTTGATGGTATGATAACACAATATTTCATCACCCAGACATGATGGGATGGCTTTTATCTTCCACATGAACATACAAATTAGGAGCAGGGCAATCAGCCTTCTAGCATGCACGGTGCAAACCAAACAAGATATCTCATTGCAGCATTCAGTCAATTGTACTTACCTGTGGTTGTTTGACAGCCGGCAACACATTGTCTCACCTTTTTCTGAGGAACTTGAAGTTACAAGGAATGCAGCCCCTTGGCAACAAATAGTAAAGTGTGTCAATTGTGGTACATTGCCAGAGACACCCAATAAACAGTCCTAAAAAAGTCAGAATGTGTAGGAAGGTACTGCAGATGGTGGTTTACATAAAAGACACAAAAAGCTGGAGTAACTCAGTGGGTTAGACAGCATCTCTGGGGAAAAGGAATAGGTGACGTTTCGGTCAAGACCGTTCCTGGAGAATAGTAATAGGAACGTTCCAAATAGGTCTCGATCCGAATAGGTTACTCCAGCTTTTTGTGCCTATCTCAAAAAGTCCGTGCTGATTTTTGACAGCATGATTGCTACCAAAGCAAGCTCTCCAAAAACTGAAAATTGAAGGTTTATTTTAGAAGCCCAAAGTCCCATTCCTTCAAATTCATTTTTTTTAAATGTAGTTGGAAGATTTTTACAATTGTTTTCCCCAAAAAGATTTTGGAAGGATCTGTTAGAATTGCTGCCTCAGGAAGGCAGCTAATATCACCAAAAACCCACATACTGGCCACACTTTCATCTCGCTGCTACCAACAACATTTTATAAATACATAAGGGTTAGGGTTAGGGTTAGGGTTAGGGTTACCTAAGGGTTAGGGTTAGGGATCCAAGCAGTTACCTCTGTGTGGAGCCACAGGAGACGGGCACGGTCCTAAATGAGTATTTCTCCTATGTATTTACTGAGGATAAAGACAGTAGGATGGAAGAAATTGGAACAGTCACTGGAAGTGTCTTGAGAGCCGTCAGGATTACCGTCCGAAGAAGTACTGAAGGTACGGTCGTGTTTGAAGGTAGACAAAACTCCAGGGCCTGATCAGATATATCAGAGGACAATGCGGGGAACCAGCGAGGAAATTGCGGGAGCCCGGTGGCAAATGTTGTGCCTCTTTTCAAAAAGGGCTGTAGGGAAAATACTGGGAACTATAGGTCATTGAGCTTAACATCTATAGTTGGTAAGTTACTGGAGAGTATTCTGAGGGACAGGGTATACAGGCATTTGGATGGGCAAGGGCTGATTAGGGATAGTCAGCATAGTTTTGTACGTGGGGTCGTGTCTCACAAATCCAATTGATTTTTTTTGAAGACGTGACCAAAAAGGTTGATGAGGGCAGAGCTATAGATGTTGTGTACATGGACTTCAGAAAGGCGTTCGACAAGGTTCTGCATGGTAGGCTGCTCTGGAAGGTTAGATTGCATGGGATCCAAGGAGAGATAGCTGAATGGATAACAAATTGGCTCCAAGGAAGGAAGCAGAGGAAGGTTGCTTTTCGGACTGGAGGCTTTGACTAGTGGTGTGCCTCAGGCTTCAGTGCAAGGCCCGTTACTGTTGGTCATCTACCTCAATGATTCGGATGAGAACATACTGGGCAAGATTATCAAGTTTCCTGATGATACAAAAGTTAGTGGTTTTGCAGATAGTGAAGATGGTTGTGAAAGATTGCAGCAGGATCTGGATCGACTGGCCAGGTGGGCAGAAGAATGGTTGATGGAATTTAATACATAAAAGTGTTAGGTGTTGCATTTTGGGATGTCAAACAAGGACAGGGCCTACACAGTAAATGGTAGGCCTCTGGGTAGTGTTGTAGAGCAGAGGGATCTAGGTGTACAGGTGAATGGTTAGGTTTGAAGGTTGAGTCGCAGGTAAGGTGGTCAAAAAGGCTTTTGGCACTTTGGCCTTCATCAGTCAGAGTATTGAGTATAGAAGTTGGGAGGTCATGTTGCAGTTGTATAAGAGGTTGGTGAGAATATTGTGTTCAGTTCTGGGCACAATGTTGTAGGAAAGATATTGTCAAGCTTGAAAGGGTTCAGAAACGAGGATGTTGCTAGGACTAGAGGGTGTGAGTTATAGGGAGAGGTTAAATAGGCTGGGTCTCTATTCCATGGAATGCAGGAGGATGAAGGGAGATCTTATAGAGGTATACAAAATCATGAGAGGAACTGATCAGGTAGACGCACAGAGTCCTTTGCCCAGAGTAGGGGAATCGAGGACCGGAGGACACAGGTTCAAGGTAAAGGGGAAACGATTTAATAGGAATCCGAGGGATAACCTTTTCACACAATAGGTGCTGGGCTGGGACTATTCCATCGTTTAAGAAACAGTTAGACAGGTACATGGGTAAGACAGGATTGGAGGGACATGGACCAAGCTCAGGCAAGTGGTACTAGTGTAGCTGGGACATTGTTGGCTGGTGTGAGCTAGTTGTGCCGAAGCGCCAGTTTTCCACACTGTATCACTCTATGACTAAGTCTGAGGTTAAGGAACAGCTTCTTCATAAACAACCAGGCTCTTGAACCACCCCTTGAACAATCCTAATCACGACACAACATCACAATAGACTGCACTACATATTTTGGCTTGTACCATCATGATCTGGCTTACCTAGAATATCTAATAGTTTGTTGTACGTTATAGGATGTGTTTACTGTGACTGCAAAGCTGAAGCAAGTGAGTATTTCATTGTCCCATTACCAATTCATATGACAATATTTTTTAATCTTAATTGGTGATAAATATTGAACACACCACAAAAATATCAATAGCATCCTTTTAGATACAACATTATTCAGGAATAGTTGCACCTCTAATCAAGTCAAAGGTAAGCTTAACTCAGCTGTGGTAAAATTGCTCTTATAATCCTGGGTGAAAAGTGAAACTTTCTTTTCACTTCTGACGTCTATCAGTGACTTTTATAATTATGCGCATTGTGATATCAGGTTAGGGTATGTTGCACCTCAATAGTCCGAATTTCACAGTAACAAAATGTCTCCATGGAGTACACAGAGACTGATTAGTGCTAGCCTAAAACATTACTGAAGAGGGAGCTGTCAAATTATTTGAAATATTTGAAAGCTGAGTCAAGTTTATTGTCACAAGCACGAGTACAGGTACAATGAAAACCTTGCTTGCTGCAGCATCACTGGCAGACTCAGGAAATACTAAGTCTATAGTAAAAATACTATTTTTTTTTCATTTAAAAATAAATTACGCATTCTGGAAGACAATAAAAGGAAAGAAAACAAAGGCAACAGCACATTAGGAAAAAAAGTTTGTGGCAAAATCCAGTGTTACAGGTTCAATTCTAAATTTCAACTCTCATTAGAAAAGTTACGAGCTTATGAAGTAATATTAATTCCATATTCCATAGAAGTACATAGAAAACATTTTAGTCACATTTTAGGTCATAAATAGTCTTTTAAACATATTCGAGGTATCTATACTTACCATTTACAAGCACCTTAATCTGTTTGTCAAAGAACTCCGATTCCTTCTGGGAGATCAAAGCACATTCAGCACATTGCCGCACCGGGTCTATGAAGTACATCCGTGGAAGAGGTACTTTTTTACTGCAACATTTGTCACAAAAGCATTTGCCACATCTCCTGCAGTGATGCTGCCAATTTCAAGATAGTCCCACAAAAAAAAATCAAAGATGTTGTTAGAACTCACAAATACTGGCAATTTAAAAATAGAAATACATTCCTGCACACGATATACCAGTTTAAAGCGATACTTTTTAAACTCAAATTGAAATTGCCAGTGCTTTCATTCAACCGAATCCAATAAGGGTTGCTGACTGAGTATTATGGTACTCAACACAGTATCAGGACCCGATGGTCTGCATCCCAGGGTACTCAAGGAGGTGGCTCTAGAAATCGTGGACGCATTGGTGATCATTTTCCAATGTTCTATGGATTCAGGATCAGTTCCTGTGGATTGGAGGGCAACTAATGTTATTCCCCTTTTCAAGCGAGCAAGAGAAAAAGCGGCGAATTATAGAGCAGTTAGCCTGACATCAGTGGTGGGGAAGATGCTGGAGTCAATTATTAAAGAAGTAATAACGGTACATTTGGATAGCAGTAAAAGGATTGGTCCAAGTCAGCATGGATTTATGGAGGGGAAATCCTGCTTGACTAATTTGGAATGTTTTGAGGATGTAAAATGGATGAAAGAGAGCCAGTAGATGTAGTGTATCTGGACTTTCAGAAAGCCTTTGATAAGGTCCCACACAGGAGATTAGTGGGCAAAATTAGAGCCCATGGTATTGGGGGTATAAACATTGATAGAGAATTGGTTGCAGATAGGAAACAAAGAGTAGGAATAAACGGGACCCTGTCAGAATGGCAGGCAGTGGCGAGTGGAGTGCCGCAAGGCTCGGTGCTGGGGCCACAACTATTTACAATATATCTTAATGATTTAGATGATGGAATTAAAAGTAACACTAGCAAATTTGCACATTACACAATGCGGATTGGCAGTGTGAACAGAAGGCAGTAGAGGCCAATTCATTGGATGAATTTAAAAGAGAGTTGGATAGAGCTCTAGGGGCTAGCAGAATCAAGGGATATGGGGAGGTCAGGCATGGGTTACTGATTGTGGATGTTCAGCCATGATCACAATGAATGGCGGTGCAGGCTCGAAGGGCCAAATGGGCTCCTCCTGCACCTATTTTCTATGTTTCAATTAAAAATAGAAACACCAGGCTCGGTGTAAAAATACCATTAAGAAGTTGATCTCTAGTCAGAATTCCACAGGATAATATCAGAATTTAAAGTACAGGTATGAATAGATTAATATTTGAATATGCTATTTTATCTTCCTCATATATTTTTTTTAAAGGTCACCTATAGACATTGCCAAGTTTCAAACAATATTTAGACGTTTATTTACAAATATGGAATCCTGTCAACATGCAAAAAATTAAGCCAGAAATTTGAGATTCATTTTGTAATTTCTTAAGTCTAAGATGAATATTGTGATTGGAGACCACACATTATATTCCCTCCTTCTTAATTATCCCCGTTATCTGGTTTCCTAACACCAGGTATGGTTGAGAGAACTAGATGGGCAAATAACATGTACCAATTGTGATATTAATGAAGAAACAAATAGCAAAGTTGATACCAAAAATAGGCAAAGTAACTCAGTGAGTCAGGCAGCATCTTGGGAGAAAGAGGGTGGGTGCCTTTTCGAGTCTGAGGTAGGGGCCTGACCCGAAACATCACCCATCATTTTTCTCCACAGTTGCTATCTGACCCGCTGAGTTACTCCAGCACTTCGTGAAATTAATTATGTCAGGTACAATTGAATAGGCTAGTAATGATCATTTCATCCTTTATGTACCCCAAACAAATTGCTGGGTGTTGATTCTATATGGCCATTTGCATGCCAGAATGCTGACATGATACAAACATGTGGAAATGGTGTAAAAATATCACATTGTCAAGTACTAGAACCATATAAAAGATATTGTGCCAACTGAATATTTATCCCATTGAAGCAAATTTACAGTTTTCTTAGCTTCTTTCATTTTTATTGCCAGTGGAAACCACCAAATAAGGCCAAAAAAGGTAATAAACAGATAATAAATAAAATGTCTTACTTTCCTGGTAAGAAAGTCAAATTTTGCATCGCACTGCATACATCTGGGACACTATGAATAGAAATACAGATGATGTCAGAAACAAGACTTATGTCAATATTTTATTGCTTCAATCTATTCTGCTCAATGGCAACAAATCCAGCCTACCCAGTCCCTCCTTACAAGGTGACACACTCCAACCTGCTAATCCAGGCTAATTTCTGTGGCACCCCCCTCCATCACATCCTTCCTATACTGCAACAACCGAACTGTACACAGAACTTTAACCTTAACCTAATTAGAGTACCAAAATGTCTGCACCTACGTACTATGCTATAGCCAATGAAGGCAAGAATCCCATATGCCTTCTTCATCACCTTATTTCCTGGTGTAGCCACCTTCAGGGATCCAAAGACGTGCACAGAGGTCCCGTCACTCTGTTCTTTAATACTCAAAACGCCACCTTTCATTATGTGCATCATTCACACAAACTCATCAAGATTAAACTCCATCTGCCATTGGTCTGTTCATTTTACTAACTGATTAATAAATGTTTCTATCCCCCAACTCTCTTGCTATCCAGTGATCTATCATTCAGTTTTAAATAATCTCAATGTCTCCTTTCCTAGGTAGAGATTTTCAAGAATTCAGCAACTTTTGAAGAGATTTCTAATTTCAGTCCCAAATCCTTATGTATCCCTAATCCAGACATTGTGGCCCCTCTCTAAACCAGGGGTAAGATCTACCATCTCTGGAACATGAGATGACTTGTTCTTTGGTATGGAGGCATAGTCAACTCAATCGCTCCCCAAATGAGAACTCTATAAATTCATAAGACACAGGAGCAGAGTTGGGCCATTTGGCCCATGAAGTCTGCTTTGCCATGATATCATAGCTGATCTATTTTTCCTTCTCAGCCCCATTCTCCTGCCTTCTCCCCATAACCTTTGACACCCTTACTAATCAAGAAAGTTATTAATCCAACATCACTGGAACATTCTCGGAAAATCTTTTTATGGCATTCCCTTTATAACAAGTGTAGCCTTTTTGATGAAAGAAAGGCATGAGGATCAAGCTATATGTAATTTTCATGAAGTCCCATGGTTGCTGTTAGAAACTTTATTTCTGATCACAATCCATTTCACAATAAAAGCCATCAACCGTTTGCCCTCTCAACTGCTTACTTCATCCAAATGTCAATTTCTACCATTTGTGCACATGTACAAAATGTTTCTTTCAATGTGAATGTTTTCCAATCTGTCACCATTCAAAGGATAGGTCTTTCACACAGCAATAAATAATTCTATTATTTTGGAAATTTGTTTTAATTAAAGGAATCCAACTCAGCAACATTCTCAGAAAAAAACAAACACCATTACAATTTACCCATTTAAATCAACATACAAATCGACACGCGTTTCAAATATCATTTTGCTAAAAACTAAAGTGCAGTAAAAGGCAAACACGAAAATAGAACCGCTTAATTGCTTGCATGGGGTTAAAAAAAAGTACTTTTTAATTGCCAGTAACATTTTGGGGCACACTTGCGGCAGTTTTGTGTTATCAAATGAGCCTAAAGACATGGTCTAATGCAAGAAAGTGGCACGAAGGCAAGAGGTTAACCATGATCTTATTAAATGACAGAGCAGACAAGTAACCAATTAGCTTACTGTTGCTTCCGTTTCTTATATCCAGTAGACAATTTGCCATCAAAATTGAAAACTAAGTTGCAGCATTGCAACTGAGCAGCGAATGGAAATGCACCCAAACAATTGTACCAAGTAATAATATGTATTTAATAGAAAAATAAGTCAGTTTTATTTTATTTTTATTATTGGGATGGGTGTGTAAGGGGGTAGGGGAAAAAGAGATTTTACTGCCACACGTGAAGTGGGTTGTTTCTTATATGCTGTTATCACTCTAGCAATATTTTGGTATACTTTTCATTAGATTCCAACTGCATTCACCAGTTTTTTTTAAAAAGGGATGCCAAGTCTGGTATTTCCATCTAGACCTAGAGTCAGCACCTCAAAATCATTGGACTGCTATGAAGCCTCAGAAAAGACTTTGGAATTTGCCTCAAAGAAAATCTTTTGGATTTTCTGCCCAAGGAGCTCAATCAGGGAGCAAGCACAGGATAATCAATATATTTTGCGGGTACTGAGAAAATTAATGGTCATTTTGAGAATGTGTACCAATAAATAGACGAGTAGGCATGAAGAGCCTATTCTTGTTTCTATTCCATTTTTGTAAAACAAATTATAACTGGGGGGAGAAACATGTTCCCGATGTTGGGGAGTCAAGAACCAGGGGCCACAGTTTTAGAATAAGGGGTAAGCCATTTAGAACAGAGATGAGAAAACACTTTTTCATACAGAGAGTTAGTTGTGAGTCTATGGAATTCTCTGCCTCAGAGGGCGGTGGAGGCCAGTTCTCTGGATACTTTCAAGAGTGAGCTAGATAGGGCTCTTAAAGATAGCGGAGTCAGGGGATATGGGAGGAAGGCAGGAACGGGGTACTGATTGGGGATGATCAGCCATGATCACATTGAATGGCGGTGCTGGCTCGAAGGGCCAAATGGCCTACTCCAACATCTATTGTCTATTGAAAAGCATTGGGTGTTCTGGAATTCCACCAACGAGTGCACAACGGGGGATTATACAGGAAAGTGTTTAAAAAGGAACTGCAGATGCTGGAAAATCGAAGGTAGACAAAAATGCTGGAGAAACTCAGCAGGTGAGGCAGCATCTATGGAGCAAAGGAAATGGGCAATGTTTCGGGTCGAAACCTTTCTTCAGATTGATGTGAGGGTGGGGGCGGAAGGAAGAAAGGAAGCCAGTGGGCTGAGGAAGAGCTGAGATGGGGAGGAGAAAGTAAGGACTACCTGAAATTAGAGAAGTCAATGTTCATACTGCTGGGGTGCAAACTGCCCAAGCGAAATATGAGGTGCTGCCCCTCCAATTTACAGTGGTCCTCAGGAGTAGGCCTAGGGTAGAAAGGTCGGATTTGGAATGGGAGGGGGAGTTGAAGACTCTTTCCAGGTGTGGCAGAGGTTCACCTTCACCTCCTCCAACCTCATCTATTGCATCCACTGCTCTAGATGTCAGTTGCTCTACATCGGTGAGACCAAGCGTAGGCTTGGCGATCACTTCGCCGAACACCCCCGGTCGGTCCGCAATAACCAACCTGATCTCCCGGTGGCCCAGCACTTCAACTCTCCCTCCCATTCCGAATCCGATCTTTCTGTCCTGGGCCTCCTCCATGGCCAGAGTGAGGACCACCATAAATTGGAGGAGCAGCACCTCATACTTTGCTTGGGCAGTTTGCACCCCAGCGGTATGAACATTGACTTCTCTAATTTCAGGTAGTCCTTACTTTCTCCTCCTCTTCTCAGCTCTCCGGCTCCACCTCTTCCTTTCTTCCGCCCCACCCACCCTCACATCAGTCTGAAGAAGGGTTTCGACTGTAAGTGTTGCCTATTTCCTTTGCTCCATAGATGCTGCCTCACCCGCTAAGTTTCTCCAGCATTTGTATCTACATTATATAGTAAAGTATGTTTTTGTCATTTGTATTTCAACTCAAATTCAAAGCAAAGGGATGGAATGGAACTTCTATTCTGCAATTACACTAGGGATTGTTTGAATTATCATTAAGGTTTTTAACCGATAAAACTGTAAAACAAATGCATATATATTGACACTAAATTGGCATGACTCATCCAGAAGGATAGATAGAATAATGTAGGAGGGGTGTTAATCTCGGATGAACAGGGCTAGGGCAACCTTCATGTGGTCTGCCCAGTTTCAACGAATGCAATCAACCTGGCGTGCACAATCAAATAAGATCAAATAGAACAAGTTGTCCTACAACTTTAGCCTGTGCATGCCATACGCAAGAACAAGGGGCAAATTTTGAACTGTAAAAATCAATTATAGTATTCTGTACAACATCCAGTGTACAAAATCGCCAGATCAACAGAGTGCGCTGGAATTTAAACAGAAAACATTGTAAACTAACCAGATCTTGATGGCTGATTAGGAAAAGGGGAGGTGCAACAAGACCTGGGTGTCATGGTACACCAGTCATTGAAAGTAGGCAGGGTTACACAAAAAGCTGGAGAAACTCAGCGGGTGCAGCAGCATCTAAGGAGCGAAGGAGATAGGCGACGTTTCGGGTCGAGACCCTTCTTCAGACTGGACTGAAAGTAGGCATGCAGGTGCAGCAGGCAGTGAAGAAAGCGAATGGTATGTTGGCATTCATAGCAAAAGGATTTGAGTACAAGAGCAGGGAGGTTCTACTGCAGTTGTACATGGTCTTGGTGAGGACACACCTGGAGTATTGCATACAGTTTTGGTCTCCTAATCTGAGGAAAGACATTCTTGCCATAGAGGGGGTACAGGGAACGTTCACCAGACTGATTCCTGGGATGGCAGGACTTCCATATGAAGAAAGACTGGATAGACTCGGCTTGTACTCGCTGGAATTTAGAAGATTGAGGGGGGATCTTATTGAGACTTACACAATTCTTAAGCAGTTGGACAGGCTAGATGCAGGAAGATTGTCCCCGATGTTGGGGAAGTCCAGTACAAGGGACCACAGTTTAAGGATAAGGTCTTTTAGGACCGAGATGAGAAAATCATTCTTCACACAGAGAGTGGTGAATCTGTGGAATTCTCTGCCACAGAAGGTAGTTGAGGCCAGTTCATTGGATATATTTAAGAGAGAGTTAGATGTGACCCTTGTGCCTAAAGGGATCAGGGGTATGGAGAGAAGGCAGGTACAGGATACTGAGTTGGATGATCAGCCATGATCATATTGAATGGCGGTGCAGGCTCGAAGGGCCGAACGCCATACTCCTGCACCTATTTTCTATGTTTCTATCTAAGGTGCTTCGATTTATTAAAAAAATCACCAACTTCGACATCACAGTAAACGGTAATAGATCTCATTACATCTGTCGTTTTAACCCCCGGGCCATTTACTTGCCATCCTGTTTGATCAACACCGCATCCACCCGATTTCGGTTCGGTTAACCAATCGCCGAATATTTTTAGCTGTGTCAACACGACAGAATCGATGGAAAAACACGGTAAATCGTAAAAAAGACTGAAAATGCTCGAAGTACTCACGCCACGTCAAATCTTTTGCGACAGCAACAACGTTGACATCTCAGGTCGATGCCCTTTTACTGAGAACCCTATCACAAATTATGTTCCGTGGTGTTTCTGCATTCCACACATTCCACCTCAGTTCTCCTCACATCAATAAAACGTCGATTTGATGCGAGAGTCCAGGGTACTCCAAGTACTCAGCCGCTGCCCTGCCCCAGCAACAACAACCACTAATTAAAACATCCGTTCAGTCTCCAGCCCAAACACTCAGAAGCACAGTTTACCTCTTTGTCAGGAACCCACTGAGGCTCATCAAGTGAGAAAGGGCTGCAAAAAGCACCATTTTCTGGTACCATGCGAAGCCCACTGGGACTACGCACCAGTTTCTTCCCTTCGTTTGTAGCCGCCATGTTGTCTGAGTGAACCTCGCACGCTGGCCAGTGGCCAATCACCGGCCACCATTATTCCACTGCAGCCAATGAACTACCAGCATTCTGACAAGTGTTCGCCTCAGCCTATCAAATAACGATGCACAATATTAGCCTATAAGACGCGACCCACTCCCACAGCATGGTTTTTATATCAGCCAATCAATTGAGAGAACTCGATATTAACCAATCACATATCAATATTCCTGCCTCTCGCAGCCAAGAGAGCAGGGAAATTGTTAAAGAAGGAACTGCAGATGCTGGAGAATCGAGGGTTACACAAAAAGCTGGAGAAACTCAGCGGGTGCAGCAGCATCTAAGGAGCGAAGGAGATAGGCGACGTTTCGGGTCGAGACCCTTCTTCAGACCCTTTTTGCAGCCCTATCTCCTTCGCTCCTTAGATGCTGCTGCACCCGCTGAGTTTCTCCAGCTTTTTGTGTAACCCAAGAGAGCAGGGACTCGGACAAATGCAGTTTAACGTTAGGATCTTTGCTCCTGCCATTCCTGTGTGTTATGAAACACTTCCTGCCACCACCCTTGTTTGCAGGCTAGCAAATAAACAATAAAGGGAAGGTGCGCAAGAAGCAAAGTGCTGGAGGAACTCACTGATTTGAGGCAGGAAATGTGGATGGAAATTGACATTCTGAAAACAATGATATTTAGGATGGGTAGAATGCTTAAGGAATGCTTAAGGTGCTGGGGAACTCTGCGATTCAGGCAGCAAATGTACAGTCTCAAAACAATAATATTTAGAATGCTTAAAGACACAACGTGCGAAAGGCACTCAGTGGTTTAGGCAGCACATGTGGATGGAAATGGACAATGTCAAGACAATGATATTTTGGGTGGCTGTAACGCTTAAAGACACACTGTGCTGGAGGAAGACAAAAGTGGTGGAGAAGCTCAGCGGGTGCAGCAGCATCTATGGAGCGAAGGAAATAGGCAACGTTTCGGGCCGAAACCCTTCTTCAGACTGTGCTGGAGGAGCTCGGCGGTTGAGGCAGAAAATGTGGAGGGAAACGGACAGTCCAAACACTGGTGTTTTGGGATGGCTGTAATTTACGGACCATGGAATGCAACCACACAAGTTTCGACCAGAGTATGTGGCTCTGCTATCAACACAATATCCTGTGATTTTGGACACAATGAGCTGCAGATGCTGGTTTGCAAGGAGAAAGATAGAGCGCGGCAGCAATCCCGCGGGTCAGGCAGCGTTTGAGGGGAGGCGACCTTTCGGCCCGAGAGCCGGGCCCAGCCGCCACCCGCGGATTGGCGGAGAGCTCGCACGTGACGCGGCACATGAGCCGGCGCGCGCTGCGTCCGTTAGCGACTTACGCGGGAGGTCGGGCCCGGGATGGACTGGTGGCGGCGGCTTGACCTCAACCCCAAAGTAGTGGCTGCTGTTAGAAAAGGTCAGTGCTGCTCTCTTTTGTATAAAAGATTGCTGGAAATCTGAGGAGAAAAGGGGTGTATTATGTATTAATTAGCACTTGCCTACCCCTGCACTACAGCCTCCAAATAAGCTCCAAACTACATAGACTTGGGGACATTGTTTTTGTCTTTGCTCAATTTCTGGACACATGAATATAAAACACTCTTGCCTCTCGATTGTCACTTGTACTGAGCATTGTACCTAGTATTGCACCATGTATTTTCACAGGTTTAGATTTATTATTGTCGTACAATAATATGCTATCCAAACCGATCAGATACAAACAGCTCAAACTCAAGAACAATATATAGAACAATGGGGTAGATACAGAGTGTAAAATATAGTTCTCAGTATTGTAGTGCATCAGTTTCATAAACAAAAGTCCAATGTTTACAATGAGGTAGTGGTGAATTGGACAGTACCCTAACTTATGGAAGGACCATTCAGGAGCCTGATAACGGGAAGAAGCTGTTCCTGAGTCTGGTTGTGTGCACTTTCGGGCTTTCTGCAGATGCTGGTTTCTGCACCTTCTGCTGAAGCTTAAATGGAGCAAATTAAAGTGCAAACCCAAACTAGCACTGATGTGGACTGTGTCTAATACCGAAAGTTGTTTCAATCTGTAACATTGAGTAGATTGATACGATAAGGAAGCACAATTAAACATATTGTAAATCAAAGGAGATGCAGGAAATCTGAAATAAAAACAGAAAATATTGACTACACTCAACAGGTCCGGTGGTGCCATTGTTAAGAGAAATAGGGTTAATGTTTTGAATTGAAGAATCTTCAAAGACTGAAGGATCTTCAATTTGAAACACTGTTACAGAGTAAATTAGGGTACAAGAATTTAAGGTAAAAGGAAAAGAGTTGGATTTTTTCCCCTTAATAAAGATCTGGAATTTGCCCCGCGAAAAGCACAATGAGAGACCCCACCACCATGGTATTTGCTGTACATACATCTCTAAGTGCGAATAACAGACCATTTGGCTCACCACATCTGTGCTGACCCACTTTGTCCATCCACACAAACCCTATTTGCTGACATGAAATCTATATTATTTCGGGTCTTGAACCAAAATGTCACCTGTCCACTATCTCCAGAGATGCTGTCTGGCCTGCTGAGTTACTCCAACACTTTGTGTCCTATTGTGTATTAACCAGCATCTGCAATTCTTTGTGTATGAAGGAACTGCAGATGCTGGTTTAAACCTAAGATAAATGCAAAAAGCTGGAGTAACTCTGCAAGTTAGACTGCATCTCTGGAGAAAAGGAATAGGTGACATTTCGGGTCAAGACCTTTCTTCAGACTGCTAGAACGAACTGCAGGAAGTCTGAAGAAGGATCTCGATGCGAAACCTCAGCTATTCCTTTTCTCCAGTGATACTGTTTGACCCACTGAGTTACTCCAGCTTTCTGTGTCTATCTTCTGCAATTCTTTGTTTCTATATTCTTATGTGCCTGTATCTGCCAGCACCTTCTCTATTCAGATATCAACCACTCTGTCTATTTTTTGTTAAAGTTTTTTTCCCCCCCCAACTACTCAGCCTCTTTTGAACCAGCCTATCCAATCTCTGTCCATAACTAAAGGCCTCCAATGCAGGCAGCAGCCAGGCAAATAGGTGAATCTCTTCTGCACACACTCTCTAACGCAACCACCTCATTCCCAATATTCACAGAACTGCACACAACTATTTCAAGTGTGGTCTGTAAAGTTGCAACATAATTTCCCAACTTTTGTGTTCTTTGCCGTGACCTATGAAGGCAAGCATGCCAAATGTTGCCATTTTTACCGAATTATGGATTAAAACCTACACTCTCTTCATCAACGTTACTTATCACTCTACCATTAATGTAAATTATCGACTGTGTATATGATTCATATCCTACTGTAGCCTTGTACAAATTTCCTCACTATCCACAACACTGACATCTTTTTTTGTCATGAGAAACATTCCATTAATATCTCTAGCATTCAAAGTTCATAACAATCATCACAAACGCAAGGGATCCAGCACCATGTTCTGCAGTACACCACAGATCATAAACCTCCATCACAAAAACACTACCCTCAGCCTCCTATCACCAACCTGATTTTGGACCCTGTTACCCAGCTTGCATTGGATCCCATGTGCCTTTACTTTCTGGGCTAGCCTGCATTTAGGATCTTGTCAAATGCCCAACTAAATTCCATATTGATAATGTTTGCCACCTTTTATCATTGTTTATTGTTACCTCCACAAAAAGAGTCAATCAAATTAGTAAGATAGGATTTCTTCAGTACAAGGCCATGCAAATTATCCCTGATCAGACCCTACCTTTCCAAATATACACAAATCTTATCCTTTGGGATTTTCGGCAGTAATTTCCATACTCCTGACAAAAGAGTTATTGGCCTGTAATTACCTGTCTTCTGAAGGGTTTCGGCCCGAAACGTTGCCTATCTCCCTCGCTCCTTAGATGCTGCTGCACCCGCTGAGTTTCTCCAGCATTTTGTGTAACCTGTCTTATCTCTGCTGTTCTTCTCAAATAAAGAAACAACAAGTTTTTCTCCAGTCTCCGTATCTCACCTGTGACTAAAGAAGATGAAAAGTCTATGTCAGGGCCAAGCTATTTCATCCTTGACTTAAATCATATGCTAAAACCCAGAGGCTACAGATCAGGAGCTGGGGAAATGATTGGTCTAAATAGTTATTTTATATAGCTGGGATTGGAAATGGCCTGCACTTACCTATCTTTTTAATGATGTGCCCAAAATTATCTTTAATATTAGGGTGCTGAATAGTGCTCTTCAAAAGAACAGGCCATGTATAAGAATCATGGATAAGAATTCATTTAGAAATTCAACATGCCTTTAAAGTTTTGAATTTATGAAAAGCACATAATCTCAGAATATACATTTTCAACAAAACATGCATTTTTTTAATATATAAGTGTATTTCCTTTGTAGCCTATTTGATTAATGATGTTAACATTAAAACCCAGTACAACCAGTAAACACTTAGCTTACAAGAGCCGAGTGTTTTATTGCCAAATGTACCAAAACAGAACAATAACATTCTTACTTGCAGCAGCACAACAGGCTTGTAAACACAATATTCAATAGATAATATCATATTTTTTTAATGTTCAATAAATAAATAAATAAACAATGAAGTGCACAACAAAACAATGCCCAAAGATCCTAGTCCAATTTGAAGTTTAGTTGGAAATCGTAGTGTTCAGTAGCCTGATGATTGTTAGGAAGACTCTGTTCCTGATTCTGTTCATTAGTTTTTAGACTCATGTACCTTCTTCCTGATGGCAGGGGTGAAATGAGAGCATGGCCAGAGTGGTGTGGGTTTATACCTTGTGCCTTTATAAAGCAGCGCCTCCTATAGATCCCTTTGATGGTAAGGTGAATGGTTGGAAAATCATACAAAATGTGTTAAAGCCCCTATTCAAAATGACTATTAATCTTGAGGATTAATCACGTTGCCACAAGAAGATGGTTTTAGACTACAGGCATGTATGTGGACATTCATCTGATGTATTAATTCAAATGTACATTTTCTTACTTTCCTGGGCTACTTTCCCAACGATACTGTTGCTTCCAGGTAACTCCTGAAGGAAAATGTTAGGCTTGCAAGATTCTGGGACAAATACTGCATTTTTACAAATACAGATTTTTAAATTGTATTTAAGTAATATTTTTTGCAATTCCTCTTTGGAAGTGTATATTAATTTGGGATATGTTGATAGCCTGTTAGAAAATAATGTGTTCATGTATTTTACTTTGTTGAATGGAAACATAACGTACCACCGCGTTACAGCGGTTCGGGTAAAACATCTCAAATACTCCCAAAAAAATTGAGATACGGAATGAAAATTCCCTCTTGTGGAATTACTGTAAGAGAAAGTAATTAAATTAACCAAAGTACAAAAGAAACAACACATTTTGTCAATTGTTATCAAGGGTTGGCATTACAGAAAATTCTGGTAGGGATGACAAGGAGCATGCCCCCTTCATGTGATGTACTGTATATTACCTTAGCTTTTAAACCTGACAATTATAGTCATGTGACTTGCAATGCTTTTTGTAAAGACCCATCTTTTTCCTGCAGCAAACATCCAATCAATGAAAGAGATCTTGAGCTTATCGGGACCGGATCTGCAGCGACTTACTAAACTGTCCAATCGCGATGTGCAGTATTTGCATAAAACTGTTGCTGTGGCAACAAAGAGTGATCCAGTGGTAACAGGTGGGTGAAAAGTAAATAGTACACCTCAAAATCTTTGTTGGACTGAGATCAAATAGCACTGAAATTTTCAAGATGAACATATGATATGCATTTAAAATATCAAAATTTTCAGTGATTATTTTTTATCTTGTAGAACCATGTAGCTTGTTTAAAACTGCTAAACGGCACTTTGTTTTAAAGTTCAGATAGCATTTCATGAATGTTCCCTTATACAGGGAATGGCAAGAGCTATTCTAGAGCTTGGTGTGAGGTGTTTATCTTTCTGTAATTTAAGGAGATTTAAGACTTTAAAGGTACTAGGTTTCAAAGGGCTTTTCACATGTACCAATTCAGGTACATTGATATGCGAATTACCATATAGCCATACAAAAAAAAGCAACGACACGCAATTACATAAAAATTAACATAAACATCCACCACAGCACTCACTGTGATGGAAAGCAAAAAAGTCTAATCTTCTTCCTCTTTATTCTTCCACGGTCGAAGCAGTCGAACCATCTGTCGGGGGCGATCGAAGCTCCTGCAGCCGGTGGCCGAAGCTCCCATGTCGGGCGATCGAAACTCCTACGTCGTTGCGATCAAAACTTCCGCGGCTTGGAGTTCCCAAAGTTGGTCTCTGACCAGATACCGCGGGCTCCGTGATGTTAAGTCCGCAAGCACCCACGGTTGGAGTTCCGAGGTCGATCCCTAGCAAAGGGATCGCGTGTTAAAGTCCCGTAGGCACCTGTGGTGGAGCTCTCAAAATCGGTCTCCAGCAAAGGCCGCGAATTCCTCGATGTTAGGCTGCAGTGCGGACGGAGATATGATACAGAAAATAATCACATCTCCGTCGAGGTGAGAGATTAGAAAAAATTTCCCCCAACCCCCACCCCCCCCCCCCCCACATAAAACAAGCTAAAGAGCACTAAAAACATACATTTAACACATACTACTATTAAACACAAAGAAGGAAAGGACAGACTGTTGGCGAGGCAGCCTCTGCTGGTCACGAGACTTTGATAGTATTTGTAAATAGAAATAGACTGTTAAATGAAAAGTAAACAAGAAACTAGGGAAGGCTAGTCTCCAAAATACACTATTTAGGGTGTTATTCACCCGTATATAAAGTTTGAATCCAATCTGCTTGGTGTCAGTAAGCAGTTGCATAAATTGAGAGCTATAAGGAATCCTGGTGCCCAAGCAAAATGTGACTTCATCAACAACTGTTTTATTTTGATAGTCTTCTGTGAACCACCACATGGCTGTCAAGAAATAATTGGTTGGCTCAACAATGTCTTCTCTTGTGGTTTAATAGACCTCTGCAATGTGCACTGAGGAATTATATAAATTTTAGATTTCCATAAGACATTGAAGGAGGGCATTCAGCCCATCCAGTTAATGCCAGCTTACAAAGCGCCCTGCAGCCTATTCTACACACACCCCTCCCCGATTCTGTGGCCTATATTAACTAGTCAATTTACAGGGGCCAATACGCTACCGATTTATGTCTATAAAATGTAGAAGTAAATCAGGGAACTTGAAAACTCAACCATTTGCAAGGAAAACACGCAAACTACAATACACTGGAAGTTTCCACCTTGAAGGCTGAGATAGGAAAATGGAAAGAAATGATGGATGGAACAACCATGTACAATA